>CM065387.1:15695000-16087500 GCA_033060915.1 Euryodendron excelsum | reverse complement strand
ACGAACATTCATGGGATGAAAGGTATAACATAAGTTTATAAATATTGGAGAAAATTTTTTGAGTATATAAATATTCAGGAAAATTATTTAGCAGTTTAAAGAAGCCCTTATCGTTTAAGATGAGTTTTTCTAGCCTCAGGTGTGATCGATGTATAATTGATGATTGATGACAGATAAAAGGCCCACTAGCTGAGGTGCTGTCGGTCGGCGATTAACCGTAACTAGCTGTCATTTGCGGACCATCTATCGCACCTAGCCCCCTATTTTAGGATATGTACCCTCTATATATTTGAGAAGTCTCATAATAATGTAATCAGGACCAAATCAGAAATTTTGTTGACAGTGGATCATAAAAGGTCAATATAAAATTTTTAAAATTTTGTTAAGGAATTAACTGATTAAGATAAAAAAAATTATAAATTTTGCAAGGTCAATATAAAATTTTTTTAACTTTTATAGGGGTTAAGTAAAATTTCTTGAGTTTGGGAAGGTCAAAGTAAAATTTTCGAATTTTATTGGGAGTTAAGATGAAAATTTTTTGAATTTTGCAGCTCAAAGAAAAAAATTTATCTGTTTTTGGAGGCCCAATATCTACTCTTTTATCTAAAAATCTATAGGGCCTACATGTAATTTAGGCAAAATAGGGGGCCACGGCCCCATAGTTTAGTTGTGGTTCCGTTCCTGACTATAATAATTATAGAGTCTTTACTAACATGTGCTAAAAAAGTATATTTTAAACATATATTATCTAATTGTACAAGATATTAAAGATGGTGAATCTATTATTTTATAATATTTTGTACAATCAAAATAAAACTTTTTTAATATATGCTTTAAAGATACATGTTATTATTTGCTTAATATTTAAGTGGTCGTTATTGATATTATCTTATCACACAAAATTGGCCCTCAACTCTAATAAAAATGTGTGGTTGTAACATGGTACAAATTTCCGAAAAGCTTTTACAAGCTAAGTCACATAATGCAGGTGTTGGTGCGGAGTGAAAACAATAGCATAAGAGCATCATTTGTAAAAATATTTGGAGAGCAAATACATATTTTAAATAATTTTTAATTTTGATTGCATTAGTTTCTTCAAAAATACCGCTTTTATGTTATTTAAAATAGTAGTCATTTCTTTATCCATTCACAAAAGTATTTATGTAAAATTTTAATAAAAGATGTATTATTATATATTTTAATACCATAACAATAGATGTGATAACTACTGGTAACTTCAATGATTTGACTAATTGAGTTCAAAACTTTGATAGAAATTAGCTTTCAATTAGTCCATTTAAGTACTAAAGTGCAATTTGTCCAGTGAGTTAGAAGGATTAACTTCTCATTGGTTAGTTCGAGAATTAGAGTGCAGAGTTTGTTACCTAATTAGAATGATTTTGTGACTTAGCACCAGGATCATAAGAAATTTTGAAACAAAATTGCTTACCCAAAAAAAAAAAAAAACACAGTCCTGTTGTCTTATTAGCAAGAGTCCCAGGTCGTAAAGATATGTCAGAAGTTGGAAGGTCAGTCAGCCGGATCTACTTTTTGTCCCAAGTTAAGAAGTGTTGCTATTAGGCAGAAACATCATCAATCATTTTTTAAGAAACCTTTTTCAAACCTTTTCATTAGCAGCCAAGAGCTTAACAAGGACCACTGTGAAGTCCTTTACGGCCTGTTTGGAATTTAAGAAGAAAAAAAGAAAGGAAAAGTGAAATTGTGGAGAAAATTATTTCAAATTTTTTCTTTTTCCTTTTAAGCCTAAAAATTAAATAAAGGAAGGAAAAAAAAATTATATTTTCTTTATTTCCCCGAGTTCCAAACTAGCTGCTAAATAAGCTATAAGACGTTCATCTTATTAAAAATTCATTTAAAATTCAATTGTTATATAAAATAAGTCAAAATTTATGCACATTCTAAAATTTGATAATTTTTTGAGTTCGACTTAATAAAATTATATTATACTTAAAAACAAAAGTACTTGAGAGCAGCTCAAAAAGTAAGCAATAAAACTTGAATACAATTTTGGAACTCACAAATTTTTTAACTAAATTTTAAAAACTCATTACGCGGTTTGACTCCCTATCATTAAACATCAATGTTCGTAGACTCTATATGCTGATTATGACAATAGGGCAAGTTCGGGTCAAAAAACCCTTACCCTATACCCGTCCACCATGGTGACCCTACCTCCACCCCCGATTTGCCCTTACTTAAGGCTTGTTTAGTATAATTTTTGTCAAACTTTTTTAAGTTTATAAGTAAAAAAGTTAAATTTTATTTTTTTTATTTTTCTAACTTTACTTCAACTAAAAATAAGTTAAAAAAAAAAGTAATTTTTTTTTTTTTACTTATAAACTTAAAAAAAAACTAAACGAAAAGCTGCACCGACCTAAACCTGGTTCGGCTCCCAAATTTGTTTATATCTATGAAGGGGCTGGTTCAAAGCAGGATAGATTATTGCTCTTCTAACCCGGTTTGCATCACCTCATATCTGATATCCATTACACTGGGGACGGAACCAGTACCCAGAAAGAAGCAGAGTGAAGTGCATTGATTGCCTGGTATATGTTCTTCGCGTTACTACGGTTTTTTGGGCAAACTAAAAAGCAAATCCTACTTGCTGTCAGCATAGTCACATTGCCGTTTAGCGTCTCCTCCAAAGACCCCAGCTTGCTCCGTCTGCGTTTACCCTCTTCATCGCCACAAATCCCCCACTTCTCTGAAGCTAGCTAGCCAACACGAGTTGGATTTGATAATGGAATAGAAGACCAGACTGATCTCTGAAACTAGCTAAGCTAGGCGCCACCCAACTCGGACTAGTTCTCGTCCTCAGGAGAGGGAGAGATAGAGAGAGAGAGTCCTGTACTGACTCCCCTAGTTCTTACGCCATTAGGCAACCCAAAAAATATGTATATATATATACATATATATGCAATGACGAAGTCAGACAAATTAAACTTCTGGGTTCAAGGCCACTACCTCCCCCATTGATCAATGGTTCAGCGGGCGTTTAAAAGTCATTCTTACCCTTTCTTGTTCTCCGTCAACTCAATTGCAGATGCCTTCGGTTACCCATGGAATGTCACAGTCAATTTTCATTGGCCATTGCTGTTGCCATCAGCCACCAAATTTGTGAAGTGGGATGTATTTTTGTATGACAGACATTTCCTATATTTTTCTCACGAAGACGAAGACTTGAGGAGAGAGAAAGAGAGGAAGACTTTAAATCTACAGCACAAAAACCAGGGAGAGAAAGAGTATAGAAGGGACGGGGTGGTTTATGGTGTGGGAAGTATTTACATAACCTCATTTTTTTTTTTTTTTTTTTGGGTCTATATTTTGTTCACCAAGAGGAAGACTTCAGGAGAGACGAAATCCACAGAACAAAAAGCAGAGAGAGAGAGAGAGAGAGATAGAGAGTATAGAAGGGATGAGGTGGTTGCTGGAGTGGGTGGGGACTATACTATGGGAACTTGTTGCCGGAACCATCACAGGCTATGTCGTCGGCTGGTTGTCGGAGTTCGCTTCCCGTAAAATCGGACCCGTGTGGGAGAGATGTCTGTTGCCTAATTACCAGAGCATCCTCTGCCGTGCGTCGGACCTTGTTTCGCGCACCATTGCCGACGTATCAAACTTCTTCTGGGAGAGATTTCTGCCGTCCGATTATGAGGATATCGTTGCCAGATCTGTCTCTCCTATTGTCTTATCCACTAAGAAAGAGCTCTACTTCCGTCTCTGTGGTTCTCCTCTTCTCCTTGATGGAGGGACAATGGTAAGCTCACTTCTTTCCTTTTAATAGTCTATGATATTTTCTGAAATAGAAACAACCCCTTCAAGCAGACAGATCTGTGTTATGAATTGAATACAACCTAAGATAGAAGAAGTAATAAATACATGTTTCTTGGATCATAATTTGCATGTTTGGATGTGTAGTGATGAACAAAACGAGCTGGGCATAGATGTTGTCCAATGTTGGTAGAGTAAGCTTGATTTCAATCATGGAAAATTTCTACTTTTCTTGGTATGTCTAGCCAGATGCACACATTTATGTACCTAGATGTTCATGAATCAAGTTGGGGAGATCTATCTTGAGAATTTCATGTGTGTAGGTTGAAGAGTCGTGTATGTAACTATGTATGTGGGTATTCATGAATTTGCACAATTCATGTGTTGTATTAAATGTGGGGACAAGTAGCTAGACGGAAGCTGTCTTCTCTTTGGCAGTCGGAGAGCGTGTGGGGGGGTGTTCGGCAATAAAAACCTGAAACTTGCTATTAACTCGGGGAGTTCAGGGGATCTCCCCCGGGGAGCAGTTTGTTGGCGAATTATTGGTATTTGAATATCTCTTCTTGTTAGGACTAGCATTAACTTCCTTCACTAACTGTTAGTGGAAAAAGGAAGAATGCTTAACTGGTCCTATCCTAGCTGCTAGTAGGAAGCTGGAACTAGGTAGGTTCATGTTTCTTGAGACCTATAAATATACCTGTACTCTTGTAGCCATTTTTCTAAAGTGGAATGAACAAGTAGCGTGACTTCTCATTCCCCAATTGTTTGAATGTATTTGCGCTTTGATTTCTGACAAGTTGTATCTCGGCTTTGTCACGATTCCCAGCCAACCCTTCATTGATTGGCTAGGTTGCTGCCAGCTAGATTTCTATTACTCTCTTAATAAAGTTGAGCTGCAGAGCTCCAAGCCCCTGTTTTTGGTCATCACCTCAGTTGCAAGGCTGATTCTGGTGTCCCCACTAGCTTATATCCCTTTGTAGACTGGCCTTGATTGTCTGATGATCTCCCTATCTAGCAACTGTCGGGGAGTGGTGCCACTTCCTTTATCAATATGTATTATATATATATATATATATGTTTATATTTATATTTATGTTTGTATTTACAATTTTACATATTTGCAGCTCGTTCCAACTTGTTATTTAGTGTAAACCAACAAGCACGAGCTTAGTTTTGAGCTTAAAATTAAACTAATCAAACTTAAGCTTAGTACAATTACGGTGTATTTATTGGAATAATATTAGTAAAGCTTCCTTCTCAGTTGTCGGCATTCACGCAGCGCAAGATTGACACACTTTTATAAACAAGTATATACACGGTATAATTATAAGAATATAGAAACCAATAATATATGATTTATATATACGTATATTAAATATATAAGAAGTTATATATTAAAGGGTGGGCCTTGGGCCCTTGGCACAATGGAAAGGTTGCCACATTGCAATTTGGGCATCCTAGGGCATCTGCTTATGAATCTCACCTTGAAATTTTCAATATTCTTATATTCGCCATCAGTTGGAGCTGTGTTTGATTATTATCAATTGATTTACTTAGTGCAAATACACAAAGTGAAATCACATGCAAAATAAAGAAGCAATCACACAATGAATGAGCGATTTTAACGTGAAAATCCAAACTGGGAAAATACCCCAAGACTAACCTCTAGGTCAAACTCCAAGCACTATCAATCAGTGAACAATTCACAAGAACAACTTACAACCGTACCAACTGGACGAATCTAGGTTGAAGTATACTTGCTCCTGCACCACGCTTCACCGTTCTTCCATGCTTAGACCATGAAAAACACCATGCTGTGAATTTCTATCTAGATGCACCACCAAGACAAAGCTTTGTTGTTGAAGTTTTTTAAGTTGTTCTTCTTGCTAAGCAGAGAGCATGAGCTGCTAGGGCTTCAGAGAGAGCTCTCAATAGTATTTCAATTTATTATAAGCTTAATAGCCTCCTTTGAATGTGCGTAGGTATTTATAGAAGTTGTAGAACAAGGCAACAATAAAACAAAGTTTCCTAAAAATTCATTTGATGGTCTCTCGGGCGAGAGGCAACTAGATGACCTCTTCATGATCTCGTGGCCGTGACAAGGAAGCAACAAGGGGTGAGCTATACTAGAAACTTTGGCACAACCAAGGCAAGGACTTCGCTGGGGAACATGGGGGTGAGAAGGCAGTGAATGCCTTTGAAGTTTTCCACAATTTCCTTGGTTCGGACCTTGTTGGGGCGAGAAGGGGCAAAGCTTTCTGAAGTTTAACAGAACGTGACATGAGCTCGCTGGCGCGAGGCTCTCTCAAGCTGATTCTTTGACGCTTCAACCTCTCAACCTTTGTTCAAAGTCTCCTTAACTTTTGTTTAAACATTTTACACACTATAAAGCCCCGAAACTCAATTAAACAACTCAAAGAATATCATATCAATTTTAAACACATGATTGATCAAATAAACGAAAATAGAAGGTTTTTGAGTGCAATATTTGCCAATTAAGACCTAGGATGTAACCCACCTCTCGTCACAGCTACAACTGCCACATTCTTATCCATGTTTCTTTTTCTTTTTTTTTTTTGCTTCATTTTTTGTTTTTTTATTTTTTTGAATCCGTTGAAATTCTAAATCCATTCTCATTACACAATGTTTGAACTTTGAACATGAGATTTCAATTTGTATCTTTCAAGTTTAATGGACCATAACACCCTAGAGTCAGTTGCAAAACATGTCACTAGTTAAGAGTTCCATAACAAAACTGTAAAAACATGACCTTTCAACTCCATTCAATTAAAATGGTCAACATGCTTTTTGGCCTTCCAAAGACAAAACTCAACTCAAAAAGCTTTTGTCCCAATTACTTGGGGTTGACTACATGAATGTGTTTCCTCCAATTGATCCTATTCAAATTCATGTCATCAGTTAGGATTAAGGAAATTATGTCCTTTCTTATTGTCTCAACCCAATTCTGCTTGGCCTTCCTCTATTCATTTTACCACCCTTAACATGGATTAAATCACTCGTCCTTACTGGAGCAATAATTGGTCTATGATGCACATGGCCATACCAGCTCAAACATCCGAAAACAAAACACAAGCAGCCAAATGAAAAATACAGGCATCAGTCAATTCCTTGGGGATTAAAGACATTCTGGCAAATAGATTGCAGCTTCAGAGGGAGGTTGCCTTTTCTAACTTGGATTGCGACCCAGTGGGGAGTACTGTTAGCATCTGTTTTGACTTGGCTCAAAGTATCCAATGGGAACAAAGCTAATAGATGTTTAATATTTTCCAGAATAGCTTCTGTTTCTCATGGAGGAGAAGCTGTTTTGTCCTGAGAGCCGAGATGACTTTCAAAGAATCATAATTGAAATGTACTCGGGCATAGAATTTGTCTTTGATTAAAAGGCAAGCTTCGCTGTGGGCTCAGGCCTCAAAGACTAGAGCAGTATTGCAGATAAGGACTTACCCTGAACCATTAATCATCTTGCCATGATGGTCCCTGACTACTACTCCCAATGCTTCTTGGATTGTAGAAGGGTACCACCACAATTGAACTTCAACCTTCTTTATTGGGGAGGTGTCCAGCAAGAAGGATGGATACTCTGCTAAGAACTCCTTTTGGTAGTTGACAACTGTTGTTGAGCATAAATAAAGTTTGCAACCCCTTGTCTAGCCATTGAATACAACAGCATTCTGAGCTTTCCATGTGAACCAACAGAGAACAACCAAAACTGTTGAGAAATCCTCTTCTGTAGCGATAGATAATAGGTTACTCAATTCCCTTAACAACCAAAGTTCAATTCTTTATAGACTAACCCTATCAATGGTTGAAAATGTTATATCTGGTTGCTACAGAATTTGACCACTCCTTCCAAAGAAAGATTTTCAGTTTATGAGGATTTTGAGTCCCCAGATTCCATCAAGAATTTCTTTGGGGGAAGAGGAAGCTATTCTTTCTGTTTGCCGTGGGGTTGTGTAGGATCCATTTTGTGGTGAACTTCCAAACAAGTCTATCATCACAATCAAATAGGCTGAGAGAGATGGACAAAATTTCTCTGGCTACATGAGGGAGGTCTGATCTATCAGATCAGCTCACCATGTCTTACAAAGGGGATAAGTGAGATCACTAACCTTTGTAAGCGGATTAACTGCAATAAGATGGACAGGATTTGATCAGCCAATCTTAGGAATTGAATAATCCTTCCTAACCCTGACTTGAGAACCAGAACCTATTCTCCAGTTGTGCCAAGATTAAGGACGTCCTCTGTGCCAAAATATTTTTCCAGCACCAAAAGATTTTGTAAGATAGGAGGGTTATCAAAAAGTTGCTATGTGGAAAGTATGGCCTTTTCTGGATCCTTGACCATAAAGGTCTGGGGTTGCTGTAGAGTCTCCAGTTTTGTTTTTCTAAGAGACCCAAATTAAATTTATCTTAGTCATTGAAGCCAAACCCCCTTGCTTTTATTTCTTGTTATGGAATTCCAGTTTTTCCAATGGATGTTGGGTATGCCTTGAACTTCACACTAACAAAACCTGCAATGCAAGAGTTTATAGCATCAGGAAGGAAAATGGGAAATTTGACAATGGTAGAGCGTAATGCCTGCACCACAGATTTCGTAAGCATCTCCTTTCCTGCAGGTTAAGTGCTCTTTTCATCCAGCTAGTTTGTTAAATATTCTCTTTTCAATCCAATCCAAAGTTTGAATTTTGGGTTGGCCCCAAGAAGTGGGAAGACCCAAGTATTTCCCAGATTTATGAAGAATATGAACTCTGAAGATTGCAGCCAATTATTCTTGAAGCCCCTTCTGGGCCACTCTAAGGGCCATGGATGTGGTGATCACTCAACGATTGTCGAACTAGTCCGAGAGCGAAAGGGAGAGAGTTAATGATAGCCAAAGAGAGAGAGAGAGAGAGCGCACTGAACTAGCCTGTTAGACAACTTGTGTTCTAATGATCTTTGGAGGGAGCATGGGAGGGAGAGCCAACCCATGAAGGTCTTGACAGCTCGTACCTCGAAGTTAGGCCATCTGGAGGTCAACTCTGGAGTTGAGATCCTCGGAGGTAGGTAGGGATTTGGCTTAGCAATATAGAGCTGACCTGCATTGAATGCCTTTATCGTCACCTTGGTAATGTATTTGTCTCGGTTTATGTCGATGAAAATGGAGATCTCTCTCTCTTAAGATGGGTCAAGGGGCAGGTCCCTCAAAGGGAGGGACTAGCACCTTGATGAACCAACTACTTGTAGCCTCCAAATCACAGGTCTCTGATAGTCTTGCGTGAGTCATGGTTGGCTGGAGATGCCATGAGTATGTGACACCTAAAGGGGGTGAGTCCTTGGGCTTAGCTCAGGATCCAAGGAGTGGAGTAAACGTGTTGATGGTCATGGGCAGTCGAGGGGCCTTGACCCACCTACCTGCATCCCTTAGGAGTATTCTTGCTACCACCTAGACTTGAGACATAACAATATTTCTTCAAAAGCATGTATGAGGAAATAACAATCTTGCTTTGTGGCTTGACGAAAAAACAATTAATCATCAGCAAATATGTGGCAAGATAGGGCAGGACATGTTCTTGAGAATTTAAGACCTACAAGCTTCTTATTAGTTCTCTCCTAGCTAATTAGATGATTGAGACATTCTGCTACCAAGATGAAAAGGTAGGGAGATAAAGGTTTTCCCTGCCTTAGGCCACCCCTAGGTTTGAAAGAAGGAAACTACTAACCATTAAACATAACTCATCATTGAACTGTATTCACACACTGCATTATCATCCGCACCCCTTGAATACTGAAGCCATATCTCAGCAATACCTCTTCAAGGAAACCCCATTCAAACCTATCAGAGTCTAATTGGCCTAAATTGGGTATGCTCTTCAGGTAACTGGCTCTTGAGAACAAACACATTATGAGTTTCATTAAGCTTTTAAGCAAACAATCCAGTTTGGAAAAACTGTTGAACTGCATCCAGTACATTTATACGAAATGTTTCACTTTGATTAAAGGAAACCCACAGAGGCCATGATGTCCAATGGCTTTGAGCTTAAGGCTAAAAACTGTAGTCCTCACTTCTTCAACAATGGCTTGCTAAAGTAAAGACTGGATTTATCTGAGTCGATTTTGGGTTCGCTAAGGCACATTACGGGAGAGTAATCTAATGGGTTTTGTGAGTGATATAGGTCTTGGAAATAATAGTTAGTTAGAAACCTGCAAGCTTTTTGGCTCTGCTATCCAATTTCCTTCTAGTTTTTGTAGTCTGTGAATTTTATTCCTCTGCATTCTTTGAACAGTAGTGACATGAAAACTCAATATGCTCAACATCCAGAGATTTAGGCAGTGCTTTCTGTTATGTACTTGTGCTTCTATTAATGTAAATGTTGGAATTGTTTATAAGTAGAGCTTCCAACTAGATGAGAAGAGCGGAAAGAAGTGTTATATGCTAGGAGCGAAGCAACTATCAATTGCACATGGAGTTCACGCACAATGCTGGAAATGGGCACATCACTCAGACTCCAGGTCTCTCTCTCTCTCTCTCTCTCTTGTGTGTGTATGTGTGTGTTGTCAAGGGCATGTTAGTTTCTTCCTTCTTACTGCATTGACTGAGTAAAGTGCCTATGTGGAAAAAGTGCAGATTCTCAGAGGCGGCTGAACTTGGGATAGTGTATTCACTAAGTATTCGAGGCAAGATGGAAACTCGAATGCTGTCCCCAAGGACCACATATGCTGTCTACCTAGTGTTCAAAATTGTGGAGAACTCTTGTGGGCTATCTGACCCAGCAAGGACATCGATTAAACTTGTTCGGGAAGGTGGAGTTGTGGCTGCAAAGAAGACTGTTTATTTTAAAGAACAAACTGCTTCACATGTGCCTATGGAGAGGCAAGGACACTTTCCACAGGAAAGAAAGGATGGCTGGATGGAAATTGAGATGGGAGAGTTTTTCAATAGTCAAGGAAATGATAGCCAGGTAGAGATAAATTTGAAGGAGCCAGAACGCAAACAAAAGAAGTCTGGCCTCATTGTCCAGGGAATTGAACTTCGGCCTAAAGAAGGTACATAGCATTATGTCTTCCCTATTGCCTTCTTCCTGTAAATTAATGCTTTATTTTAAAAATTTTATGGTCTATGATGTTAATATGCTATTATTGTGGTGTTACAGATAATGCTTTTAGATTGAATACCTTTCTGTGGATATTCAAGTCAGTAGCAGAGTCAGAGGCTCAGAGATTTCAGCTGTCTGATTGCCCAGATACCATCACAAGATCTGTCTCTCCTATACACTCCTCTACCAGTGGTGACTCTCCTATTAATTTCCTTGACAATAGTAAAATGGTAAGATACCACTCTCAATTCATTTGCTCTGTTTGTGCTTGTTTTCCTGTCCATGTTCTCTTGATAAAGCCATATAAAATTGCTTATTGCTTGTCAATATTCCATATTAATATAATGAATTTTTGCAATTACCCATTAGAGCATCTTATGGATTCAGATATCAGTGAGAAATAAAATTGGAACTTGTTAATGACACTTGGTGCAGTCCACCTGTGTGAGAGGGGGCTGAGGAAGAATACATGATGATTGTGGAATAAACAACTTCCAAGTATCTAACTATATATGTTTGGTAGAGTCAACTGGATAGAGCAATTATTTTGGTTATGTAGTTTTGCCTATGTTTAACAGTATGTTGACACTTATTATAAGCAGCACTTCACATTAGATGAAAAGACTGGGATGAAGCATTGTATGCTTGGAGCGAGGGGACTCAAAATTTCAACTGGAACATCAGAAAACTGGAAGTGGACATCTCACCCTTGCTCTAGGTTCTCTCTCTCTCTCTCTCTCTCTCTCTGTGCATTTGTGGGTGTGTTTTAAAGGGTGTATTAGTCTGTATTAAATTCTTGCTTCTTGTTGCATTGACTGAGTGAAGTGCCTATAAGTGCAGATTCGCTGAAGTGGCTGAATTTCAGAGGGCATATTGGCTTAGTATTCGAGGCGAGATAGAAACTCAAATGCTATCCCCAAGGACCACGTATGCTGTCTACCTAATTTTCAAAATTGCAGAGAACGCCCGCGGACTATCTGAATCTAGCCCAGCAAAGACATCGATTAAAGTTGTTGGGGCAGGTAGAGGTGTAGCCGAAGAGAAGACTGTTTATTGGAAAGCACAAACAGCTTCACATGTGCCTACAGAGTGGCAAGGACACTTTCCACAGGAAAGAATGGACGGCTGGATGGAAATTGAGATCGGAGAGTATTTCAACGATCAAGGAGGTCAACACAAGTTGAAGATGGAATTGAAGGAGACCGAACTCCAACACGAAAAAACCGGCCTAATTGTCCAGGGAATCGAACTTAGGCCTAAAGAAGGTGCATAGCATTATTTCTACCCTATTGTGAGCATATACATTCCTCTTAAATAACGTTTCATGTCAGTTTTATGATATATGATGTTAATATATTATGATGGTTGTATTACAGGTAATGCTTTTAGATGTAATACCACTGTGTGGCTATTCAAGTCGGAAGCAGAGTCAGTGTGTGAGAAATTTCAGTCGTCTGATTACCTTGATATATTGTCAAGATCCGTTTCACCAATAGAGTACTCCACCAGAAGTGAACTCCTCAACCATCTCTGCAACTCTACTATTTTACTTGACAATGGTACAATGGTAAAATACCACTCTCAATTTTATATGGTCTGTTTGTGCTTATTTTTTCTGTGCATGTTCCCTTGATGCTATTTTCTAGGAACAATCGTAAATGGTTGCTCACAAATTTTCTTTTAGGCTCTGCTTGGAACCTGAATTTTCGGTGAGAAAAGAAAAATGTTAAGGAAAAGTGAGCAAAGGCAATGTGAACCCAAATACTTGAGAGTATTTTTGTTCACTTTTCCTTCACATTTTCCTTTTCCTTTGCTTTTTCTACCAAAAATCTAGGTTCCAAACAAAGCGTTAAAGGAAAGGAGGAAGAAAAAGTAGAAGAGCTTTTTGATGTCAACCTCTCAAGTTCTATTTATATCGAAAGCTCTATATGCTCAATGTTCAACTTTTTTAGTTAACATAATGAATTTTCACAATTATCAATTAGAGCATTTTAATGACCCCAACCTTGTTGTGTTTGCGTGTGCTGAATCCCACATCAGTAGGTTGCATAGGAGGTCTTCGGTATATAAGTAGGAGCAATGAACCAAATTGACATCTCCTTGGGTGGCCCTTTTTGGGTGAGCGCCCATGGTTTGTTACTTCTTATTGTGTTCATGTATCAATGTGAAAGAAAACTGAACTTGTAAATCACACATGGTACAGTCCACCCGTATAAGAGGTAGGAGCTGTGGAAGAATACATAATGGTTGTGGACTTGATGTTTTACCATAATATGTTTGTGTAGAGTCAACTAGATAGAGCAATGGTTTTCATTATGTAGGTTTGCCTATGTTTAACACCTATGTTGACACCGTATAAGCAGAGCTTCACATTTCACGAAAGGAGTTGGAAGAAGTGCTATATGCTAGGGGCAAGGGGACTCAAAATTTCAATTGGAAAATCAGAAATCTTGAACTGGACATCTCACCCTGGCTCTAGGTTCTCTCTCTCTCTCTCTCTCTCTCTCTCTCTCTGTGCGCGCGCGCGCGCGTTCGTTGACTACTACTTCTTGCCTTGATTGATTAAAGTGCCTATGGGGAAAAAAGTGCAGATTCTCAGAGGTGGCTGAACTTCGGTTGGTGTATTGGCTAAGCATTCGAGGGGAGATAGAAACTCGAATGTTATCCCCCAAAACCACATACGCCGTCTACCTAGTATTTCAAATTGCAGAGAACTCCCTTGGGCTATCTCACCAGGCAAACACATCAATTAGACTTTTTCGGGCAGGTGGAGGTGTAGCTGAAGAGAGGACTGTTTATTTGAAAGCACCAACAACTTCGCATGAGCCTACAAAGCGGCCAGGACAGTTTCCGCAGGAAAGAACAGATGGCTGGATGGAAATCGAGATTGGAGAGTATTACAACGATCAAGGAGATCATCGCAAGTTGGAGATGGAATTGGAAGAGACCGAGAGGAAAAACAAGAAGTCTGGCCTTGTTGTCCAGGGAATCGAACTTCGGCCTAAAGAAGGTGTATAGTACATGTAATTCCATTTTGTTGAGGATGTAGCATTTTTCATGTGAACTATACTGTTGGAGAATGAAAGTTTAATGAGATAATGGCCAGATGAATTTATGAGGGATTGGTGTTGCAGACAATGCAGATCGAATTATGTCAAACTCTATATGGCTCTTGTACTTTCATTTTCTTGTTATACCTAGGATTTAATTGTTTGTGTTAGGGAGAAAAATTGTTCCCACCATACAAATTTAAATCATGCAAAGGCCTAAGAGTCCATGCTTTGAGCGAAGCTCTCTGAGGCTCAGAAACTTATTACGAGTTTCACTTGGCACGAGTGAACTTTAGTTGGCTTGAACAAGCTTTAGATCAAGCCATCATCTTGTCATCTGTCAATTCAAGCTATCTAAATCTCTATTTTGGATTGAACCATCATCTAGTCATTGTCTCTCAAACCTTTGGATCAAGCAATCACCTTGTCATCCATAAATTCAAGTTCTCTGAATCTCTATTTTGGATTGAACCATCTTCTAGTCATTGTCTCTCAATCCAACTTTGGATCATGCAATCATCTTGTCATCTATAAATTCAAGTTCTCTTCATCTCTATTTGGATTGAACCAAAATCTAGTCATTTATCAACCAAGTTCTCTGAACCCCTTTAGCAATTCTTTGATATAGTTCACTTGGGACATCCTTTGTTTGTACGCACTTCGACTAATACGGAGGTTTGTACAGTCTCCAGGTCAAAGACCGTGGGGTGGCTCCAATTATTTTGTTTTTCCAACTTTGCCTCAAACTTTAATGTCATTTATAAACTTTAATTTCTTTTATTTAAGCTCTTTAATTTTTAAAAGTAAGTCAATGTGGTCTAACTTTTCAAAATAAGTAAAGAAATTAAATATTAATTATACTTTGGCTGTCTAAATTATAATTTAATATTACTTTACCACATTCAACCAAATATAGTTACATTTTCATCTTCATAAAATTTAAAGTAAGAAATTTGTTCGGTCAAAATTTTATACTAATCTCTAGTGCAAAAAGAAAAAAATAATTTCATCGTTATGAAATATTATAAATCATCCCAAAATGCTTAAGAAAATTGTTAAAATAATTCATAAAATCTTGCTTTGTAGACCACCATTTATTAGCCTTACAATATCAAAGAGATTTTGAAACTATGCATTTGTTGACCAGGAACAAATTTTTTTTATATTGTATCTTATTAGAAATGGTACAAGAGTTGAATTTGAATTTTTTGTTAACAGTGTTGATTTTAAATTCTTATCGTTGGGGGTAAAATGTAACTTTTAGTTTAGTAGGTAAAGTGAAGCTAAATCATAGTTAACAGGGTAAAGTATAATTAATCTTTAATTTTTTTAACTTGTTTTCAAATGTTGGATCACATTTACTTTTTTTAAAAAGTTGGGAGGGTTTAAGTAGAATAAATTAAAGTTTAAGAATAATATTAAAATCTAGAGTAAAATTGGAGGGACAAAATGAATGTTTATTCTTTAAAAAACATGTCTTATGTGCTTCAATCGAACAATCCTAAGTGACAGAAGTTAGCTCCATACAACTTCAAACTCTCCCTAAAGACTTATTTTTTAAATAGTTTGCCTATTTATCAAACTCTATGAAGAATCTTAAAGAGCTAATGCTCTTTTTTTAGTAGTTTTCTTATACATGTCTCTTGCTTATCCAATTAATTAGCCGTACTTACAATATATTGGAATTTAGGGTTACTCGTAAATCAATACCAAAAGGCATATAATAATTATGAAAACAAAGCAACACAAACAAAAAAATGTGGAGAAAAAATAAAATTAAAAACAGAGAGAGAGAGAGGAAAAGAGAAAAGAACGAGAAACGAAAAAGAAGAGAGCAATGCAAACATTTGAAATAATTAATATACATCAGGTCACAACTAGTAATTAAATAACAATTGCATTGAAGGGCTTACTAAATTTGTTTTTAGGTATATTTTTATTGATTTGTTGATATGGCTTGGCCATCTCATTTATAATTGAAATATTCTAATTTTATAGGATTCAAGGTCTTTTTGTTTGTGAAAATATAATTGTTTTGTTTGTGATAGTTTTATATGTTTATGTACTTGTTTTGGGTTTCTTAGTTATAATTTGCAATTTGTAGTGAGATTAGCAAATTAATTTTAGTGTTTTTCACATTATGATGAATGAAAACACGTTAACAATAGTGTACAACATATTATTGAAGGATTAAAATGATTAGTAGTCTATGTGCTTATTGTTGTTATCCTTTTATAATCTCTATTTTTGTTGTTATTAATTACTTTTAAATTAAAATAATATAAACTCAATGTAATTTTACTATTCAATGGTCCACGACCCCACCTCCAAGAAAAGTTAGACAAATTGAGAGCATATTAATAACTTCTTCATTCGTTTTGTATCAACCTTTAATTTTCCTGGTGAAATGTTTCCACCATCTACGATTTAATATGTACTTTAAATTTTGATAAATTACACCAATCATCCATAAGTTGTCGCAAAATTACACTAACCACCCGTGAACTTTTATAAAATATAAGATAATACTCTTTTTATATTGATAATTATACTGCGCCCTTTATCAGAGTTTGAAACGAACTTGTTAAATTATGTTTTTACCCTTACTTGTTTAAAGGTTATTTTAATGAAAAAATCAATTTCTTTGGTTAAAAAAACCAACATTTTCACCAGTTCTCTCTCTCTCTCTCTCTCTCGTTGCACACTAATCAGACTAAACCAGCCCCACCACCCCAGATATCACTAGCAAACTGCATGGCCGACCATCATGGTGAGCTCCGTCTTACCAAACCCCACTCTCAGCCCCATTGCCCTTCCTCAATCAATCAATCTCTCTTTTTCTGTCTCCAATCGGTCAGACTCATTTGGATGTGCTTTGTTCAACCATCTCTTCGGCAATCTCCGGCCACCACCCCCTCGACCCATTCAATGGTTGTGCTCTATGCTCCCTTACCCAACATAAGAGACACCAAGTGATTTTCGAAATTTGGTTTGGGAGTTTAACGCTCAGGTTGAGTATTCGGCCATGGTGAATTTAGGCTGCTGTGCAATTTTCCCTCTCATTTTTCTCTCTATTTTGTTGAACAGTAGAAAATATGTAATTTTCCTTTCCAGTTCTCTCTACATATATATTTTCCATTTGATTTCCGAAGGAATGAAAATGATTTTAAAAAATGGAGTTGATCGAAGATGGCAATGGGTTTTGCTGCCATAATCATCACACCACCACTGTCTTACATATCTCCTTCCTTTGTCCTGTTTTTTTCTTCTATATTTGCCTGTCCAGTGAATACATATACACACCTTTATCTGTATGCTTGTTATATTGGTTTTGGTGTTCAAGTGCTGGAGGGATTGTAGGTTTACTAAATGGTGAGTGGTGGATGTTGGATGGAAGGGTAAGTGGTGGAATGGAATGGAATGGAATGGAATGGAATGATTATTCCTACTTTTATTTTCATTTTTTTGTTTAGTACTATTATTTAAAGGTGGAATGATCATTCTCAAATTTTGTTGGAATGATTATTTCTATTTCAAGAATAGGAATTGTCATTCAATTCTCATATGAAACAACATAAAACAAAATTTAGTAAGATTTTTATTGTCAAATTTCTTTTAAAAAATATAAAACATGTTTGGTAATAATTTTTTTTATTTTAAAATTTAAAAAATTTTAAAATTTAAAAAGTTGAAAATTCATAAAAATATTTAATAATTAAACCACCACCATTACAAATACTTAATAATATTTAATAATTAAATAATATATATTACTAATATTTTGTATATACATAATTTTAAATTTTCATATTATACACAAATTTCATTCTATTTTATTTTAGCATTGTTCATTGGTCTTACCAAACAAGAAAATGAGAATGACCATTCCATTCCATTCCCATTTTTATTCTCATTCCATTCATTTTCATTTCCTTGTACCAAATATAGCTTAATGTATTGGCTGGAGATGGCGGTTAGTTCTTTTATCCAATGTAATTTCTGTTTGTTAATTATATTATCAAAAAACGTTGTTTTTGTCAATTAAAGAGCTTAGTTGGTAAACGGAGAGAGATTAGTTCGTTTACCCTAATCTAATTTTTTTTTGTTAATTATATTATCAAAAGAATATTTTTTGTTAAATTAAAGGCTTTAGTCCTTTTAGCTAAAACCTAAGTATATTATTATAGTAATTTAGGAAATTAGAAAAATTTACAATTTAACCTAGTCAACATCCCTTAATAGACTAATGTCTCCCTAACGGGAGGGGGTAATTTGTTAAAAAGTAAGGAAAGTTAGTGTAATTGTTAGTATGAGAGGACAGTATCTTATATTTTGTAAAATCTCAACGGTGGTTGGTATAATTTACTCTTAAATCTTCTTCTAATACTAATCTTCTTTTGTAGACCAAATCAGAGTATTAACTACCTTGTACAAATAAATTATGCTCTCAATTCCCATGGCATATTGCTAATTCCAGTACTCGCATTGAATAAAATTTTGCATTGCGCTTAAAGTTTTAAGTTTGAAACACTTGTTTGTGCATTTTCTAGGTACATAATCCCTTCTTGTTCATTGTTCTCTATCTCATTACAAGCAAGTTTGTCCAATATTGAATTCCTGATCTTTGAAAGCAAAAACAAAAGCATGACACATGATTAAGAGGAAAAAAAAGAAAAGACACTTTAAGAATACTATTTAGAAAAATACTGTATAAAACAAACAAGTTCTATCATTATTGCTCCACCCTGAAATAAATCTCGAGTCCACTGAATGCTAACAACTTATATAGTGAACTTGTATAATGAGAGAAAAAAGTTAACTACACAGAATTAATGCCACAGGATGGCCTCCTTGGTTGCTAATTCATGCTTATGGTGTCCCTTGAATAGATTGTCAACAACCCAAATGGATGTTGGTTAAATCGTCTTTCAATTTCATGTTTTCGTGTAAGAAATTAAATTGGTCCTTGTCACAGTGGACTTAAGTAGCAGCCATGGTTTCGGAGTCAAATCCAGCTTGTGAACAAAGTGAGGCTCATGTCTGTTTTTTGATAGGGACAAAACTGATAAAAGCCCAACTTTCAACTGGAATAAAGCATCATGTTGAATCCCCATTCCTCCAACTAAACCATTTTGGTTTTGTTGCACTGGAAGACAAGAGAAGTGGGGAGGGAGGTGGGGTATGGCTTCTGGGAGAGCTATTCAAAGGACCAGAGAATACAATCTACTTTAAACTTCTTAGCAGGGGTAGAATGAGGGGGAAGAGAATTGACATTCCTGTACCCGTAAATCACAGTTTTCTAACGTGTCCTTGGGTTTTGAATGCTCTAAGTATGGCTCAATGACTCAAACCCTAGATTTTTCCACTTTCAGTACTCGATTATCATATACATGCAATTGAATAACTTGTAATCTTCAACCATCGTTACCTAATGAAGTTGATTTCATATGCCATGGCTTGCTTCCTTAATACTATAGTTGGGCCTAAGAGTGCATTCAATGCCACATTTTCACGATGCAGAGGACTGGTTCTGTTCTATCTATGCATGACTTTTGGTTTCTTAAGGGCATTTTAGTTCCTTTAAATGAATTGAAACTTGGAAGTTGTTTAAGTTTCTTATTAACAGTGCAATCTGAAGACTCTAGACTGATTTAAAATATATTCATATAAAAGATCAAACAATAAATTAAAAAAATGGTGAAATGTAATGTTTAGATACAAAATATTGCTGAAGAAGATAAAAAGTAAATACAGATGAAAACGGGGCATTTATTGGCTTTTAAATCATGTCTTGTGGAGCCTCTGCCGTGAATTAGGAACAACCCAAAAAGGGGGTGGTTGAATCCTCTGCAAATTAGTTTCATAAATCTGCTTTATGCAACCTTTTTCCAAGTTGAACATTCCCATATCATGACCCTCATATTCGCAATGCTCATCTTTTTAGCCCCAACATCTGTGAAACAGATTGAGTTCTCCTCATATTCTAGGAAGTCTCGAGTTGGGAGTGACATGGAGTGATTTCCACCTAAAAATAGCACCTGATGGCCTAACTATTCTATCTTCACATATTTTTCTTTATTGAAATCCAACTTGTAAACATGGAAGAATCAACTTGACCTGTATACCTAACGGATGCCTAATGTACTTGATAACAAGCAAGAGCTCACCTAGTGACTCCACAAAGTAAAATTGGTTAGAGTAGAGATCTCTAGGTTTTTCAAATTCAACCTTTTCTTCTATGAAAGAAGGCTCAAGATCCTTTTTTTTTTTTTTTTTTGTAATTGACAGAACTATTGAAATCCCAAACTTCAACTGAACCTGTATTGGATAATGCATATACATAATCTTTGCTTATGATATCGCAATAGGGCTCATGTGCACCTTTGAGGTCAGTCCATTTAGAGTCTCCACACTTAGCAAAGGCAAGCTTTGATTGGAGACCATACCCATAGTTAGCCATAATGCCATAGTGGTTGTCACTGAGAATTGGGTTCGATCGCAGAACAACTTTGGTAATGAATGGAAGAGTATAAAGGAAACAAATTTGAATTCTTAAGTTCTACGAAAGCATTGAATATATAGGGTGTTTGCTATTCATCCAAGAATACCAGCCACCCTTGTAATGATCCAACACACCGACTCTGGCCAAAGTATTTTGGCATGTTTTTAAGCTTACAGAATTTTTTTGTCTACAAGATTAAAGAAACAACGGTCATGACCGTGATTAAAACACTCTTGATCAGCATCAACAGGGCCATGGTCATCACCATAGTAATTATAATGATGAATGAGTGGTTTGTTCCATTTTCCTTCCCAAATTCTTCTTCTATATTTTCATATTGATACTAATGTCAAGGGCATGGATTTCCCACGTCTTTAACCCATGCGGTACTTAAGACACTTGAACCACTTGAAGGTGTACTAAGTTTGCTGAGTTTCTCCAAAGCTGGTGGTGAGGCATGATATGTGTGAGTCAAATAAATACGGGCCCAAACCAGTTAAATAAGTCCAAAAGGATTGGCACTGCTCAGTTGGGCCTGGAGCAGCCCAAGGACGATTATTACACCATAGGCCCAAGTTATTTTGTCAGCCCAAACTGAAATCTTCTTAGCCCAGCTTAGGGGTGTAATCATGCGAAGGGACAGAGCATTTAATAGAGGATAGACCCGCATTCAATGCAAGGGAGGCGCTGCATGCAAATGACGCTCACATCTAGTCAGTCAAGCTCGAGCATGGCGATACAAAAGAAAATACGTTTGATCAGCCGCCTCTAGCTGGCATAGACCAGTGCAGTAAATCATGATTAATGGGGTAGGCTCAACAAAGAACTCTACATTATAAATACCAGAGTTTTGAGAAAAGAAGGTATGATCAATCTAATTAAGCTATACACACTTGAAAATTTTACTTTATTTGGGATTAAGATTGCTAACTTAACCGTCGGAGTGTGATTGGCCCAAAGAGAATCGACTCATTCTAACTCCATTGTCTCTTTACAGCAGGTTGAAAACTCATTGATAGTAGTACGAGTGATTGGCCAAGCCTTCCCAAAAATTCTACTTACAATATGTTTTTCCAGCTTTGCTACTCACTCTTAGAGAGATAAAGTGTACTTTTGTTGTATCATATTTCAAATTACAAGACTAAGTCTATATGGGAGGTGTTATATATAGACTGTGCATGTATGTTCTATTACAATCTATCTTGCTTATTCGATGTGTAGCTGTAAGGCCTCTAGGCCCTCTACATTAGGGTAAAGTGAAGCTTTTATAAAAGCATGATGTTTTGAGTCTTTGATAGCTTAGCAGCAGTACATACTTCAGGGTCAAAGCTTTGAGCACCGAGCTTGATTGGGAACTGATTAGATTTTGTGATTGATGATAGCATGTTTGGAGCTTGGAGAACAGAAGGAAAGGAAAAAAATGAATAGAAAAGTATTTTCCTTGTCATGATCTGGTTGTAGTTTTGATATTTTTAAGGGAGATGGATGGCAAGGAATTTTTTTGTTATACATAATTCTATTTGTATCATGTTCGGTTACTTTTGAATAAAGAAAGTGAGAGCTACACTAGCTAATAGTTATGCTATGTTTGGATTAAAAATAAATAAATAAATAAAATAAGATGTATATATTAATTTTGTTAAAAATATATTTTTTTAACAAAATCGCTATTCATTTTTCTCTCATTTCTTAACCCAACCAAATAAAAGAAAAATTTTAAGTTCTTTCACATTAGTTTCTTTATTTATTATTTCCTTTACAAGTCGAACATCTAAATGTAGCATATAAATGGATTATAGTGGGTTGGTACCTGTACGTACCCTTATGTGAAAGTAAGCCACCTGGTGTGGGTCCCACCTGACGTGTAGCATTCCCCAGAAATTGTGGCATTTTACAAATAAATTCATTCGTGCGCTCATGACTTACGCGTTCGGGACGCCGAACGAAGTGCACGCACGATCTACTCTCATGATGTCATAGGTGCTTTGTGTGCGCCTTGGCCGCATTGAGGTACTCTGCCTAAGTTTAGGGACAACTTGGAGGCAAGTCCAGATAATCTGTTTGGCACTTGGCAAGAATATCGGGATTTAAGTGGTTCGGTGGCTTAGGGCGAAGATATTGCCTCGGTGCGACCCCCACGTGGGGTCACACCGCCTCAGGCCAATTCTGCTAAGAGAGGGAGACTACTCCAAGTTGGACTCTCAGTCCTTATCAGGGATAGCTTTGTGGATGGGCATTTTTATGGATAGGCCTTATCGTTTAGGAGTCCAATCCTAGTTGGACTATGACGGGAGGTTCTATATAAGGGCACCTTTGCATCTTTGAAAGGGATCGATCAATTTAACTTGAAGAGATCACTAGTTACTCTCCATTGTCTCTCTCTCTTTCGGCTGAATTGTTTCGTCCTTCATCCAATCATTCCTGGTTTTCAGTATCTTCGGCACGATCTGTGGCTCCACATCAACCCTAGTGACAAAACATTCGTACATTTGGCGGCTTCGCTGGGGAGTCTACATTCGTGAATATGGGACCCAAGAAAGGAGGCTCGAAGCAATTGCTGCCACGCCAAGGATCAGATCACGCTGAGTTTTAGCATTCTCACCCATCAGAAGTACCTGATGGAAGCCATCGTAACGATGACCCTCAGCGTTCTGACCCTGTAATACCGCCACCAACTGAAACAACACAACATCCCCCTACATTAGAAGATCTTCCGAACGCTCCAACCCTAGATCCTATTTGGGGTCTCACCAACATGCTAACACTCATGCAGCAGCAACAAAACCAGATGACATAAATGATGCTCAGCATTGGGGCAAGTGTTACCGGCAATTCTCCAAAACCTGACAAACTCTCAGCCCATAAATACTGTTGTTACCCCTATGGCACTAACTCCTTTCACCACACCAGCCACGCCCGCCAATCTTTTCGACGCCTAAAGTGCACAAGTTGCGGGTACCCCCGCGGCTGTTGTCATCTCGATACATGGGGCTACTCCGCCCTTAGCCCTTTCAGCTCTGTCGAAATCTTCGCTCTACAACAACAGGTGAAGAAGCTGATCGAGCATCAACGAGCCACTATACCTACCATGCCTGACTTGGATGCGTTATCCATTTGGATACGTGCCCCCTAAGTTTATCCGTTATAACGGTAAGCAAGGGAGCGCCCAAGAACACGTGGTTCGATTTGTTGAAACTTTAGGTGCATTCGACATTGACAAGAGGCTCAGACTCCGTGAATTTTCAAAGTCACTCACTAACCACGCCTATACTTGGTACACCAACCTTATGCCAGGCTCTGTCTCCTCATGGGAGGATATGGTGTCCAAATTCTACGATAAGTTCTTTTAGGTTGAAAAATGGCTTATGACACTCCAGCTTTTCAAGGAGATAAAGCAGAAGGATAATGAGGACCTCCAAACTTACATAAAAAGATTCCATGACCGTTCACTGGAATGCTTCGAGCCAGCAACAGAAGTCAATCTTGTCAAAATTTGTCTAGAGGGCATACAACAGGAGTACATAATACTCCTTATTAATCACCATTTGCCAACATTCTCCTGCCTCCTGGACTGCGCTAGAAACCTCGACTACTCTGTCAAAGCCCCGACGAGACAACAAAACGCATTTACCAGTTGGAGAACTGCAGCACAGACTAGGAAGCCTATTGTTTCCGTAGTAGACAACACGACCAAAGAGAAGGGACATAAGCGGTTGCATGACTACGGTGACTCCCCGCCACCTCTCCGATGCAAATTTGCAAAAACAAAGGCCATCCTAGCAAAATGGGTAGAAGACGGCATAATCAAGCTCCCAGCAGTAGAACGAGAGCCTACTAAAAAAAAGACTCAGAGTTTGAAATACTGCATTTATCATAGAATAGTAAAGCACGCCACTAAGGACTGTTGGGCCTTCCGAACTTTACTCGCTGAGAAGATCGCCGCGGGAGAACTTGAGCTCAATTAAGCAAAGTGAGGCGTGGGAAAAAACCCCCTCCCGTGGCACACAGATAAGGAAGCCTTGGTAATCTCCTACTTTGACGAACAAGACGTCCCCGAACCATAAACCGAAGAGGAAGAAGTAGCGCTAGCACAAATGTCTGAAGATTTCATTACCAGTAAGCTACAAGAAGCCGTCAAGTTTAAATGGTTTTACGACCAACTAGGGTTTTCGCCCAATGCTCGTCTCGCAGCCACTAAAACCATAATGTAGGTCCCAGAACAATTCAAGGAGCAATGCATGATGGCTGATGGGTCGGTCACACGAACGATCAAAGAAGCCAAACCACTATAAGCTTTTCAAATGCTGACCGCCGAGTGCCTTATTATCACAATAAACCGCTATATGTCACAGTGGCCGTCAATGGCGTCGAGTTCAAACGAGCCTTTCTGGACGGCGGTGCGTCCATTAATGTAATGCCCCTCTCCATCCTCCGAACATAAGGTATATCAGAAAGGAAATTGATCAAGCAGCCCATAGAGATTAATGGGTTCAGAAGTGAACCTAGACAGACTATTGGGTACGTCCAAGTCAACCTTCAAGTGGGCAAAATCCGGTCAACAACCAAGTTCCACGTTATAGATGCCCCATCACGTATCACCTACTCCTAGGACGAACTTGGATGCACAGGTATAAGGCCATCCCCTCCACTTTCCATCAATGCCTCAAGGGCATATGGAAAGGAGAGGTTGTCGAGATACCTGCATCCACCAACCTGTTCTTCGCCAACGAAGCACACCTCACAGAAGCAGTTTTCTTCAATGAGTTGCCCGAGGATGAAGGTGTCACCGAATCAATCAACCTTATCCCACTCCTAGATTGGGCAGCCATGAATGGCCTTACTATGGCCCCACAACCAAAGCCCAATAAAGAGAACCCATCACTGTCGAAGAAACTGAAGTGCACATCATATACCCGAGTAGATGGAAAGAAGGTGTACAAGTTATAGCAACTAAATGGGGCATCCCTCAAGAACACTGAACAGGTCCTGTATGGCGAAGGAGCCTGCCCCCAAATGTTACCAAGGCCACTCGAAGCCGCAGGAACAAGAACTGGAAGAAGTGGATTTGGACAAGAATTGCCCCATCTTTTTGTCAAAAGAACTACAACTAGTTGATCACGAAGCATTAATCCTCCTCTTAAAGCAGCATAAAGACATCTTCGCATGGAACTATATGCAAATGCCAGGGCTTGAGCCAGCGGTTACTACACACAAGCTTAACATTTACCCAACGGCCAAACCAATCAAGCAGAGTGGACGGGTGTTCCGCACCGAGGTAGAACTACAAATCAAAGAAGAAATTAAGAAGCTCCTTAACGCCGAATTCATCAAACCAACTGAACGACCTTTATGGTTAGCCAACATGGTACCAGTTCGCAAGAAAAATTGTCAAATATGTATTTACGTTGATTTCAGAGATCTGAACCTAGCCTGTCTAAAGGATGATTTCCTATTGCCTAACACTGACTTACTCATTGACGCCATAGCGGGACACCAGATGTTCTCCTTCATGGATGGGTTTAGTGGCTACAACCAGATTAAGATAGCCCAGGAGGATGCGCACCATACAACATTCCGAACGCCCATCGGCGTGTTTTATTACACCGTCATGCCCTTCCACCCAAAAAACACGGAGCCACTTACCAGCACGCAATGATGGCTTTGTTCCCGCCAAAGCCACCTGGAGGACCTCCGCCGAGTCTTCTATCGATGCCAGGCATACAACCTTCGCATGAATCCAATGAAATGTGCATTTGGTGTGACAGCTAGTAAGTTCCTTGGGTGCGTTGTCCACCGGCAAGGAATTGAGCCAGACCCTACCAAAACAAAGGGTATCGCGGACATGCCAAGACCAGCAAATCAAAAGGAGCTAAAAAGTTTTCTGGGCAAAGCTTCCTACCTCTAACGCTTCATTCCCGCACTTGCAGAAATCACATACCCTTTCTCTGCCCTGTTGAAGAAAGGCATCCCATTTAAATAGAGCACGGAGCACGACGAAGCATTTGCCCAAATCAAAAAAGTGCTGGCATCGCCAAGAGTCATGGTAGCTCCTCGAAAGGGCTTACCCTTGCTCCTCTACCTAACCTCAATAGCCCATTCAATCGGTGCCCTACTTGCGTAAGAGATAAAGGGGCACGAGCGCCCTATCTATTACATTGGTTGAGTACTAAAAGGGCTCGAGCAATGCTATCTCCTAGTAGAATGACACTACTTGGCCTTGGTCTTTGTGGCACAGAAACTAAGGCATTATTTCCTCGCCTTCCCCATTCATATAATCACCAGGAGCAACCCTATATGTCACCTCCTATCTCGCCTGGCAATGATCGGTTGAATAGCTCGCTGGTTGTTGGCGCTAGCAGAATTCGACATCCGGTGTAAAACACACACAATAATAAAGAGTTAGGCACTAGCAGATCTACTAGCACAATTCCCAAATGGCTCCTACGAACCACCAAGCACGAAACTACGAGGCGACGTTGAGGTAGCTACAATAGAAGATGCCGAATGGACTTTAGACTTCGATGACTCCTCTACTCGAAAAGGGGGTGGAGTGGGAATAGTGTTGAAAGCCACATGTGGACAATGAGAAGACCTTTCCTACAAACTTGCTTTCAAATGCTCAAACAACGAGGCTGAATACGAAGCATTGATATCGGGACTCATAGTTGCGCTAAACATCGGCGTCTCCGGACTCCAAATAAAAGGGGATTCCAAGCTTATTATCAAACAAACATCAGGTGATTACTGGATTAAAGAGCCAAGCCTTGCGGCATACTGAACCATTATCCAGAAGCTCCTAGACCGGTTCCATATGGTGGTAATCTAGCACGCTCCTAGGTCGAATAATTGCCACCTAGACGCGCTAGCCACCCTTGCTTCTAAGATAGATATTAAGAAAGATTCTGCCACCATCAAAATATTCAAATGAACACTCCCTTCCTCGGCAGCACACTTGTTCAAAATCAAGGATGAAGTCCAGCCAAACGATTGGAGAAGCCCTATAATACAGAAGCTTGAGGCGAGGGACATCACGTCCCTACCCGAGCTCAAGCACTTTTTGATCTTTGACGAGACACTATTTTTCCGAGGTACCGGGGGACTGCTCGTAAGATGTGTATCCCTTGAAGAAGCGAAACGCAAATTGGAACAGGTCCATCATGACTCATGTGGGACGAACGACACCATGCTATACCGCCAAATGCAACGACAAGGATACTACTGGCCTATGATGGCCCAAGATGCTATGGAGCTCCAGGGCAAATGCTCGAAGTGTTGTGAGTTCCCTCACCACAGAGAAAGCATCTTCGCAGAAACTACTAGTGACTAGCGACAACCGTAAATAGATTTCATAAAGGAAGGATCATTACCTGCAAACAAAAATAACGCCACGCGCCTAAGAAAATATGCCTCGAGATACTTTCTCCATGAGGATCGATTGTATCGTTGTGGATTCAACGGCCAACCTTTATGATGTATAGCCGATCAAGAACTCCAAGGAGTCCTAGAAGGAGCACACTCCGCAGAGCACCAAGGCGGCGCAAGATTGTTTGCTCAACTACTCCACCTGGGCTATTACTGGCCCACAATGGAAAACGATTCGATCGCCTATACCAAAAAATGCAGCAAATGCTAGCTCCATGCACTAGCAGTCGATCTACGTGTCCTTGGTACCCCTTGGCCGTTTCACACCTGGGCATTGGATTTCATTGGGCCTGTGAACCCACCATCTAGAGGCTACATATGGATTCTCACGGCAAAAGAACTCTACACAAAGTGGGTAGAGGCAGTGGCCCACCGCCGAGCCACCAGGCCCGCGGTTGCAAATTTCATCAAAGAATATATAGTATGTCGGTTCGGTATCCTGAAAGTTCTTCTAATAGACAACAGGACCCCGTTCGTCAATCGCCACATCGGCTCGCTGTTGTCGAAATATGAGGTCAATCACCACTGCTCCACACCATACTATCCTAAGGGCAATGGTCATGCGAAAGCCACAAACAAAATACTACTAAAAATACTCAGTAGGATGGTGCATGATTTCCCGAACAAGTGGGCCGAACAACTCCCTCTGGCACTATAGCCCTATTGGACCTCCAAATGGCAACCTACCAAGGCAACTCCATTTTCCATGGTTTATGGAACAGAGGCAGTATTACCCATCGAGATCGCAGTACCTTCGGCACGCATGGCAATAAGGAGCAATGTCGACCCACACGCAAGGCAGCAACAGCTAGAAGCACTTGATGAAATGAGGGAGAACTCTCAAATTGCACTTCGAACCTACCAAAGAAGGCTGTCTAGTGCCTATGACGCCATGGTCAAGGAACGAAAGATTAAAGAAGGAGACCTAGTACTCAAGAATGCCCCCAACGTCATGCGTGGACTAAATCCGCCAAACAAGTTTGCACCTAAGTGGGAGGGGCCTTTCATCGTCACTGAAGCAAATGATAGTGGATATTATTGCCTCGCGTCCATTGATAGGGGAACTCTGTATAGGACTCCAGTTAACGTCAAGTGGTTAAAGTTATATTATGCATAGCAACACGAAAGATTTTTGGGACCATTATTAAGCATTCTTTATTGCTTGGGATTATCTAATTCTTTAGTTGGTGTTATAGTCAAAATTAGCTTAGTCTTTTGGTTGTTTGCCCTCGAGCTCATTATGCGAATGCGTTTGGGACTTGAGCTCGAGTAAATAAAGATAGTTTCATAACATATTGCTTTACACTTTGGTCATTCAAAACAAATTGATTAGACTATGACAAAAATGCCGTATGTGGCACTACTAGAACAACCCTATTCTTGTTGTCTTGGAGCGTTTCTCCAGTTGATCCCGCCATTCGGCTTCTTTTGCCCTTGCAAGGTCTAATTGTTCCGCCAGAGCCTTTTCCTTTCTCTCTGCCAACATAAGTCTCTGTTCGGCTTCCATGACACCCATGCGTGCTTCTACAACGTCGAGGTGTTGGCAAACCCAACTTAGATCAAACTTCAATAATTCCAAGTTTGCCACTGTGTTGCACCACTTTGCTAGCATCTTTTTCATTAGTTCATTCATTGGGGTTTAAAGGAGCTGATGACCTAACTCGGTGAGGACATGATCAAGGAAGGCCTCATCATGCTCGACAATTGCAGCACGCGAGCAAACATTACTCTTTGGTTCAGGCGCAAACAACATAACACCCTGACGTCTTCCTTGGCCAAGCCAGCTACAAATGTGTTGTCACTAAGGTCGATGTGGAGTTGCAGATCATGCCAAAGATGTCGGAGAAAACCAAGAATGATTGGATGAAGGATAAAGCAATTCAGCTGAAAAAGAGAGAGAGACAATGGAGAGTAACTAGTGATCTCTTCGAGTCAAATTGATCGATCCCTTTCAGAGATACAAAGGAGCCTTTATATAGAACCTCCCGTCATAGTCCAAATAGGATTGGACTCCTAGACGATAAGGCCTATCCATAAGAATGCCCATCCACAAAGCTATCCCTGAAAAGGACTGAGAGTCCAACCTGGAGTAGTCTCCCTCTCTCAGTAGAACTGGCCTGGGGCGGCGTGACCCCACACGGGGGTCGCGTCAAGGCAATATCTTTACCCTAAGCCACAGAACCACTTAAATCCTGAGATTCCCACCAGGTGCCGAACAGATTGTCTGGATTTGCCTCCAGGCTGTCTCTAAACTTAGGCAGAGTACCTCAATGCAGCCAGGGCGCACACTAAGTGCCTATGACATCAAAAGAGTAGATCGTGCGTGCGCTCCTTTCGGCGTCCCGAACTCGCAAGTCATGAGCGCATGACATTCAGCGTCCCGAATACGCCCATGACGAATGGTCGAATGAATTTATTCATAAAATGCCATAATTTGGGAGAATGCTCCACATCAAGTGGGACCCACACTAAGTGACATACTTTCACATAAGGGTACGCACAATACCATACGATTAATTTCATTCGTACAAATGATTCACTTGACTGACCATACAAGACCTCAACAAATGATTCACCAAAAGTAACACAATATTCTTCTCGTTCTCCAAATGTCATTTCTGAATTTGTCAAACTCTTATTCTTTAATTAAATTAATTGGTAATGAATTACGATTTTAGGGGAGGAAAGAAGTAAAAAGATTAGTCGAAGTTATGAATTTGGTAATTCTCCTCATCTCCAGTTGTGCTGACATTTGGTAATAAGATCTATTTGCAGCAAATGTGGCCATGGTGAGGAAACCTTATTACTTCTACTTTTATCCACACCTACACTGGACCACCTTATTACTAAATTTTGCTTTCGTTTAGTAATTGTTGCTGCAAGTGTACCTGGACTAACGTCGCTCATTGTCCTCTTCTTCTTTACACTTTTTTTTTTTTTTTAATTTTTTTCTTTCTTTTTATATTTACTATGTTTTTTGAGTTTTCCATTTTCTTGCATTCGAATAATTTTTCCTTCATTATGTATTTAGGTGTAAGTGAAAATGCATGTTGGACACAATATGATATGAATTTATCTACGGTTAAGATTATTTTTTTACCTTAATAACAAGCATTTTTTCCCCATTTGCAAAAGTACTTTTTATGTTGGCAATGACAATTTTCATAGTGCTTCCTTCATTACTGTGTGTAAACTTTTAACAAAAACTAGCAAACCTTGAGGTGTGATATACTCATTCAATTCAGATAATCAAACTGCATATTAGCAAATAAAGATGAATCTGATCGTACACACCAGCAACTTCATTTATTAACGGGTAAAGATGAATCCTTAAACAGGGATGCCACAATTTCCTTTTATAGCCACACTAACATAGTTTGGGTGTGGAGTTCACATATTTATATTTCAACTTTCATGAATGAAAAATAATATGAATTCTAAAAGTTGGAACTTACGTTTTGTTTTGATATTCATTAGTTTTATCAGCAATAGGTGGAAAGTAAAAAAATATATATAGAGAACTCAAAATTTATTCAAATGGGCCAAATGCATGTAAATTTAAATTTTATCAAGGAGTGACGTAGGCATGGGTTATACGTAGTCTTTCTATAATACAATTGATTTTTTTCTTTATTTTGTTATTTAGGTCAAGTTATTGGGGATGCACCAATCAAGTTTTCTTCACATAGGTTTCATATTTGAATTGTAAACGATTTGAACCACGAAAAGAAAAAAAAGTGTGAATTTATGCCCCAAGATTCAGTAATTTCTTATACAATTTATTTTAACAAAAATTTCTAATTCAGCTAAAAGATTAGTGTGTTTTTATGAAATTCCTACATCCCTAAATGGAAGATCAACTAATGAATGGTTCAGCTGTCAGGATGTCTAGACCAGCTTGCACGCACCTCGACTAATACTCTCCCTAGTTCAGTCAAAACTAAGTCATTCACGCCGGACCAAGGGTATTCACAAAGGATAAATCCCTTACGGCTAACTCTTACATTTATATTCAATAATCCCGCTAATGAAGTTATTATGTGACAAAAGGCTCTTCTAAGAACAATTGTAAATATACTTGCAATTATATATATTTTTCAAAAATAATAGGGTTAATTATACTTTTCAACCCTTCAGTATACATCCTATCCCACATTAGCCCCTGATCGTTAATTTTGACAGTTAACCCCTCACTCTTCTAATCAAGTTGCAATATCACCTTTTCATAGGATGCCTTTTGTTCCATTGACGAAAAATGAGCACCTAACCATCACGTGTTCATTTTTCAAGGACATAAAAGTAATTTATTCATTTCCAACCCATCTCACATGCCTGGAATGCATACATAAAATATACGTATACAAAAAAAAATAAGGAAGAAGACAAAGAATAAAATATATGTATACAAATCAAAAAAATAAGGAAGAAGACAAAGAGTAGCCACTGCAGGCCATCTAAGATTGTAAAACGAACCAAACTATTGAAACTCAACTTGCGTTCTACTTGTTAAAAGCTTGTTTGAGATCGACTCATTATTTAAACAAGCTAAGTTTAAATACATTTTAAAACTCATTAAGTTCATGAACTTGACTTGAACTCAGTTCGTTAAGTTTATATGCACTAAAAAATTCAAGCTACTCGACCTTCACTCGTGTTCGGCTTGATTAAAGTTCGTTTGAGATCATCTTAAAAGTTAAACAAACCACACTTAAATATATTTTCAAGCTCGTTAAAATTTTTAAATCAAACTTGAAAAACCTACCACTCGACTCTATCCAGCTCGTTTACAACCCTACAGCCACCCCACAGCCACCCAAACCTCTCCACCCTCTTCTCTTATTCTCCTTTTAAAAATGATTAGACACTGTGCTAGCTGTCTGTCTTTGTCTCTGTCTCTCTCTCCTTTAAACCTATGGCCCTAACCTTCAAAGCCTTACCCATCTTTTTCAAAATCTCAATCTCTATAATCGACATCCCAAAACACAAACAATTTACTAAAATAATACAAACGAAATCCAAATGACTATATAGAAAACCAAACCCATTTATATGATAATATATTGGAATTTGTGGTGAGGAGAGATGGAAATTGTTATGACATGTTTCAATTTCTTAGTGGTTGGAGAAGACAACAATGTCGAGGAGGAAATGGCAACAGTCTTCTTGCAGCATCGGCGATTATATTTTGGGATTATGGGGTGCCGTTGTTGTTGCAATTGATTGAAGCCCTATGTGGCAGTGATGGGTGGCGACGGGAGGGAGTTGCAGAGAGGGGTGGGTTTTTGTGGTTGGGGGTTTTGGCGATAGGTAAGGGACTATTGGGGGTGGCGAAATGGAAGAAGAGAGTTATTGGGGGTGATGAGTTTTAGAGGTTATAGGGAGGGATGAAGGTGGGATGGGGGTTTGGCGATGTTGTAAATATTGATGAGAGGCGAGTGAGAAGTGGGTTTTCATAGCTGGGTTCTCACCAGGTAAGGTTAGGGAAGGTGTTATAGAGAGAGAGAGAGAGAGAGAGAGAGAGAGAGAGAGAGAGAGAAACCAGTTAGGGGAGAACAATAATTGTTATTAATGTTATAATTACTATTAATAATGTTAATGCTTATTAACTAAAATTAATAAACATAATTATTATTAATGTGTCACATTAGTGACATGGGAGGTGTTTGGCATAATATCATAAGGTGAAATACCTTTTATACGTGTACATTTTCCATCAAGGGGACAAAGGGCATCTTACGTAAAGGTGACATTGCAATTTGATCAAAAGTAGGATCGCAAACACTTTTACTAACTTATTTTTTGAGTCGAGCACTTTGCACATTTGTTTAACATAATAAGAGTGTGGAATAATATAAATAATCTCTCATACTAACCTACATATGGAATTATTTAGAGCACATAATTTATTCAAACTGGACACCATATCCTATATATAGGAGATAAAGTTGTTTAATAAATGAGATAAGTCTGACACTTGATCCAATGGTATTAGAATGCTCAAAAACTACATTATCCCATCTGTTATCTTATGCCAACCAAACAATGGAGAAAACTGGATTGAAGTAAAATGTGTCTGGAAATTAATTGCTATTTAGTCCCAAGAGAAGATATTCTTCCCTTTGTCCCCAAACAAACACAGACTTAATGGTCAAGTTTTCCAAGAGTCAACCTTTTTAATTCCACAAGAAAAACCCCTTCTTCAATCTGCTTACTAGTCAAAATTTCACATCTTGGGTGAAGACAATATATATATATATATATATGGCTAATTTCCTTGACAAAGGAAAAAAAAATAGCTTATTTCCCAACCTGCTGATTTAACTTTATTTAGTAAGTCAGGTTGAGCGCCATTTGAAATGGAGTTATTTCTAAAAATGCCTTCTCAAAAAGAGTTTTTAGTTATATTCTAAATAAGGAATACAGGGAAAAAATGTCATTCAGAATGGTGTTTATATCAGAAATTCCCCCTACCCACAGCAGTTGAACTTAAACTTGCATAACTTCCAAACCGAAAAACCTATTGACGTGCCATCAATTCCCACACGTCACTCGTGTTACATCGGTGCCTCCTGTAAAGTTTCACACTCCACGGACCCTTCCTTCCCATTTTCGTACCCCAACGACTAAGTTGACCTACTTCCGATAACGTAAGTTTTGAAATTCAAAAACTTTGCATAACTTTTAAACTGAGAAACCGATTGATATGCCGCCAATTCCCACACATCATTCATATCACATCGGTGCCTCCCATAAAGTTTCACACTCTTCGGACCCTTCCTTCCCATTTCCGTACCCCAACGGCCAAGTTGGCCTACTTTCGATAACGTAAGTTTCAAAATTCGATAACTTTGCTTAACTTCCAAACCGAGAAACCGATTGGTGTGCCGTCAACTCCCATACGTCACTCGTGTCACACTGGTGCCTCTCGTAAAGTTTCACACTCTCTGGACCCTTCCTTCCCATTTTCGTACCCCAACGGCCGAGTTGGCCTACTTATGATAACGTAAGTTTCAAAATTCGAAAACTTTGCATAATTTCCAAACCAAAAAATCGATTGACGTGCCGTCAACTCCCACACATCACTCTTGTCACACCAATATCTCCCGTAAAGTTTCACACTCTCTGGACCCTTCCTCCCCATTTCGGTACCCCAACGGCCGAGTTGACCTACTTCTAATAGCCTAAGTTTCGAAATTCGAAAACTTTGCATAACTTCCAAACTGGAAAACAGATTGACATGCCTTTAACTCCCATAAGTCACTCTTGTCACACCGATGCCTCCCATAAAAATTGACACTCTCTAGACCCTTCCTTACCATTTTGGTACCCCAACGGCCGAGTTAGCCTACTTTTAATAACTGAAGTTTCGAAATTTGAAAACTTTGCATAACTTCCAAACCGGGAAACCAATTGATGTGCCGTCAACTTTCACACGTCACTCGTGTCACACCGGTGCCTCCCGTAAAGTTTCACACTCTTCGGACCCTTCCTCCCCATTTTGGTACCCTAATGACCGAGTTAGCTTACTTTCGATAGCCTAAGTTTCAAAATTCAAAAACTTTGCATAACTTTCAAACCGAGAAACCGATTGACGTGCCATCAACTCCCACATGTCACTCTTGTCACACTGGTGCCTCCTGTAAAGTTTCACACTCTCTGGACCCTTCCTTCCCATTTCGGTACCCAATGGCCGAGTTGACCTACTTCCGATAACCTAAGTTTCAAAATTCAAAATTTTTGCATAACTTCCAAACCGGGACCATATTTATACTAAAACGATATCTATCCAACTTTCGAAATTACCCCAACGGCTGAGTTGAATAACATGAAATAAAAAATGACAAATATGATGAAAACCAAACTCACACAGATATTACATGAAAACGAATAACTTATTTTACATCATACTAAACTAAAAAGTAGAACAAGCTTTAGGGACCATGTTCATAACAACATAGTGGTTTGCCAGTAATGTTAAGGCCACTAGGTAGATAGTTAACAAAGTCATCGTGATCTTCTTGTTCTAAGAAGTCTGAAAGTTCTGGGTCAGAAACTAGCAATGGATCTTTAGTAATTTCTATTAATCGTTGTGTTGGATCAACACATTCTTTCTTTGCATGACATGTATAATGATATCTATCCAACCTTCGTTGCATTTGATCGATCTCGTGCTCAAGTGCTTTCATGACCTTGGTGTAAGATGATATCTATCCAACTTAGCTAAATGGGCTTTTGGGACACGCAGGCCATGCCATCGGCAATACATCTCTTGTTCACACCGTTTATCAAATAAGTCCTCCCACAGCAACCTTATGCATTGGTCGTCAGTCACCCTGCAGGGTGGACATAGAGATGCATCGCCGATGAAGACGTGGCTAACCGGACCCATCTTACTGTGCATTAGGATAGGTTTGTTAAGAAAGTAATGCTTTCGCCCATACTATTTGTTACCGACTGGATCCGTGTATGTATGCACCATATGGATGGCTGAGGATTGGTTTTCATCCATGTCGTCGCTTGGGACTGAACAACTAGACAATGCCCTAAATAATCCTTTCGATTTGGCATATTTGGAAGTATAATTTAGTAATTCTTCACATAATTACACGATGTATATATAAGCAATATGATATAATGCATGTAACATCCCAAATTTTCTTGACTGCATTACATCCCTATTAAAAAGGTCAGAGATTTTTCTTGTTTTGTTTCGATGAATAAGAAGGATGATCACCACAATTAATTTCTCACTAAAACAAAACCGTTCTTACTCATTTTGATCATTTCTTCCTTGGACCAAAGAATCGAACATCGAACCACTTGATACACCGGTCTAAACCCTAACCTATGAACCAACCTATACTTGAACCGGTCCAAAACCTACCCAAACAGCCCACTATAAGCAAGCACCGATTTAACCGGTTACACGCACATGCTAAGCCAGTTCACCCTCTTATTGAATATAACTCACCATATTTTGTTTATCCCGACGTGAACCATCCCAAATCCTTGTAACCATGGTTGTTGAATCAACCCAAATCCTTGTAAACCATGCATTAACAACCATGAATAAACTGGTTCAATTAAAGACCAAGGCTCCACTAACTCTTGATATGACCGAACCCATTCAAAGGTGGATGGCACATGATCGCTCCTAAATAGTGCAATTTATATCCGCCAATGTGCGGTTGCGATGCAGTAATAATATCTCGGTAAGTCCGAGATCGATCCATAGGGAACATAAGAAATAAACTTAATCTGGCAAGGTCTACAATCAAAACAAAATAATAACGAACTCAGAATCAATTAAAATTGCAAGAAAGCTTCCAAAAAGAAAATAAAAATCAATTGTTAGAGATGATTGGTCTAAATTATCAGACAATAAAATTAAACTAATTTTAGGATTGTATTTAAATATTATAAAAAGGTCTTGGCAGGGTTTGATCCAGTAATAGGCTTATAGGTAGGTTCCCAAGATAGTTTTGATTAACGAACTTCAAGATTCGATTACCCTTTTTGAGTTGATATTCAGTTATTTACTAGTGTTCATACCAGGGTCCCATTCATACTTGTCCCAGTTTATAAACCTGTCTACAAAGTATGTTTGAAGCTTAATCAAGAACAGTAGATTTCTAAAGTACTCTTACTAGGAATATATATGCAATTGTAATTAATATCCTTATCAGAAATTCTAGTATATACGTATCTCTACTGACAAATCAGTCTATACATACATGCTAGATATGATCAAGAATATTGTTTTCAAAGATATTCATGGGCAACAAAATGAGTCTTGATCCAAGATCTTGAAACCTTGGAAAATAAATAACTATCTTGAATCTCTACCTGTAACCTAGTTACTTTCTCAACCCATACCAAGAACGGATTTAGCTACTGAAAAGCATGATAAATATTGCAAGAATGGAAATAATAATTAAAGAAATAAAATGCTGCTTTAAAGAAATATAATCTGAAATTCTCAATAAGAACAAGAAAGAAAACTAAAGATTAAAGATGCTCCCTTGAAATATGAAGAGATTCGTAGCCTCCAAAGGATTGGATGATTCCTCCTTCCAAACTCTAGAAAAAACCCTAGAATTCTTCTCCTTCTTCAGAACATAGAACTCCTAAACCTATTCTACTACCTACTAATCTATATCTAACTAAAAAGTAAATTAATCTATATATCTCGTTGTCAGTCGTACGGAATAATTCTATCGAGTACCCAGATGGGCTGGGTTCCTTCACGAAAGTTGTAGGTCTCAAAAAGTTATATAAAATCGACATATTATGGGCCTAAATAGCCTTTCTGGTTCACAAGATATGGGTCTCCAAAGTTTCAGCTCTGCGTGCTTCAGCAACTTATATCACAGCTTCAGCAGCTTGTACCTTAACAGCAACCTTTTGAAACCTATGATTAAATTGCATTCGAAATCACTCCATTTAAGCTCAAAACCTACATAAAGCATAATAAACTTAATTAATATCAAAACATAACTAAAAAGACATATATACTCATAAACTAATACTAATAAAGTACTAATTAAGGCCTTATAATTGCACTTTTGAAGCGCAATCACAACCCCCAACTAGATTTTTGCTAGCCCCTAGGAAAATACTAAAACCAAAAACATAATCTTCACTTTTGTAGAAGTCACGAATGCATTTAGGCTATGCATCAAGCCTTTAAATCCCTAGGTTACCCCTAGTGGACGAGTGATGTCTCGTGAGGGCTTATAGTGATGATACCCACAAACATCTGTTCATTTCAAATAATCAATGACAGAGAAAACAATTAAGGCATATGAGAACTCGCCCACGGTAATTCTCAACTCAACTTCCAACATGAGTTAGGCAAGGCTAAGACATGAAAGTTACAAGAAAGATGCACATATTAATGCACTAACAATGCAACATAACCCAAGTGTATCCATAGCATGCACTAACATCCTTCACACTTTGATTCAAATGCTCACAAGGCATATACTCACAAAAATATGAACACATAGGTCTCTCAATGGAAAGCTCGTCATAAGAGTAATTGTATAAATTATGCAATAAGAGCAATCCAAAAACAAAAAGCGCCAAAACTTAAGTGTATAGGACTTGACATAGCCTCATGAAAGAATATTCACAGTCAAAGTAATAATTAAAAAAATTGACAAAGATACTTATACTCAAAAGAATTTTCAACTCATATATACTTCGGATCAACTATAACCGTCTGTATGAAGAAGAAAAATGTATGGAGAGAGAAAGAATAAACTACTCAAAACATTTATGCTTAAGGCATCCAATAATCACCAAAACCATGCTTTCAACTCCCCATTCATATGATAATGCTTCTCACTTTTTTTCATTTTTTCATTTTTTTTTCTTGTCATTTTTCACTATTTTTCATGTCTCCTTTCTTCTTTTTTCTATTTTTTTTTTTTGCATCACAAATACATCATTCCCTTCTTTTCAAGCTCTTCACTAGCAACCCGATCACATCTCTTTGATGGGAAATATTTCAACAATGATTTGGCTCTATAAAGGATGATATATACAAGGCTCAAGAGATAAAATCTAGAAATTATGTGTCCAAGAAGAATATAATGACCTCAAAACGTATCCGAAGTATATTAAGTTTGAAATTCAAAAGAGTATAAGTGTCAATAACCTTAGTCATTACTTAACTTATGAATCAAAATCAAGTGTAATGAGGCTATTGAAAGAATAGAACTTGAAAGAAGTATCATCGAGTAAATGTAAATCCACTCCGAAAAGAAGATAAATTGGCCCTAAAGCTTACAAGGTACAATCTCCACTATTTAGGGATGAAAAATGCACACAATTATCAACACAAGAAGTCATATAACACGACAATGCATCATAATGTAGTCTCTTGCTTGTAATGTTTTCATGGCAAAAACTTGTAATTCATCATTGTAAGAAGTTAACTCGACAATTAAGCTCAAGTTTAGTCCAATGAATGCCTCCAATCATTCTCAATTCCAAGATTGTATTGACATGAACATAAATATGGTTCTAAAGCAAAAACATTTTCAGCACTCCTAACATAAATAATAATAAGCAATAAAAACATAAATTAAAGTGTTGAAGATACCGACCATGATCGATGAACCATATGCTACTCAACTCTTACCAACTCAGTTCCGGTCTCCAAAGGCGAATCAATGTAAGCACACCTGTAACTGGTCAGCAAGGCATAACAAAGTATATTTTTTTCATTTTATTTTTTTTTCTCTTTTTTTCTTTTCTTTTTTTTTTTCTTTTTTTTTTTCAAAAGAAATAGAGTACCCAAAGAAAATAGAAATAAAGCAAAACAAGAAAAAAAAAAACAAAATATCCTCAAAGAAAATAAAATACTACTAACTGTATAGCTACTAAATCAAGCTTTCCCCAAGAACTCTAAGACAAAAGGGTAAGACCATGCTTTGGAGCCTTTGAAGTCGAGGCCATCGAAATGTGACTCCTTAGTGAATCCACCTCCGCCTTTAACTCAGAAATTTGCCTTTGCAGGGATTCAACAGTTGCGAATGGAGTGGACATGGCAGGCTGTTGTTGTCGTGGAACTAAAGTGGGTAGGTCACTCTGCTGTGGTGCTTGGGTACTCAAAGCATCCATACTGGATAACGGATGACCCGAATGTGCAATGGTGGTTGAAGGCAATGTAGGCACTCCAACCTGCTCCAAAAGTTGGGTAATGAACAACCCATAGGATAACCCGCCAAATGAATAGCGTGCTTTCCTCATAACAATCAGCATCATAGTAGACAGATCAATCGTATACCCTTTACTGATAATGTATGGCCAAAAACACCTATAGTGATCTACTACAACACCTGAATCCACTTCAGGGAGAATATTTGAGAAAAGAATCAAATTCAGTAGCCTGTACTCCCTTTTTAAAGACAACACGGGTATGATGGAATGATGACCCACTGATGGTATTTTCTGTAATTCCGCACAAAGCACATCAATAGGAGGTGAATTTCTTTCAAATAGCTTAAAATCCAACCTCGGAACCCGTGACAAAGTTAGAAGTTCACAAATATCATTCGCCGCAATAATGATCACGTGTCCCCTTACTTTGGATTGAATGGAGAGCTCGAGTGTCTCAGACATGCTCGAATAGGCATAAAATTCTCGTACCATGTCAACGTTCACCGGGACTTCTCTCCTTAACATCGGAAGCCAACCCCTCTGTATGAGTGTAGATTTCAAAAACCTATCAGCAAAATCTGAAAGTTGCACTAGGCGTTCAATCAACACTTGCCGCCCCTAAAACGAGTTCAAGTACATACCCCTCTCACGAGAGTTAGCGAATTGTTTGATTCCCTGTTGTGATTTGTTTTTACTCCTTATGAGTGATATGGTTATCGAGATTGCTTTATTTGTCCTGTTCTTGAGAAAACTTATAATAATGAATAAACAAAATATAATAAATAAAAGGAATGACATAACATAAATTAAGATAAACAGTACTCCATTAACATAAATAAAAAAAACACAAATAGTTCTTACTAAAATAGAGTTTTAGACCGCCACAACGTGACGCACAATCTAAACTCATAAACACAAACATAATATCCAAACATGTAAAAATAAGAGTTTTAGATCAATTATACAATAATCCAGAATGCAAATGATCTAAACTCAAGCAAACACTATCCACTACATATCAGTGGATGGATCCCACACCGAATGGGATATCTCTCTCTGTAGCTCCTCAATAACCTGGCCATGCCGCTTCTGCTCCTTGTCAATCCGATCAAATCAACCATAAACCTCCATCTTAAAAGTCCCAAAGGCGTTGGCTTGAGCCTCCAAAAGCTGGGTGTGGTGTTGCTGCGTCAGTGCCTACAACTCCAACATCTCTATTACCTTATCCAACGAAGACTGCCCAGTACGGCCACTTGCCTCAGCCGATGCTCCTCCTTCCCCCTCTTCATCATCATCCTCAGCCCTCTTCTTCTTGTGACTCCTACATTGTGCTTCTGACTTATGAATAAAAGTCATATTAATGGCACCCGTGGAAGATTTTGTTGAAAAAAATGACGATGGGTAGACTCCATACTCAAGGATCAGGAAGGTAAGCATACACACAAATAGAATGATGTCCCCTCGGGTAATATTGGTGGCATCATGATAGAGTTGGAGGAACATATACCTCGGCAAGTCTATGGTCTTTTGGGTTTCAATGGCCCACATTAGCTGGGCTCGGGCTAGGCTGACCTGCGCATAACGGGCCTGGGGTAACAAACTATGGCATAAGGAAAGAAACAGTGGAAGGTACCTCAGTTTTAAAAACTTTTTCTCTCATTGGGTCTTCCCCTCAACCCAAGACTGATCATCTTCTAAAATCTCCCGTGTCATCTCAGTGAGGCTCGGAGTCCCAACCCCATGGCAAAACTCGGCATTAGGCTCACGCCTAAGCCCAAAATGACGAAAAAAGGTGGTCGGGGTAATTATTATGTCTCTCCCTCTCACCCAAGTCACTAGCCTCTCTTAACCCTTATTTTTGTCCGCCACTCGGATATTAGTCATAAGTACGGCACAAAGAGTTAAAATGTATTCCCCCCTATAGGCGGCTAGGTCCTTTCAACCCCGTCTCTCAAATTCGGCTTCTAAAGCAAACCTACCCCCAAAATTCCATAGTTCTATGTTTCGCACTACGGTCGCAGCTTTACTCGCCCAAGTTTTCCTAAAGTCTAAAAAGGCTTGACGACTAATGAAAATTTCTGGGTCATAGTCCGAAGAATAATCAGGTTCAAAGGGTTCTATGGCCAAAGACTCTTTAGAGGGTTTTTTCCTTCTTTTCGGTGCCATCAAAACAACTTCTTAAAGCAAATCGCAACACATAATCACAGAATCACAATTATAGCACAGTCCCAGTCCTAACTAAGCATAAATAGCAAAGAAAACAATTCGAAAAGGAAAAGGAGAGGTTGCGTGGTTACCTTGGAAGACAAAATGACGGGAAGTTGAAGGGTCACGACTATTCACTAGCAGGACTTCGTCGCCTGGTCCGGACGCTCTCTCTCTCTCTAAAATAGGAATTTTGTGGGTGTGTAAATGAGACAAAACGGATAAAATCGGAGGTTTTATAAAAACGCAAGGGCGTCCGGACGACCCTAGGAGGGCGTCCGGACGGGGGTCCAAAACGGTGTCGTTCGACTTAAAATAGGGCGTCCGGATGGGAAAATATGGGCATCCGGACAAGGAGCATGCGTCCAGACAGTCCCCCAGGGGCGTCCGGATGGGGTCAGGGCGTCCGGACGGCCAGTGAGCTTGTCACAATTGACTTATAAATTTTTCTAAAGCACGAAAGGCGTCCAGATGGGGCATCCGGACAGCCAGTAGCCTTGCAACTGGAACTCAAAATTTTTTCTAAGTGTCAAGAGGCGTTCGAACGGCCAGTGGCGATGCACAAACCTGTTCGAAAATTTTTCTAAGGCACGAAAGGCGTTCAGAAGGTCCCTCAGGGGCGTTCGGACAGCCAGTGCCTGTGTTCTCCAACTACGAAAAAAAATTCTAAGCATGAAAAGGCGTCCGGACGGCCAGTATTTTCAAACTATATAATTTTTTTTTTAAAAGTATAGTGTGCAATTCATCAAAAGAATGACCTCCCCACCCCCCCAAAAAAAAAAAAAAAAAAACTTAGTTTGCACATTGTCCTCAATGGACGTAAGAGGAAAGAGAAGGACACAAACTTAGTGATGAAGGACACACTAGTTATTAAAAAAAAAATAAGCAACACTACTATACACAATTACCCCTATGGATATTACTCTAATGGAGGAGGATCTTTGAAACGTAATGTCTCTATTTCTGCCACAAAATTCTCAACATAATGTTTTAGACGATGACCATTGACTGTGAATTGATTGTCATTTGTGGGATTTCGAATTTCAATGGCCCCATTCTCGTGGACGTTCTTCACTATATAAGGTCCCGACCATTTACTACGCAACTTTCTAGGAAACAAATGTAACTGAGTGTTGTACAAAAGGACTTTTTAACCAATGTCCAAAGAATTTCGAGAAATGTGTTGGTCGTGAAGAACTTTCATCTTTGCCTTAGAAATTCGCGCATTTTCATACGCATCATTATGTATTTCATTCAACTCTGACAGTTGAAGTTTTCGATGATGTCCAGCGTTGTTGGGGTTTTCATTCATTTGCCTAATGGCCCAGTAAGCTTTGTGTTGAACCTCAACAAGTAAATGGCAAGCTTTGTCATAAACGAGCCGATAAGGTCACATGCCTAACTGTGTTTTGTATGCAGTCTGGTATGCCCAGAGTGCATCCACCAACCTTAAGGACCAATCCTTACGGTTGGGGTTCATAGTTTTTTCTAAAATATGTTTTATTTCCCTATTGGCGAGTTCGACTTGGCCACTGGTTTATGGGTGGTAGGGCGTTCCGACTTTGTGGAGCACTCCATATCTGCGCATCAGGACCCCACTGGGTCTATTACAGAAGTGGGTTCCACCATCACTTATAATAGCACGTGGCATCCCAAATCTTGAAAAGATGTTTTCTTTTAAAAATTTAATCGCCACTGAGTGATCATTTGTATGGGATGCCACTGCCTCTACCCACTTAGATACATAATCAATACCCACTAAAATGTATAAATGCTCGAAAAAACTAGGAAACGGCCCCATAAAGTCGATGCCCCAACAATCAAATATTTCTATGACAGTGATGGGATTCAAGGGCATCATATTTCTTCTAGTGAGAGTACCTAGTCTTTGACATCTATCACAAGCAGTACAAAAAGTATGGACATTTTTAAACATAGTGGGCCAATAAAATTCACATTGGAGGACTTTAGCAATTGTTTTCTTAGTGGAGAAATGCCCACCACAAGCATATGAGTGGCAAAAACTAATTATAGATTGGAATTCATTAACTGGTACACAACGTCGAATCACCTGATCAAAGCAATACTTATAAAGGTATGGGTCATCCCACATGAAAACCCTAACATTTCGAAAAAATTTATTTTTATCATTGGATGACCATTGAGATGGAATCCTACCTGAAGCCAAGTAATTAGCTATATCCGCAAACCAAGGGGTACTAGTATGAGTAACAGACTGGATGGAGAAAAGTTGTTCATCAGGAAAGTGTTCCGAAATGGGAGATTTGTCTTGGTCTCGACCGTCAGCGGGAAGGCGAGACAAGTGATCAGCTACCACGCTTTTTACCCGCTTTTTGTCCCAAATTTCTATATGAACTCCTGAAGGAGTAGAATCCACTGAATTAATCGTGGCTTTGCGTCTGGCTTAGTGAGCAAGCACTTAAGTGCGGCATGATCCGTATAAACAATGACGAGTGAGCCGACTAAGTAAGATCTAAAGTTGTCAAGTGCAAAGACCATAGCAAGAAGCTCTTTCTCGGTGGTAGTGTAGATCATTTGTGCATCATTTAAAATTTTACTAGCATAATAGATGGCATATGGGTTCTTATCCTTTCTTTGACTAAGCACCGCCCCTATAGCGAAGTCACTCGCGTCACACATGAGTTCGAAAGGTAGAGACCAATCGGGGGCTTGCATGATGGGCGCAGTGGTCAAGAACCCTTTTAGCTTGTCAAAAGCTTGTTGGCAAGGGGATGTCCATTCGAATGGAACATTCGTGGATAACAAATGACACATAGGACGAGAAATAGCTCTAAAACTTGGAATGAATCACCGATAAAACCCAACGTGCCCTAAAAATGAACGGACATCTTTATCGTTTGTAGGGGGTGGAAGGTTATGAATAAGGTCGATCTTAGTTTTGTCAACTTCTATCCCCTTATTTGAAATTATGTGTCCTAACACTATCCCTTTTGTCACCATAAAATGACACTTCTCCCAATTAAGGACCAAATTGGTCTCCTTACATCTTTTCAAAACTTTTTCCAAATTTTCTAGGCATTGGTCATAGGTGTTCCCATAGATAGAAAAATCATCCATAAAGACTTCAAAGATTCTTTTTACCATGTCACTGAATAGACTCATCATGCATCTTTGGAAAGTGGTCGGTGCATTGCACAGACTGAAAGGCATTATTCTATAAGCATACGTGCCAAACGAACAAGTAAAGGTAGTTTTATCTTGATCTTCTAGGGCTATTTCAATTTGATTGTAGGCCGAGTATCCATCCAAAAAACAATAATAAGCTCTACCCGACACTCGCTCTATGACTTGATCAAGGAATGGTAATGGAAAGTGGTCTTTGGTGGTGACGGCGTTGAGACGTCTATAGTCAATGCACACGCACCATCCTGTCTGGATCATAGTTGGTACTAGTTCATCTTTGTTATTTTTCACCACTGTTACTCCAGACTTTTTAAGGACCACTTGAATAGGGCTCACCCACCTAGAGTCTGCTATTGGATAAATAATACCCGCATTGAGAAGCTTCAAATCTTCTCCTCTAACTACTTCTTTCATATTGGCGAACAGGTTTAGTCTCTTCTTCTAAGTATATGCGATGTGTACAAACTAATGGGCTAATACCATGTAAATCAGCAATTGACCACCCTATGGCTTTGCGATGCTTTAAAAGCACATTCTTCAATTGATCCTCTTGGCATTTAGACAGGCTAGAAGATATCACTACTGGGTAAGATTCACCATCGCCTAAAAAAAAATATTTAAGAGTAGATGGCAATGGCTGTCACTCCGGAATCGGAGCTTTCACTTCTGATGTTTCAGGTTTACAAGTATTGAGCCCTAATGGCTCAACACATTGGGTCCAATGACTCACAGACATAGCAGGAAGGCACTATATTGCTTCCTCATTTATCACTGTTTCTTCTAAACACTCTATTTGTTCATTCTGAATTAAGGCTCTCTCAAGTGGGTCTATCAAGAATTCTCTATTAAAATGTTCTTGTACTAGAATATCTATCATGCTAATCTCCCTAATGTCTTCACACTCTCCCGGTTTCTTACCCGCATGGAAGATGTTCATGTCTACAGTCATGTTTCCAAAGGATAAGTTTAACTCCCCGCCCCTACAACGATGATCATTTGAGTTCCCCACGGTGTCTAACACTACAAAATCAACCGAGAAGTAGAATTTATCCACTTGGATGAGCACATCTTCCACCATGCCCCTAGGAATCTTAATCGATTGATCAGCTAATTGTAGGGTGATTCTAGTAGGTTTCAACTCTCCTAACCCTAACTGTTGATAAACAGAAAAAGGTAGCAAGTTCACACTAGATCCTAGATCTAGCAAAGCATTATCAACCCTATGATCTCCAATTATGCATGGAATGGTCGGACTCCCCGGGTCCTTATATTTTGGTGGAAGATTTACTTGTAGAACCTCTATAGCTTCTTGGTTCAGAAAAGAGGCTTCTCTCACAGTGAGCCGTCTCTTAATGGTGCACAAGTCCTTTAAGAATTTTACATATGATGGGATCTGCTTATTGGCATCTAGGAATGGAATATTGATTTTCACTTGCTTGAATACCTCATAAATTTCAGAATTTATTAGTTCTTGCTTCAGTTTGGCTAATCTATGAGGAAATGGAACACGTGACAAATCCTCTATGTCAATGTCCGCAGATTTATCCCTAAACTCATCTTCCCTAGGCTTCTTTCCTAACTCCTCCACTACCTCTTTAGGATTGTCTCTATCCCCTTCTGATGTTTTTTCTACTCTCTCGCTAGTGCTCTCCCTAGGTGCAGACTCTTTACTTGGAATAGTTTTATCTATGGCTTTTTCACTCCTTAAGGTGGTTACTACTTGAACTTGCTCATGATTTAGCGGATTTGGATTTATCTCTACACCATGAGCTTGCCTATTAGGGTTGGGTAATGGCTGTGTAGGAAATGTGCCTTTCTTTTTAGTCAGTGATTGAGTAAACAAAGTCTTTAACTCTTTTATGGATTTATCAAGTCTAGCATTAGTTGCTTGCTGTACCTGTATGAATTGGGCCAAAGGATCCTCTACAGGTTTTAGAGGAGGTGGTCTGTACACGTTTGTTGTTGGTGTGTGCTTGGTATTGATTAGGGGGGCCATTAAATTGTTGTAGGTATGGAAATTGTTGGGGTGCTGAGTTACCATCATTCCTCTAACTGAAGTTGGGATGGTTCCTTCACCTTGGGTTATATGTAGGTGCATATGGGTTTCCTTGTCCTTGTGGGGCTTGTGGTGGTTTACTATAAGGGGCAATAGCATTTACTTGACCATGCAACACTTCCCTAAAGGCTGAAATTGTGGGACAAAGATCTGTCCTATACTCATTACAATCGCACACACTACAATTAACTTGGGTTTCACTCTTAACTGCTCCAATTTTTTTCATTTCTAGGGCCTCTAATCACTTAGTCAATGCGGCTATCTTTGAATTATCCTCATCTAAATGCCTTAATGGATATGTGGTGCATGTCCTTAAGTTGTTTCTAATCTCGGGATTTTTAGTTCCTGTGGTGTCCCAGTTTCTCGCGTTATCAACTAGAAAGTCAAAGAAGTCATAACCTTCTTCTGGAGATTTATCATAGAAAGAACCATTGCACATTGTCTCCACAAACCTTTTAAGTTTGGGAGTCAAGGCAGAAAAGAAAGTACTAACCAACCTACATGGGTCTTGTCCATCATGCGGACATGAATTCAAAAGTTCTTTATATCGCTCCCAACTATGGTAAAATGTTTCATTTTCAAAAGGAGTGAATTGTAAAATTTGGTGACGAATCGCCTCTGTGCGATGCTCAAGAAAGAACTTTTTTAGGAACTCGGCCTGAAGGACATCCCATGATGGAATAGACCTCGGCCTTAAAGAATTTAACCAAATTTTAGCTGTATCCTTCAATGAGAATGGAAACAATTTGAGACGGATGGTCTCGACAGAGCACGTATTATCAAAACACATATTACAGACCTCTTCAAACGCTTTAAGATAGGTATATGGATTTTCATAATCCATCCCATGAAAATGTGTGATTAATTGCATGATACCTGACTTCAGGTGGAATGCATTTTGGTCAAGAAGTAATATAATGCACGAGTTTGGAGTCTGTGTTTGTGGATTTAGATAATCTCTCCTAGTTCTCTGTAGTGGTGCAGGTACTTGGGGTTGTGGGGGTTGCATGTTATTACCCCCATCTATATTCCCATCATCATTCAGTAAATGGGCCATGTCAAAGTCTATAGATATTGGTGTAGTATCGGGAGGAGCTCTAGATATAGTGGCGTAAACAAGTGGGGTTGCTCTCATAAGTCTACCTGAACTATCCCTCTGCCAAACTGACATGCAATGCAATGGACATAAATGCACCAATCTGCCACAATAGTGAAGTAGAGATAAACAATATTTAATTTAAATTTCCAACCGAACCAGCAATTTTCACATAAAATATCCACCAATTTGCAATTAAACCTTAAACCTCCACTAAACAAATATATAATTTATCTAAAAGAAACTAGTAAAATAAATAAAAGAAAATATAATATGCTCACAGATAGTAGGGATGGAACGAGGTTATCCAATTGAGCGATTGAATTTCCTCATTGTTGTAGCTTGATGGTAAAGCTGTTTCTGCAGGAATCAATTCCTCTCGTTTTCGTTTGCTTTGTTTTTTGGTCTTGTATATTTTTATTTTTGCCCTGTCTGTTTTTCTTACCTTAGTTTATTTGCTTTGTAATGTTCCTCGGCAACGGCGCCAAAAACTAATCGCTTCTTAATAGTGCAATTTATATCCGCAAGTGTGCGGTTGCGATGCAGTAATAATATCTCGGTAAGTCCAAGGTCGATCCACAGGGAACACAAGAAATAAACTTAATCTGGCAAGGTCTACAATCAGAACAAAATAATAACGAGCTCAGAATCAATTAAAATTGCAAGAAAGCTTCCAAAAAGAAAATAAAAATCAATTGTTGGAGACGATTGGTCTAAATTATCAAACAATTAAATTAAACTAATTTTAGGATTGTATTCAAATATTATAAAAAGGTCTTGGCAGGGTTTGATCCAGTAATAGGCCTATAGGTAGGTTCCCAAGATAGTTTTGATTAATGGACTTCAAGATACGATTACCCTTTTTGAGTTGATATTCAGTTATTTACTAGTGTTCATACCAGAGTCCCATTCATACTTGTCCCAGTTTATAAACCTGTCTACAAAGTATGTTTGAAGCTTAATCAAGAATAGTAGATTTCTAAAGTACTCTTACTAGGAATATATATGCAATTGTAATCAATATCCTTATCAAAAATTCTAGGTATACGTATCCCTGCTGACAAATCAGTCTATACATACATGCTAGATATGATCAAGAATATTGTTTTTAAAGATATTTATGGGCAAGAAAATGAATCTTGATCCAAGATCTTGAAACTTTAAAAAATAAATAACTATCTTGAATCTCTACCTGTAACCTAGTTACTTTCTCAACCCATACCAAGAACGGATTTAGCTACTGAAAAACATGATAAATATTGCAAGGATGGAAATAATAATTAAAGAAATAAAATGCTGCATTGAAGAAATATAATCTGAAATTCACAATAAGAACAAGAAAGAAAACTAAGGATTAAAGATGCTCCCTTGAAAAATGAAAAGATTCATAGCCTCTAAAGGATTGGATGATTCCTCATTCTAAATCCTAGAAAAAATCCCAGAATTATTCTCCTCCTTCAAAACATAGAACTCCTAAATCTATTCTACTACCTACTAATATATATCTAACTAAAAAGTGAATTAATCTATATATCTCATCGTCAGTAGTACGGACGACTTCTACCAAGTGCTCAGATGGGCTGGGTTCCTTCACAAAAGATGTAGGTCTCGAAAATTATATAAAATCAACATATTATGGGCCTGAATAGCCTTTCTGGTTCGCAAGATATGAGCTTCCAAAATTTCAGCTCTGTGTGCTTCAGCAACTTGTACCACAGCTTCAGCAGCTTGTACCTTGACAGCAACCTCTTGAAAACTATGATTAAATTGCATTCGAAATCACTCCATTTAAGCTCAAAACCTACATAAAGCATAATAAATTTAATTAATATCAAAACATAACTAAAAAGACATACTCATAAACTAATACTAAGAAAGTACTAATTAAGGCCTTATAGTTGCACTTTTAAAACGCAATCAGCACACTCATACGCAAGCTTAGATTTATCTGATATATCAACCTATGATCACATATACACCGACTTAGTCACCGTAATGAATTGTGTCATTCACCGATACACCACCTTGCACTTCATGCACCATCTTGTCATGACATCTGGCCTTGCACACACTCCATAAAATGGTGGAATACTCTTGTTTGTTGTAGATAGTTCGAGCAACACAGAGAGTTAGCCGAAAAAATATAAAACAAAAACAAACCGAGAGAAAGAGAGAAGGAAGAAGAGTGAACTTTAAGTTGAGCTTCCCAGAAACATTCTAAGGTAAGAAACCACTCCCCTCCACCTCCCTCATCGTAAACCCAGTCAAATAAAGGTGAACCCGTGGCTGAAAAACCGAAAAACCAAAAAGAGAGAGAGAATTTATTCTCGGTGCACTTGGTTGTGGCAAGAGAAATAGGGGTTGGGGGGCTGTTGTAGCGGCCATGGAGTTTCTCAAGGACACCTATAGGTGTCCTAGAGAAACCTAAAGCCTCTGTACGTGCTCTGTCCAGCTCCTGGATGAGTATTTCACCAGAAAATCTACCTAGAAGCATGGTTCCGACCACCGTTAGCGACCGCACCACTTGGGGTTGGCTCGTCTTGGGGTCAGGAACAAAACTCATGAAGGGCTCATCATTTGAAAATGGAGGGAAGACGGCTAAAATGGCAGTTGCTGGTCTTAACCGTTAGGGTTCCTCCATGTCGTGACCATTTCAGGCTCTGTCTGGCCACCTCCGACCACCGTTGGTTGAGCTCTAGCCATGGATGTGAAGCCCAAGACCTTACCAACACCTGGGGCTCACATGCATGACCAGAAGTACTAGTGGTTGGCCAAAAAATCATGCACGAACACACCCAGTCGCGGTGGGAGGAAGAAGAAGGTTGTGCCTTCCTCCCCCACGCGCGGCTGGTGGCGCGTGTGGGCGAGTCCCACCATATTTGGCTCTGAAAGTTTTATGGCCATTATATTTTCATCCAAATAACTTACCCTCAAAATTTCAGACCATGAGGACTTCTCTGTGAATTATCATGAATTTATTTATATATTTGGCATGGAAATTCACAGAAAATAAAGGAGATACGAAAATATTTTGGAATTTTACCAAAAAATCCCTAAAAATACAGGGGACATAAATATAGGAGAGTAGCCTTAGTAGCTACCCCGGATAAGAATTCCATAATATCTCCTATTTCGAGCCACCGAGCGATTTTATTCCTACCAAAGATGTGTACCACCCAAGATACTGACTATTTATGATACCGCACCACTAACTATCTAACTTACTTAGTAAAGATATATATGAAAAATAGATATCTAATTCTTGTGATATGAACAGAAAATATTTGAAGAACCGGATCAAATCTTCTGTACACATACTAGCAGGGTAGGAAACTGTGCATTCTCTAAGATACATGCTTATTTTATTCTATATTCAGTTACATGCTTCTTTGATTTTGTCCTTTTCTATTCAAATGCTTGGTGTAAATGTTAAAAGTTATATCCTGCTTTATTATATTGCATGCCTTGTAAAAGTGCATTTCGTGTGTGATCGCATTACTGGGGAGAAATAACAGGGGAATAACCGGATAAACGAAAGAACCCCAGGTTTATATCATGGATGACTGCTGATTAACTGGTATCGAGGCTACCACGAATCAATATTCATTAACTTGATATAGGCTAGATAATCATTGGTGGACCCCCACTAAACTTAAAGAGAATGAGTATCAAGGGCGGGCCCACTGGGCTTAATAATGCTCCAATCAGGACATACCTGCAGGATCCTAGTGATAATAAAAATAAACGGGTACATATGCATGTCATTGCATTAATTTACTACACTGGACTTTAAACTTATGTCTTATGGAGTCATGGTATTTCTACTAGGCTTCGCAACTCACTCCTATCTTATAGGAAAAATTTTTAGAAAATGAGGCATCAGCTGGATTCCAAGGAAATGATTACCAGAAATGAATCACATAGTCCGTTGAAAATTTTCTTTAATGTTTGGTTTGGGTTGTACATAAAATAAAGCAATGGATCTCCGCTATAAGAATAATGTTTTCGGATGTAATAATCATTTTGGAAGTGTGTAGATGATGTACATTTAACTATTAAACCCCTTATCTCGATCTAAAGGGTAAAATGGGTCATGACAAAAGTTGGTATCAGAGCACGGTTTTTGGTCTTTTTGGAGAGTTAACATTATTACCTATCGAACCCCTTAAGTCATATTAATTATAGATTGTTAATTGAGTGCTAAACTTAACTCTTTGGTGTAGATGAATCTATCTGTGTGGGTTGACGTACTCATGCATCAGCTAAAAGTTGAAAGTGAGATGTGAGCTAACCGTAGAACGGTAACATATAACCAGGCTAAGGCGTTTCTTCGCATTCGCTCAAAGATGGGGGGATCTTCCTAAAACCTTACAAGACTCCGTAGTATGACATCGAGTGGCATCGTTGAAAGGAGTAGCTCAAGAGATTTCTGAGATCGTGAGGAGCCCTGCTGAGTACCAATAGCTGATACTTAGTATGCAGTTGTCTGGAGACCTACCATTTGCAGGAGGATAAGGACAGCCTAATCCATACTCACCACACCCATCTACACAGGGACAACAGACTGCCCTGCCTACAGCACCACCTCCTGGGTATCACCCACCATCACCCATATATCACCCCCTAATGCCTAAGGTGTCAATGACTAACCCCACCCCGGTAGTCAGTCCTGCCATACCTACCACATCAGGTACCCCAGTAATAGATGTGCCGGAAAATGAGGACGACTCGGACGAGGATGTGAGCATGGGATCTAGCTAGGCAAGAAATTAAATAGAAAGAAATAGAATGCTAAGTATGAACTATGTATGTTTATATTAGGTTATAGGTTATATCTGTTCCTCCACATTTTGACCACTGTAGATCGGAGGAATAGATCGAATAGTGCTATAACATTTTGCTATTGATACCTAGCACTTATGTACTCGTCGTTTCTATTAACAGATCGCACTTATCTATTCATCTCTTCTATTAAGTGATAGTACTGGATATTTCGTCTAGATATGGTACTGTGTCATACAATAATAGAAATTAGACTAACCATGGTACTAATTTTAGATGGCAAGGACAAGAGCCAGAGCGAAATCAAGTGGAAACGACGAGACCCCAACCAATACCCAATGGAATCAAATTTTGCAAAGTCTTCAGACTATGACTAATCTGCTGCAACAACAACAGACACAACAGGCACCATTTGCCCCTCCTCAACCACCACCAGTAGTAGCTCCCAAACCACCATGAGTAACTTTTATAGCAACACCTATACCAAACCCGAAAGATAGGAAGACAAAACTTCTTCGAGAATTTCATAAGCAAAACCCTCCAGAATTTTCAGGAGCACCAGATCCCCTCATAGCAGAAAGATGGCTTAAATAGATCCGCAAGATGTTGGATATTGTGGGAACACCCGCAGAATTTCAAGTGGAATTTGCAACTTATCGCCTTCAGGGAGAGGCTGATTTTTGGTGGGATTCTGTCAAACTAATAAGGGATGTAAGAAACTTTTCATGGGTAGAGTTTGTAACTCTCTTCCAAAACCATTACTTTCTGGAAACAGTAAAGGAGACCAACTACAGCAAAACAGTATGACGGTAGTTTAATACGTGGCTAAGTTTTTGGAATTATCACAGTTTGCCCCAGATTTCATATCTATTGAAGAAAGAAAGACACAAAGATTTCTTAAAGGATTAAGACTTGTAATTCGATCACGGGTAGTAGCATTTATGGGCTAGCAATTTACTGAAGTGATAGATCGAGCTATGCTCATAGAACAGGAGTTAGATGGATTACAAGCGTCAAGCCAGAAGGAATTCAATCAAACCTCAAGAGGATCCCCTAATTTTAACAACTTTAGACACCCGAACCCTTGATATTAGCCCTACACCCCAAGAGCCAGGGTAAATCCTCAGTGAACACAGAATGACAGACCAATCTGTTACAACTGTCATAAAAAAAGGACATCTGAGATGGAACTGCCCACATGCCATGAGGACTAGAAGTAATAATAGTAATACCAATCCAGTACCACCACGAGTACAATCAACTCGGAGTTTCCCAACAAGCTCCACAACAACGTCCCAGCAAACTACTGCAAGGCGACCGGCGACCACCTCAATCAACTTTAACCAGATAAATCAAGGGGGAGCAGGAAAGGGGAAACAGACTAGTTAGCCCATTGCACCTCGAATGTTCGCCCTCCCTACAACCAAAGAAAATTGTGAGATCTCCAATACTGTGATTGAAGGTATGATCTTACTTTACAATTTATGGGTTACCGTATTATTTGACTCAGGAGCTACACATTCGTTTATCTCTACAAAATGCATAGATTATCTACGCTTATCTACCACACCATTAACTATACCATTGGGTTTCCAAACTCCTACTAGTGGGATAGTAATGGTACATATAGGATGTCTGTCCAGTGTTTTGCGGATATGCACTTATAAATTTACGGTGGATTTAATTCAATTAGATATGGAAGGGTTTGATTTGATATTAGGAATGGACTGGCTAACAAAGAACAAAGCAATCATAGATTGTAGCCAAAAGACTTTAATTTTGTGGTACCCAAATACAAATGGGGTGCGTTTTCCTGAGCAAAAGGATATAACCATTGTACAACCCAGGGAACCTCTCCGTGAATGACAGAAGTAGATAGAAGGGTGTTTTTACTTCCTTAGTATATTGAAGGAAGAGGGTGAGAGTCAAACCGAGACAAAGCCTATACCAATAGTAGATGAATTCCCATATGTATTTCTAGAAGACCTACCTAGATTACCCCTAAACCGAGAAATAGAATCTGTAATTAAATTATACCCCGGAGTAGCTCCCATATCTATTGCACCCTATAGGATGGCATCGGCAGAACTCAAGGAATTGAAAATACAGTTGGATAAGTTATTAGAGAAAGGGTATATCCGCCCTAGCACTTCACCATGGGGAGCACCGGTGTTATTTGTGAAAAAGAAAGATGGAATTCTCTAATTATGCGTGGACTATCGGCAGTTAAATAAGGTGACCATTAAGAATAAATATCCCCTTCCGAGAATCGATGATTTGTTCGATCAACTCAAAGGAGCAACGTAATTTTCTAAGATTTGACATCCCTAAAACAGGCTTTAGAACCCATTACAGACATTTTGAATTTGTGGTGATACCCTTTGGTTTAACTAATGCACCTGCTGCCTTCATGGACATGATGAACAGAGTGTTTCGAGATCATTTAGAACGTTCTGTAATTGTCTTTATTGATGACATCCTTATATACTCTCCAGACGAGCAAACCCATAAGGAACACCTAAAGATAACTCTGCAGATCTTAAGGAAACATCAGCTTTATGCCAAGCAAAGCAAGTGTGACTTTTGGATGAAAGAGTTGAAATTCTTAGGACATGTAGTGTCAAATGAGGAAATATTAGTAGACCCTACAAAAAATAGAAGTAGTAATGGGTTAGAAGAAACCTTCTACTGTCACCGAAATTTAAAACTTTCTAGGTTTAGCAGGGTGTTACCGAAGGTTCGTGGAAGGATTCTCTAAGAAAGCAGACCCTCTTACGCAGCTAACCAGAAAGGAAGTGAGATTCATGTGGACGGACAAGTGTGAAGAAGCATTTCAATAATTAAAGGACAAATTGACCACAGCCCCCATTCTTACTCTTCTAATTAGTGGGAAACCGTATGTGGTATATACTGATGCCTCCTGTTGAGGGTTAAGATATGTTCTAATGCAAGAAGGGAAGGTTGTAGCCTATGGGTCAAGACAACTCAAAAAGCATAAAGAAAATTATCCTATCATGATTTAAAAATGACTGCCGTAATCTTTGCCCTCAAAATTTGAAGATGTTATCTGTATGGAGAAAAGTTTGAGTTATTTACTGATCACAAGAGTCTTAAGTATATAACCACTCAAAAATATTTAAATTTAAGGCAAAGAAGATGGGTAGAGTACATGGAGGATTATGATTTCACCTTACAATATCACCCAAGTAAGGCCCATGTTGTAGCAGATGCCTTAAGTAGAAAGAATCAAGGAAATATGAGTAGTATTATGTTAGATAAATGGAACGTTGTTCAATTGTTAGAATCCTATGAAGAATTCAGACATAGGGGGAAGTACTATGTGGTCTCCAAATCCGATCCCAAACACTAGAGGAAGTTAAACACGCCCAGCAAGGGAGCCTGGAAGTGCAGGAGATAAAGGAAAAAGTAGAAAAAAAAAAGAAGATATTGATCCAGAATGGACTATAGGTGAGAAGGGCAAACTTCGGTATAAGAGAAGGTGCTTTGTAGTAAACAAGGACAAGTTGAAACAAAAGATACTATCAGAAGCACACCATTCTAAATTTACCATCCATTCAGGAAGCACCAAGATGTATCAAGATCTTAGGCGACAATATTATTGAAAAGGAATGAAGAAAGATGTTGCAAAGTTTGTGGCACGTTGTCTCACCTGTCAGCAGGTAAAAGTAGAACACCAACGCTCGGGAGGATTATTACAACCATTACCAATCGCAGAATGGAAGTGGAAACAAATCACCATGGATTTTATCACAGGACTACCAAAGACTCGACAAGGTTACGATACGATTTGGGTCATTATGGACCGACTGACAAAAACCGCACACTTCTTACCTATAAAGTCAACCGACAATCTAAGTACCTTGAGTTAATTATATGTGAAAGAAACACTTCGATTGCATAGAGTACCCAAAATTATTGTGTTAGATCGAGATCCTAGATTTGCCTCGCGATTCTGGCAAAGTTTATAGAAAGCTCTAGGAATACAAATACACATGAGTACAGCATATCATCCGCAGACGGATGGCCAATCCGAGAGAGCCAACCAAATCTTGGAAGACATGCTCCGCGCCTGTGTCTTGGACTTCCAAGGAACCTATAGTGATTATCTACCACTAGCAGAGTTTGCCTATAACAATAGTTATCATGCTAGCATAGAAATGGCCCTGTATGAAGCACTAAATGGACAACCCTGTCGAGCACTGTTGGTTAGAACTGGGAGACAAATTCCTGTATGGACCATAGATCATTCGAGAGACCACAGAAAAAGTAAAAATAATACAGGAACGGCTTAAGACTGCTCAAAGCCGACAAAAGAGTTATGCGAATTGGCGTAGACGACCCTTGAAATTTCAGGTTGGTGAATGGGTATTTTTAAAGGTAATCCCACATAAAGGTGTGATAAGATTTGGCAAAAAGGGAAAACTGGCACCACGATTTATTGGACCTTTTCGTATCTCAGAAAGAATTAGGCAAGTAGCATATCGATTGGAATTACCCTTAGAATTAAATCAAATACACTATGTATTTCATGTGTTTATGTTGAGGCAATACCACCCTGATCCTACTCATATACTTCAATGGGAAACTATTGAGGTACAGCCCGATCACTCGTATGACGAAAGGCCCATTGAGATAGTGGATCATCAGATAAAAGTCTTGCGAAACAACGAAATTTCTCTAGTTAAGGTGGTTTGGCAACATCATGGAACAAAAGAAGCCACGTGGGAAGCAGAGTCGGATATGAGGACCCGGTACCCTTACCTGTTTGAGACTAATTTCGAGGATGAAATTTCTTACAGGAGGTAAGACTGTAACACCCCAAATTTTCTTGACTGCATTACATCCCTATTAAAAAGGTCAGAGATTTTTCTTGTTTTGTTTTGATGAATAAAAAAGACGATTACCACAATTAATTTCCCACTAAAACAAAACTGTTCTCACTCATTTTGATCGTTTCTTCCTTGGACCAAAGAACCGAACGTCGAACCACTAGACACACCGATCTAAACCCTTACCTATGAACCAACCCATACTTGAACTGGTCCAAAACCTACCCAAATAACCCACTATAAGCAATCACCGGTTTAATCGGTTACACACACATACTGAGCCGGTTCACCACCTTCTTATTGAATACAACTCACCACATTTTGTTTATCCCAATATGAACCATCCCAAATCCTTGTAACCATGGTTGTTAAACTAACCCAAATCCTTGTAAACCATGCATTAACAACCATGAATAAACCCGTTCAATTAAAGATCAAGGCTCCACTAACTCTTAATATGACCACCCATTCAAAGGTGGATGGCACACTCATACGCAAGCTTAGATTTATTTGATATATCAACCCATGATCACATATACACCGACTTAGTCACCGTAATGAATTGTGCCATTAACCGATACAACACCTTGCACTTCATGCACCATCTCGTCATGACATCTGGCCTTGCACACACTCCATAAAATGCTGGAATACTCCTGTTTGCTATAGATAGTTCGAGCAACGTAGAGAGTTAGCCAAAAAAATATAAAACAAAAACAAACCGAGAGAAAGAGAGAAAGAAGAAGAGCGAACTTCAAGTTGAACTTCCCATAACATTCTAAGGTAAGAAACCACTCCCCTCCACCTCCCTCATCGTAAACCCAGTCGAATAAAGGTGAACCCGTGGCCGAAAAATTGAAAAACCAAAGAAAGAGAGAGAATTTATTCTCGGTGCATGATGAGAATGAAAATGTCATATTTTTCTTCCTTAATGTTTAATCTTTTATATGTATTTGATGTCTAAATATACTCACTATTCTTATGTTTTGATTTAGGGTGCTTTGGAACGCCAAGGAAGAGGATCCTAGCCTAAAAAGGACAAATTCGAGCTAAAATGGAAGCAGCGTTCGAATGGTCGCAAGAGGCGTTCGAACGGTAACATATGCGTTCGAATGGTAGTAAGGGCGTTCGAATGGTTGTGCGTAGTTGCAAATTTTCAGAAGCCTATAAAAGCTGGGACTATTTGTTTTTAGGGTTGTTGGCCTTTTCCATATTATTCTAGATTATTATTTAAGTTGTTTTCATGGCCCAACGTGGCTAAACTTTGAATCTTGGTTGGAATGAGACAGAAGCCTTGGAATAAATAATAAACTGTGAGATCTAATTTGTTTTCATTATTCGATTTATGTTTTGAGTATCGGATGTTCTTCTATGCCTATTTTCATGATTGTCCTGTTTGATTGCTAGGAGGCCTACTAGTTTATTATTCGTTGCAATCTACTGCTGGATTAGATATCAAATCCGTAATTGTTTGATTCCTCTGATTTGTGAAGCAACTAAGATTTAATGATTTACTGCGTTGGGAATTATTATATCTTAAGTAGGACGTTCGACTAAATTAAATGCAACCATTTATACTTGTGTTGTTTAGTTTCATCGATCTCTTTAATTCTTAAGGTTGCTACTAGATTAAATCTTGAGTGCTTATCCTGGATTGTTTAATAGTTAGGGTTAATGAGATCGCTTGTTTCTAATTAACTACAACTAAGGAGAGATAGGAAAACAGTTCTGACAGTGAATATTCAATGTGTGAATTGATATGCTTGCATCGATGATCAATTGTAAATTCCGATGGTGGATGTTGACTTAGACCAAGGTTTATTCTTTTGATTGATTTCAATACTCTAATCTAAATTGTTCGGTAGTTAGTTATTATTAAAATTATTTTTAGTATATCTAAAACCCCCCATCCAAGTTCATATAACATAAAACTAGGCTAAACACTCTCCATGGGAACGATCCTTACTCATATTACTACATATTTGTTTTTGGGGTATCGGTTTTATTTTTGGGTGCCCGCGACAGCACACCAAATTTTGAGATTCATATTTTTTTTGTAAATCATGCGATCCTTGTCACAAGACAGGTAATATATCCCAAAGGAATGAGATGCCACAAACTCCCATAGTATTTTGTGAAATTTTTTATGTTTGGAGCATCAATTTCATGGGACCGTTCCCTATATCTTTCGGTTATGTTTATATTTTTCTTACTGTTGATTATGTCTCAAAATGGGTGAAAGCTAAAGCCACCAAGACTAACGATTCTAAAGTTGTTGCAGATTTTATCAAGTCTAACATATTCTCCAGGTTTGGAATTCCAAGAGCTCTAACAAGTGATCGAGGCACCCACTTTTGCAATCGAACTGTGGCAACTTTGCTAAGAAAGTACCATGTGACGCACAAGGTGTCAACTTCATATCATCCACAAACTAGTGGACAAGCGGAAGTGCCAAATCGAGAGATCAAGTCTAACATTGAAAAGACGGTCAATCTAAGTAAGAAAGATTGGAGTTTGCGCTTGGATGATGCTTTATGGGCGTACAAAACTACATATAAAACGCCCATTGGTATGTCACCTTATCAATTGGTATTTGGGAAACCGTGCCACCTACTAGTTGAGTTAGAACACAAAGCTTACTAGGCTATCAAGAGATTTAACATGAAGATGGATGAAAGTGAAGAACATAGAAAATTGCAACTTCAAAAGTTAGAGGAAATTCACAATGATGCCTATGAGAGTGCAAGGATTTACAAGGAAAAGACGAAGGCTTTTCATGACGAAAGCTTTGCGTTCTTGTTGGATTGGAACTTTTGTTGTTACTAATGTTTTTCCTCATGGTGCAGTTGAAATTCAAAGCTTAACCACTTCTAAAGTGTTCAAAGTGAATGGTCATCAACTTAAGCAATTCTATGAAGGTTTCCAAGTCAAGGAGGTGGAGAAACTGGACCTTGAGGATCCGATTTATACTGATTGAAGAAGGAAGCATTGAGTTGAGCCCATGACAATAAACAAAGGCACTGCTTGGGAGGCAACCCAAGGGAAGATCGTTTTTCTTTTCTTATTTTCACATTTATATATTGGTTATTTCTGCCCTTTCCGTGCATTTTACTTTACATTGGGGACAATGTAAGTTTTAAGTCTGGGGGAGGGGATTTAGATAGTGTTTTTATGTTTTAATTTGAAATTTAAAATTTGGAAAAAAAATGATAACAAGATTCAATTAAGCTTGAAGAATTCATAACATGATTGAATAAGTAAACTTCCAACTTAGAATTAATTAGTCTAGTTATTTTACTTAAGATTGGAGTGACTGAATTTGGTAGACAAAGCCATGAGTTTTTTAGCCTTTAGACTGACGCATCCATATCAGTCACTATTTTCTTTCATGTGAGATATTCTTCCATGGATTTGTTTCTTTAGAACTTGCCTTGATTCTCTTCGAGGTCATATTGACACATGCATGCATGAACATGATTAAGGTCATCTTTGTTATAAGCTATATAAGCCAAATAGCCTACCTCGTAATTAGTTTTTCTCTTTGTGAATCCCTTTGAGCTTTATATGTTGTTCTTTTCGTTATTATGAACCCACATTACAAGCTTTAAACTCGAAAAAAATAATACCTTTACCCAAGTCACAGAGCTAGTGGAGCATTGTTCATCATTATAATATGTATGGGTGCGCAAGAAATAGGTGTGGGGGTGTCCAGAATTGTAGTAGGACTATGGCTGGTGAAATGGAACATGTTTTCAGTCTCAATTTATGAGTTCCATTGTTGATGTAATTTGAAAAAAAAAGAAAAAAGAGAAAACAAAAAAAAAAAAGAGATGGAAGTGATGGAAGAAATTGCTTTTAATGTTACAAACTGTCCATGTTCATAATCCTTCCTATGATTCCAAGGAATGGGCCTGTTTATATAGGTTATACAAAGACATAAGCAGTTGAATGGAGTGATTGGTTTTGGATGTCTTATATATTCGAACTTGAGTTCATTTATTTTTGCTCCACTAGTTTCGATGATTTTGAGCTACATTCCCAAATATTTTCCACCTTGATCCTAAATCCCGTTTTAACCCTTGAAAAGTCCTCATGATTCATGTTATGTATGTGATCCTACTGGTGGAGAATGAGAAGATATGCAAGCCTATGGTAGATCATTTTCATTGGAATGAATTTGAGCGATACACATACCCTTTAAACACATGAGAGTCGAGTGTTTATTTCCGTGAGGGTCTACATATTCAGTTTACTCCATCTTCGAGTGGAAATACTTGCTAAGCTATTGTGAGTTGTTTAAGAATGTTGTTCGTGATATGTTATGAGTTTTGAAAAGTTTGATTGTTCTTTGTTACAACTTTGATATATTGGGAAAGTGAGTTTGAGTTTAGCCCGAGGACGAGCAAAGGTTAAGTGTGGGGAAATTTGATGAGAATGCAAATGTCATATTTTTCTTCCTTAATGTTTAATCTTTTATGTGTTTTTGGTGCCTAAATATATTCACTATTCTTATGTTTTGATTTAGAGTGCTATGAAACGCCAAGGAAGAGGATCTTAGCTTAAAAAGGACGAATTCGAGCTAAAATGGAAGGATCGTTCGAACAGTCCCAAGAGGTGTTCAAACGGTAGCATATGCGTTCGAACTGTACGTCAAACAGATTCACGTCAAGTTCAGGTTCGAAGAGCGTTTGATGTATACAGAGAGCATTTTTCTAGTTCGAATGCATTCGATGGACCGTTCGAACGGTGGTCCGATGCGTTCGAACGGTTGTACGCAGCTGTAGATTTTTAGAAGCCTATAAAAGCTTGGACTATTTTGTTTTTAGGGTTGTTGGCATTTTTCATATTATTCTAGTTTATTATTTGAGTTGTTTTCATGGCCCAGCGTGGTTAAACTTTGAATCTTGGTCGGAAGGAGACAGAAGCTTCGGAATTAATAATAAACTGTGAGATCTAATTTGTTTTCATTATTTAATTTATGTTTTGAGTATCGGATGTTCTTCTGTGCATCTTTTCATGATTGTTTTATTTGATTACTAGGAGGCCTACTAGTTTATTATTCATTGTAATCTACTACTGGATTAGATATCAAATCCATAATTGTTTGATTCTTCTTATTTGTGAAGCAACTAAGATTTAATGATTTACTGCGTTGATAATTATTATATCTTAGGAAGGACGTTTGACTAAATTAAATGCAACTGCTTGTACTTGTGTTGTTTAGTTTCATCGATCTCTCTAATTCTTAAGGCTGCTACTAGATTAAACCTTGGGTGTTTATCCTAGGTTGTTTAATAGTTAGGGTTAATGAGATCACTTGTTTCTAATTAACTACGACTAATGAGAGATAGGAAAACAGTTCTGACAATGAATATTTAATGTGTGAATTGATATGCTTGCATCGATAATCAGTTGTAAATTCCGATGGTGGATGTTGACCTAGACCAAGGTTTGTTCTTTTGATTGATTTCAATACTCTAATCTGAATTGTTCCATCGTTAGTTATTATTAAAATTATTTTTATTATATCCAAAACCCCCCATCCAAGTTCACATAGCATAAAACTAGGCTAAACACTCTCCGTGGGAACGATCCTTACTCACACTACTACATATTTGTTTTTGGGGTATCGATTTTATTTTTGGGTGTCCGCAGCAGCACATCAATACACTTGGTCGTGGCAAGAGAGGTAGGGGCTAGGGGGTTGTTGCAGTGGCCATGGAGTTTCTCAAGGACACCTATAGGTGTCCTAGATAGACCCAAAGCCTCTGTACGTGCTCTGTCCAACTCCTGAAAGAGTATTTCACCGGAAAATCTACCCAGAAGAATGGCTCAGGCCACCGACCACTGTTGCCGACCGCAAACACTTGGGGTTGACTCGTCTTGGGGTTAGGAACAAAACTCATGAAGGGCTCATCGTCTGAAAATGGAGGGAAGACTGCCAAAATGGCAATTATAGGTCAGAACCGTTAGGGTTCCGCCATGCAATGGCCATTTCAGGCTCCGTCCGGCCACCGTTGGTCGAGCTCTGGCCAAGGATGTGAAGCCCAGGACCTTACCAACACCTGGAGCTCACATGCATGGACAGGAATACCAGTGGTTGGCTGAAAAATCGAGCACGAACGCACCCAGTCGCGGTGGGAGGAAGAAAAAGGCTGTGTCTTCCTCCCCCACGCGCGGCTGGTGGTGCGTGTGGGCGCGTCCCACCATATTTGGCTTCAAAATTTTTATAGCCATTATATTATCATCCAAATGACTTACCCTCAAAATTTCAGACCATGAGGACTTCCCTGTGAATTATCATGAATTTATTTCTATGTTTGGCACGAAAATTCACAGAAAATAAAGGAGATATGAAAATATTCTGGAATTTTACCAAACAATCCCTAAAAATACAGGGGACATAGATATAGGAGAGTAGCATTAGTAGCTACCCCGGATAAGAATTCCAGAATATCTCCTATTCTGAGCCACCTGGCGGTTTTGTTCTTACCAAAGATATGTACCACCCAAGATACTGACTATTTATGATACTACACTACTAACGGTCTAACTTACTTAGTAAAGATATATATGGAAAATAGATATCTAATTCTTGTGATATGAACATAAAATATTTGAAGAACTAGATCAAATCTTCTGTACACATACTAGCAGGATAGGAAACTGTGCATTCTCTAAGATACATGCTTATTTTGTTCTATATTTGGTTACATGTTTCTTTGATTATGTCCTTTTCTATTCAAATGCTTGGTGTAAATATTAAAATTTATATCTTGCTTTATTATATTGCATGCCTTGCAAAAGTGCATTTCGTGTATGATTGCTTCACTGGGGAGAAATAAGGGGGGAATAACTGGATAAACGAAAGAACCCCGAGCTCATATCATGGATGACTGCTGATCAATTTGTATTGGGGCTACCACGAATCAGTATTCATTAACTTGATATGGGCTAGATAATCATGGGTGGGCCCCCACTAAACTTGAAGAGAATGAGTGTCAAGGGTGGGCCCACTAGGCTTGATGATGCCCCCGGCAAGACATACTTGTAGGATCCTAGTGATGATAAAAAGAAACGGGTACATATGCATGTCATAGCATTAATCTACTACACTATATTTTAAACTTGTGTCATATGGAGTCATGGTATTTCTACTAGGCTTCGCAACTCACTCCTATCTTATGGAACAAATTTTCAGGAAATGAGGCATCAGCTAGATTCTAAAGAAATGATTACGAGAAATGAACCACACAATCTGTTGGAAATTTTCTTTAATGTTTGGTTTGGGTTGTGCATAAAATAAAGCAATGGATCTCAACTATAAGAATAATATTCTTCGGATTTAATAATCATTTTGGAAGTATGTAGATGATGACCTTTAACTATTAAACCCCTTGTCCCGATCTAGAGAGTAAAATGGGTCGTGACAATGCATGAGTAAATAGTTCATGTGAATTTATTAGGTTGTAGGATAAGCCTTTTATGCAGGTTTCACATGAAGACTCAAGGACAAGCAAGGCTTTACCATTGACATGACTTCACGTGAAGACTCAATGATAAGCCAGGCTTTACCATGGACATGACAACTAAGAAGAAAGGCTGACATACCATATGAACCATACTTTATTTATGTTACAACAATATATTTTTATAAAAATACGTAATATAAAATTACTTCGAAATCACAATAAACCCTACAGTGTACAAAAAAAAAATACCCTAACTACTATACATGACCTCCCGTATCACATTGGGGTAGCCTCCTATCTCTCATCGGCCTACAACTCTCATAGACACGTGTGATTTGACGTAATCTTTGTGGCTCTGGCTATCTCTCTAGCTGTGGCTATGCTTGTGTGATCTGCGAAGCCTCCTGAGATGGCCCTTCTGTGTATGATGGTGGATATGGAGGTGCATAGTGGGACGACATGGGAGGTGAAACGCGACCCTCTGTATGCATCAAAGGCATCTTTATATGCTGCCCTGATGCTAATAATGGGTTGACATATGCGTCAAAATCCTCGTCATCATCGAGTGCCGAGTACACAAAACCTTGGTTATACGCAATAGGGGAGGTAATGTGGTAGGGGCCAATGCGATATGGTCTTACATTGGAACTAGTTGCACGTGATGAAGAGGGTACATCTCGTGACTCACTGTGATATGTGTATGCTGGCATCGTTGGAGTCATATGCAATGAGTATGACCCGGTGGCACCGAAGGATTGTGGCATCTTATCTGACGATGAATCTGGGGGGTGTGGCTGCACGGGAGGGGGAACAAGTGGACCTGCTAACTATGTCATCTGCTCCTGCTCTCGTAATACATGAACTGTTGTGGTACATAGGTCCCGTGCCCTATAGGTATCCTACAATGCCTCTGTCGAGCTATACGTAAAAATGACACGATCTACGAGATGATGTATAGACGTGATATGACGAGTCTACAAAATAAAGGGATGTATTTATGACTATCTGATGTTAAGAATTCACGGTGAAATAAAATAAATTTTAAGGCCGTGTACTAACTGCAATCTCTACGGTGGAGCCTACCTCCAGGTATCCCTAGTAGGGCGGCGAGCTGGATTGCCCACAAGTGGGCATGTAATACTGCGGTACCACACCATATATGGATCGTCATATCGTATGACTGCAGCCTCAAGAACCCCAACTATCAGATGCCCATGCCTATGCTCCCACAGCTCTATGTATTCTCCGTGTCTGTCAGTCCAATCAATCCGACCTCTCCCTCGCATATCAATAGCATGTAACCTGACAGAGGTCAAACACTCTTCAAGTACATCCTGTCTAAACCCAAACTATCGGCAGACACGATTTGGTAGATGCAACTTAACAACCTTGAAGCATAGCAAAGGGGACCGAGTCAACCAGACATCGCTCGCGGCCCGACAATAAGCAGGGAGTGTAGGAATGATATCATCGTACGGCCGCCAGATGAATTGCATGCGTTTACATTAACATTACCAATTTTTGCGTCAATGATAGTACAATTAAGTAATATTAAATACTAATGGAAGATATTGTATACAAACAGGCCTTAATCGGTCTAGTTGGTCTCGGTAAACATGGACCACATGGGTGGAAGTAATGTCTGTGCTATATCTACATCTCCACCTGACATAAATGTTAAACATAATATGAAAATTATTAGTAACACATATATATTTGTAAGTAAGAATCATAAGTCAATCGTTTATACCTGGCTTCCCATAGTCCGACAGGCAACTGCACCCCTCGTAAAAGTAATGGCTGCTGGCGATCAGTAGTGTCATCCATGCGACGCGGGGCCATGCGTGGAAAGTGCTCGCATGCCCATATCTATACAAAATGGGTGACACTTGCATAATAAATAACTCGTAGTGAAAAATATAACTTGTAAAAAATATGCATTAATATAAAGCACTGTCTAGTATACCAAAGTAAATACCTGTAACAACACTAGTGCCCTCACAATCTGCCTTGCATCGGACCTCGCCACCCGGCACATGGCCTTGTAAAGCATGGCCAAGATTGCACTGCCCCAACTATATCTCCCTGCCAGGGCAACGTGGTCTAAAAAAATAAGAAATGACACTCGGATGTGGGTCTGAGAGTAATCTGTAACCAGTATCCCTCCAAGCAGGTGCATAATGTAGGCACGTGCGTGCCACTAGACTGTGACCTCATCTGCATCCTGTGGAAGCGCCTGAAATGTCCCACAGAGCCATAAAATCCTAAGGCGACACTTATCCAAATGCTATGCGGCTGGGGCAACTCCTAATAACTATGCACAAAGCTGTTGGCACTCCAAAACTGTAGTAGGCACGTGTCGCTGTATGATGGGGTCCCCATCGACAGGTAGACCCAACAAGACAGCAACGTTCTATAACGTGATGGTGGCCTCCTCAATAGGTAGATGGAATGTGTGTGTCTCCTCCCACCAACGCTTAACCCAAGGCAGTGATCAGGGGGTAGTCCAAACAAATAGGACCAAGTCGGTACACACTATAAAATTCTACCTGGGCAACGTAATGCAGGACACGGAGGTGTAACTCTATATCGTACAGATGTGCACAGCCACGATTGCACTGGAAAGCCTCCATACCCTGTGTAGCAAATGTAGTGTATATCAAAAATCATATACATGAACAAAAAAATAAATGCATGCAAATAGAAAAAGTATACCGACTGCATACCCCATGCTCTCATATGTCAATGGCTCGATGATGGGCCTGTAACGTCAGCATCGAGTCATTGGCGGGCCGTGACAAAGCTATATCCATAGTCCTTGCATTGTGACACGTATTAGTATATATATACACAATAATATGACTGTCTATAATAAAGAAAAAGCAATAATACAAAACATTTGTAAATGTATGAGTATTCAGGCATAGTCCATATATAAATAAGAGTTAGTAGGAGGACCATTCATTCATGAAAATTTTAAACTTGACAAGACAATGGCAAACAGAGGACCCTATAGTTTGGTAAGTCGCCAACACCCTCGCGTGTGGTTGTTGCCTCCATTCGGCGACCAATACTGGAGCAAAAAGTCCTCGAGCCCTAAAGACTATTATGCTGGTCTACAGCAAGAGTGGATGAATAGGGTTGAGGAACAAAGGTGACTAGTCACAGATCTGCAAAACTTAGGGGCTAATATCCCTCGACGCAGGTCTTAAACAATGCGGAGGTGGAGCATTGAGGAGTACGAAGAAGCAGTAGCAAGGATAAAAAGGGAGAGCAATATAATACTTATGTGGCGATGCCGATACTTCATGCTCAAACTTGCTATTGAGATGGCTGAGGCAAGCAGGAGACAAATCACAATCGAAGAACGTGCCAAGGCTCTAAATAATAAAAAGTACCTATCAGACTACGAGATGTCAGATGAGGATTGAGAGTTTATTTGGCCTTTGTAACCTTATTGACCATGCCTTTGTTCTCGTTTTGTATTTTTAGTTAGTAAGTAACTTGTCTACCTACTATGACCATAGTAGTTGCATATATAAGCAATTTTCATTTATAACGATGAATTTAGTAATGAGAACTTGCCGGTCATAGTATTATCACTCATTGTATCAAACTACAATACGAAGTGCACAAATGCACTTGAAAACATAGGCAATTCCTTACATGGTTATAAAGAAACTGACAATTACGAAGTACAATTACAAACATATCCACGTTTAAACATTCTCTTCATCAGACATCTTGATGTCTGATTGATATTTCTCTTCATTACTGGCTTGCATATACATTTCTCATTCACCCATAAATCAATCTTCCTTTTTCTCATTTGTTGACTGAATAAATGACCATCATAGATGAAGTTGTGTCATTCTATTCACTTCTTCACGAAAATGGTGCAACGCCATTTGTAACAACTGAGGAGTATTAATTGGCATATTCATGGCTTTACGATAGGCGATTGGAATATTCACACCTCGACACACTTCTACCAACACTTTGGCCTCCTTAACATGATATTAGTACTCATTGTACATTATGTTGACAGTGTTACATGAGTAGCGTTTATTAGGGTCCAAAAGATACTCCTACTCGTCATACCCAACCCAATGTCGACCCGTTGCCTCAAAAATATCATTCACTATGTAATTCATGTTTGAGTTATATAATTGTGACCCACTCTTTATATAGGGGTGAGTGATATAATTTTTCCATGCGAAGCATTATTTTATTCACATGTGAAAAACTTCGCCTTGGATGCCAATTGGTGGTACCATTCACATGTCAAGACTGTGAAGGGTGTGACTACTGTATGCGGGGGTGCAGGGTTTGACCAAAGGTTGTAAACTCTGCAGGATGTGACTAAAGGCTGGGAACAATGTCATTACTCTCTGCAGGCCGTGTGAAGGATGTGAGTAAAGGTTGTGAAGTATGTGCATACTGATGAATAAACACTATGAAGGGTGTGACTACCCTACGTAAAATGCAAGCTTTTCACCAAAGGGTGTGAAGGTTGACAAAAGTTTGTCAACTCTACAGGCCATGTGAATGATGTGACTACAAGCTGTGAAGTATGTGAAAGCTGATGAATAAAAACTGTGAAGGGTGTGCATACCCTACGCAGGGTCTAGGCTTTCATATAAACCAGTGAAGACTGACGAAAGTCAATTAAAGATGTGACTACTCTCTGTAGGCCATGTGCAGCATGTGATTACTCCATCAATGCGAAGGATGATGTGATTACTCTCTGCAAAGATGTAATGACTACTGACAAAAGACTGTGAATGATGCTACTAATACGTCGTTGTTCAATTCAGTTAATGCAATGCATAAATAATATTAAGTTCAAATACAAGTACAACCAAGTAATATCTTCAATACATACAAAAGTAAACCATCACACATGGCTAACTACCCTCCATTACACAACTTAGGCAATCCAGTTCAGACATTTGCGCCTATCATGCCCTTGTTCCTTACAAATACCACAATGATTGGTTTGTCATTTCCTAGAGACGTCCATCTCATTATGGATTAGTTTCGTTTTGTATTTGGGCGCCCAAATGTGACTTCTCGTCGACAGCTCGGATCGGGTATGACCTTAGGACCATCATATGCTGCCTAATAATGCTCGTGCACCATCGGTTTAAAAATTGTTTCGTACACCCGAGCGTAAACGTCCATGGTATACTGGGGAGCAATTAAGTGTCATGGTTGTCTCCCCGATTTCGCACACACTGCAAGCATGTGCGAGCAAGGATAATGATAGATCATCTATTTTCTACAATCACATGACGAATGATTCAGAGACACCGCATGTTTGTTATTCCCTTTCGTGTCTACTGAATTTGTAACAACCTCAGCGGAACCCAAGACCCCTGTAATTGAATTATAATAATATGGTCATTGTATTACGCATTTAGAAGTATAGAATTTTAACAATAGGTGACAATACTATATACACTTTTCAAAATTTATGACATTACCAATTGAAGATGGTTACGCGATGACCCGTTGATCGAGCTTGATGCTCTTCTATCTTCTCTTGCAATGTGTTTGCATACCTCAACCCCTTACCTGAATCACGCTCATTTTCCTTTCATTTGTTATTAAAAGTCTTAACCAGACGGTAGAAGGTAACTTGAACACATGCAGTTATGGGCTCGTGCACCTCTTCATGCAGTTTTATATCACTCTAAATCATTGGTGGTTGTAACTCCCCAACGATAATGACTCGACCTTTCGACGCTCACCGCGATGGGGGTACTCTCACTATCGTATTCTCTCATGAGACCTGTGCCAATTTAGCAGTAGAAACGAGCAGAGTTTAGAAATGTATTCAAACTGTAACCGCAAACCAAGAGTGAAATCAATTGCTATGTTAGCTAAAATTTGACCGAAAATCTTTTAGTATTTGAGGGTTTGTTATACTAGCGACTAGGCGAACAATTGAAATTAAATTGAAACCTACAACTTGATTCTAGCTAACGTAAATTGACAATTATGAACATTCTACTACAACAACCACAATTATAACTAAATTAACTCTTAATTTAACTGGAATTCCAAATGAGCACAAGTAGAGATTTAACTTGATTAAAAAGGGGGTTTGGGTTCAAATGTTCCAATCTACCAATTCCAGCATGGAATTTGAAAGGGGGAGTTTGGGTTAACTCAAATCAAGAACCGTCCAAAGGCCCTTGATTCGGAAAGTTTAGCTTTGAAATTTTAGGGATCTCTAATTATTTTGGAATTAAGTTTTATCACAATTTATGGGTTCTTTAGAAATAAATCACATGTTATTAACTATGATTATAGATCTAAGATTTCTACAACAATTAATTCCAATATAATTAGAGAAAAATAAGCAAAATAGATATTCAACAAGATTCAAGAACTCCCCTTTCATTTTCCATGCATTCCTTGGTAGATCTTCACATTTGCTCCCAAACAATGAGTTTAGCTTGAAGAATCCATGGTTGAGAGCTTTCCAAAGTGTAGAGACAACATCTTGACTTTAAATCAAAAGTGAATATATATTGAAATGTGGAAAATGTGAAAGATTACACTAAATCAACCCAAGAAATCTATCTAAATACTTCCCAAATCCCTAAATACAACAAAGTAAAGTAAATCTAAGCAAAATACATAATTTTCCCCTATTCTCCCTCTCTACCCGCAGCAAAAACCCTAAAATCTAACTTAACCCTCTTTTTTCTTCGATTGCTGGGTTGTAGGGCAAATCTGCGCTCACTGTCCGAAGTGCGTCCAAAGTACGTCCAGACAGTGCCATAACTGTTCGGACGGTTATTTCACCGTTCGGACGGTCTTCGGACGAGGAAACTCGGCTCTGTATTTCTTCGAACGGAAAAAGACGACTCTAGAACGGCTTTGGACAGGAAATATAGACTCTGGAACTCCAATATCTATCGCACCGTCCGAACGGTAATTCGCCCATTTGAACAGGGCGTTTGAATGGTCATTTGTCCGTCCGAACGGTTTAACTGTCTGAACGGTCCGTCCAGACGGTCTTCTTCTCTTTAAGCCCTTTTTCCACCATTTTATCACCAAAAACCTACAATACATATAAAAAAACACTTTAGATCAATTTATTGCTAAAAATTTATACTAATACCCATATAGAGGCTATCAAACACTTAGTTAGGAGACAAAGATTACACTTTTAGAGTGGAATCAGATAACATCCATCATGTGCCAATGTCCACTTCGTAAGGTCCTCCCTGCACAACTCATTGTACACCGGCTCACATAATTTTTTAATTGCTTCCAATACCTCGTCGAACTTGCACACTTGATGGGTATTTCCAGCTTTCCATATAAGATCATTAACTTTAGCATAACCGAGCTTTGTTTGGTAATTACTTCGAAAGTGCCTAAGGTAATATCTATGGAATCCAGGTGGTTGTCCTCATGATGGTGCTTCCCATTCACGTTTGACGGTGCTCAATATGGCGGCATGTCGATCAAAAATCAAAGTGATCCCCTCCTGCCCTGGCATAATAACATGCCTGACATTGTAGATATACCATGCCTAATCACGATAACTTTTTGATTCAACTAGGACGAAAGCTAAGGGAAAAATATTTTTTCTCATAGTTCTAGCCGTAACAATCAGCATAACTCTTGTGTATTTTTTGTAAAGATGGGTGTCGTCGATACCTATCACTAGAGGGTAGTGCTTGAAGCCTTCAATATATGGCTGAAATGCCCAAAATATTCTATCCAGAGCAACTTCTCCCATTCATCCAATGTCACGTGTTTCTGAAATCATAGCCGTGCCCAAGTTCTTACACTCTAAGGTTCTCATGTACCTTAGAAGTTTTTCGTATGACTCATCCCAATCACCAAATACCATCGCAATGGCCTTTGTTCTTCCAAGTCATGCTTTCTTATAGGACACTGTGAAACCAACATTATTTGTTACACTCTTCATTATGGATGCTATCTTCCAACCAATGTCTTCCTGTTTACCACAAGATCCGAATGAATATTTAAACTTTACAAAGGAAGGGTATGAATACATAAATTTGAGATTAAATTGAAAACTCATAACTTAACGCAACTTGTGACATAATCATGCGTGCAATAAATGTCGAATTCAGATTGCGGTGATCCAAACTCTCCATCCCATGTAAACAGGTATGTGGCCCGGGGTATTGCGTGATCTTAAAGAAAGTATAATTCTTCTTCAAACACGCAAGCAGTTTCCACGGGCAATCGTGAGTGCACCTTGTAAGCACCCCATTTTTGACCGCTCGGCAGTCTACACTCCGTCCAGACTTGTTTTCAAGTCATTTTGGGCATATTCCTATCGAATCCAATTCTCTAGTTTCAAATTCCATCTTTCCATCGCTTCGTGGGCCTGTCAGGCCCAAATAGAGGCAAAATGACCAAAATGCCCTTAGGGGCATTGTCCTTTCTTATTCCAATTCCGATCCCTCTCTCGAGACAGTTTATTCCTCGAGACAGTCCGAGTAGTAAAACACTCACAAAACCGTCAAAGTGGCGAAAGCACTCACAAAACCGTCAGAGTGGCGGAAGCACTCACAAAACCGTCAGAGTGGCGGAAGCACTCACAAAATCGTCAGAGTGGCGGAAACACTCACAAAACTGTCAGAGTGGCGGAAACACTCACACAACCGTCAGAGTGGCAGAAACACTCAAAACCCAGGCACGTCTCTTCGGAGACGATAAGACCCCTTTCCAATCCCTCTCTCGAGACAGTTTATTCCTCGAGACGGTCCGAGTAGCAAAACTACTCACACAACCGTTAGAGTAGCGGAAATACTCCACCGTTAGAGTAGCGGAAATACTCATAGACCCGTTAGAGTAGCGGAAATACTCACAGAGCCGTCCGAGTAGCGGAAATACTCAACCGTTAGAGTAGCGGAAGTACTTACGGAGCCGTCCGAGTAGCGAAAATACTCACAGAACCGTTAGAGTAGCGGAAGTACTCACAGAACCGTTAGAGTAGCGGAAATACTCACAGAACCGTTAGAGTAGCGGAAGTACTCTCAAATCGTCAACCCCGTCCGAGTAGCGGAAATACTCACACCGTTAGAGTGGCGGAAACACTCAAAACCCAGGTCAATACCAGTGTCTGTTATCTCACTTCGGTGAAAAATGACCAAACTATCCTTAGGACCTTTTCCGAGACTTTCCGGTCAAGATGACCATTTTGCCCCTAAGCATCTGAACGCCCCAGGAACCACACCGGCTCTGGGTATCAAACCGGTAATGACCCGAGAATACTTTTTATAGTATTCTCAATCTTCCTTTACCTTTCCGGACCATTCCGAGTCAGTTCCGGCAAACCCGGTACAAAATGACCGTTTTGCCCCTGGTGGGCCGGTCTCCATTTCCGACCACACCGGCTCTGGGTATTAAACCGGTAACCTCCCGAGAATACTTTTTATAGTATTCTCAATTTTCCTTTACCTTTCCGGACCGTTCCGAGTCAGTTCCGGCAAACCCGGTACAAAATGACCGTTTTGCCCCTGGTGGGCCGGTCTCCATTTCCGACCACATCGGCTCTGGGTATCAAACCGGTAAGGACCCGGGAACACTTTTTATAGTATTCTCAATCTTCCTTTACCTTTCCGGACCATTCCGAGTCAATTCCGGCAAACCCGGTGCAAAATGACCGTTTTGCCCCTAGTGGGCCAGTTTCCTTTTCCGACCACACCGGCTCTGGGAATCAAACCGGCAACCTCTAGGAACATTCTAAATAATGTTTCCAGATCCCAAGTCTTCTTCTGGGACAGTCTGAGTCTGTCCCGACAGTTTTCTGGTCTGGTTGACCGTTTTGCCCCTAAAGGCCCGGTCGACCTTTCCGACACATCTTACCCTCACTTTTCAAGTCAAATACCTCCAGGACACTATTTTAAGTGTTCCTGCTCCTTTCCGACCTTCCGGGTCACTCCCGGCTCCTTCAAATCATTCCCGGACTTTCCGGAGTCACTCCTAGTGAAGCCAGGCCAAAGTTTACATGGTAGTCACTAGTACAGGCGCCTAAATCTAGTCAAAGATACGTTGCTTGCCGACCTTAATTGTTTCCTAAATGGCTGGCGCCACTAGCAGTGGCGCCAAGCCAAAAAATGGCCTGGCGCCACTACTAGTGGCGCCAGTGTAAATTTTGCCCTGGCACCACTGCAACAGGCACCAGGCTTGTCTTCCCTCTATAAATACAGAGCCTCGATCAACGTGAAAGGGGTCTGCAAACTTAACCTAAGAATCCTATATTTCGATATACAGAGCTCGAGCACCTCCAAAACCCTAGCCTCTTTAGGTTTCTCCAAACCCTAGCCACCCTAAACAAACCCTAGCCTCCTATACACTCATACACTCCTCTATACACTCATACCCTAACCTTCAACCATCCTTGGAAGACTTGAGGAGCTGCCATCTAAAGCTTGAAGACAACCCTTGAAGACTGAAGAAGAAGACCAAGACGAAGACCGAAGACCGAAGACTGCACGGCGCGCAAAATAAACAAGAAACAAGGTAGGCTCCCTATTTAAATTTCCGCATTCCCCCTCTCTCTTCTCTCTCCAACCCACTTGGGTTTCTCTATTTTAATCCCCCATCTCTTTCCCCCCCCCCCTTTCTTTGCATGCTTGAAACAAGGGGATTCCCGGTCCATGTGTAGGATTGGACTATTGGAGAGTCACCGTGTCGGGGGCTTTCTTATAATCTAACCAAAGACCACGTGGGTCCGACCCTCTTGATTATGTGGTGAAGCCTTAACCTTGTATGTTCACGACCCCAAATTGCATTGTGCATATCATAGTCTTGCATCTTCCAAAAACCGTTTTCAAACTCGTTTTCAAAACCGTTTTCAAACTTGTTTTTCAAAATTGCATCAAAATCTTCTTTTCAAAAACATGTTTTCAAAATCACAATCCTAGGGTGATTCTAGCTTTTCCATGGCTAGGGTTGCTTTAGGAAAGTGTTACATTAAAAGGGACCGATACGGTCTATATTTTCAAAATCTTGTTGTTTTCAAAACCACTTTCCTAAAGTGGTTCTAGCCTTCCTATGGTTAGAATTGCTTTAGGAAAGTGAGATGTATTTACACCTTCTAAAAATTCTTTTTCCGAATCCCTCTTTCTAAAAATCTCTTTTTCAATTTACTTTCCTAAAACTCTCCTCTTCAAAATTGTTTTCAAAAACTCCCTTCCAAAATCTATTTTTCAAAACTCTCTTTTTCCACTCCTCTCCAAAATCTTTTCCTCAAAATCCACTTTCTAAAAACTCTCTCCAAAAATCTTTCCAAAAACTCTCTTTCTAAAATCTTCTTTCTAGAAATTCCCCTCTAGGATTTCCCTTCCAAAATCTACGTTTCTAAAAACAACACACCTTCCAAAACTCCTTCTCTTTAAAATCTTTTCCAAAAACTCTCTTTCTAAATTCACTTTCCAAAAACTCCTCCCTAGGATTCCTTTCTAGAAAAACCTTCGTTTCTAAAAACACACTTTCCAAAAACTCTTTCCTTAGAGCCCCAAATCAAGCCCTAGAACCCACAGTTAGGAAACCCTAATTTTCTTTCCAAAAACACAATTTTCAAACTTTGCCCTAAACCTAGGTTTCCAAAATCTTTTATTTTCTACATCAAAACTATACATGTTTCCAAAACCTATTTTCTATGTCGAAACTACAATTTTTCAAAACTAGGGTTTCTAAAATTTCCCTCTCCAAATTCTTGTCAAATCCTATCTTCTCTTTAAGAAACCAAATCCAATCTCCCCGTTTAGGAAACTAGATCCTGTCCTCCGTTTTAGGAAACAAAATCCAACCTTTCTCTTTTAGAAACCAAATCCAATCCCTTCCTAATCCAAATCTTTCCTAATTCCCATCCTTCCTAATCTTCCACTTTCCTAAATCTTAAGTTTCCAAAACTTGAACATAAAAATCTTTCCTAAATTTTAAAAACTCAACTTTCAAATCTTTCCTAATTCAACCCTTTCCTAATTCTACCCTCTTTTCAAATCTTAACCTCTTAAACCTAAGTTTTCAAACCTTTCCTAAACTCAAGCCTTTCCTAATTTCAAGACTTTCTAAAATTTAAACCTAAAAACTTTCTAAATCCTAAATTTTCTAAATTTCAAATCTTTCTAAAATTCTAAGCTTCCTAAATTTGAAACTTTCTTAAGTTAAATCTTTCTAAACTTCCAATCTTTCCAAATTCTAAACTTTCCAAAACTTCAAAATCTTTTCAAATCTAAAACTTTTCTAAATTCAAAACTTTCTTAATTCAAGACTTTCTTAAGTTGAAAACTTTCTTAATTCAAACATTTCCTAAACTGAAAACTTTCCTTTTTCAAACCTTTCCCAAAACGAAACTTTCGTATTTTCAAAACTTCCTTGTTTTTAAAACTTTCCAAAATCAAAACTTCCCTTTTTCAAACATTTCTAAATTCAAAATTTTCTTAATTCAAAACTTTCCTAATTTCAAAACTTTCTTAATTTCGAAACTCTCCTAATTTGAAAACTTTCCTAATTCAAAACTTTCCTAAGTTGAAACTTTCCTAAATTCAAAACTTTCCTAACTCGAAAACTTTCCAAAAATGAAACTTTCCTAATTCGAAAACTTTCCAAAAATGAAACTTTCCTAATTCGAAACTTTCCTAAATCGAACATTTCGTAATTCAAACATTTCTTAAATCCAACCTTTCCTAATCTCCTAAACCTTCCAAGTCAAGTCAAACCTTTCCTAAGTCTCTTTCCTAAGTCTAGGTTTCTTAAAACCTTCATCTTTCTAAAAACAAGTCTAAATCTTTTTTCCAAAATCAATCTTCTCAAATCCAAGTCCAATCTTCTCAATTCCAATTTCCAATCTCCTTTTCTAATCTCAATTCAATCTCTTTCTTCCAATCCAATCTCTCTCTTCAAATCAATCTATTTTCAATCGGACTCTTGTCCGAACTACGACTAACCTAATTCCCCCAAAGGGATACGTAGGCAACCTTCATAGGTGCGGTCACAATACTTTTCAAACTTTCAATTCCACCCTCATGGGTGTGGTTTTCAAAATCTTCTCAAATCTCAAATCTCAAATTTCAATTTCAAAATTTCTATTTTCAAATTCCTATTTTCAAGTTTTCAAGCTTTTCAATTTCAATTCTATTTCTTCAAATCTCTTTCAAATCAAATCCAACTTCTTTTCAAATCTATCTTTCCATTCTCTTATCTTGCACTTGCATATCATGCATCATAGTTTTCAAACATTGTTTTTCAAAGTGAATAGGGTTGTCCATTAGTTAATTAAAGACTCTCATAGGTAAATCTAGGGTAGATTGGCATGTAGGTACCGAAAGGGCGGGGTAGGGTGATAGCTTAGTGCGTCTTCCCTACACGTAACCAACCTCCGAACCTAGATCACTGATTTCAAAGACCAAAAAGGAGTTATTTTTCAAAAAGGGCTAAATGTTTTCCAAAGGTTGCCAAACAACCTGTTTTCTTAAAAACCCTCTCTTGAGGAGATGTTTTCAAAATTGTTTTTCAAAAACTCTAAGTGTAGTTTTCGGATTATGCTTAGTTTTTAGGTGACCTAACTCACCTTAATCAAGTTAGGTGGCGACTCCGAATCTTTTTCAAAAGCCCTTTATTCAAATCAATTTTTCAATTCAAACCTAGTCGCACTCATTCTTCTAGGAGGGTGAGTTCTAACGAGAGAGTACAGCGTTTTTCCCGCTTGGGTGAGTATTCCTCGGGCGCGAAAAATCTGGGCATGACACACCTGGTACTCCATATTTTTTTGTTTGTTTCTACAATATAATAATGTTTGTTTTTCTTCATATGATACCAGTTACATGCACTAATCACTGCATTTTTATCTCTGAAAATCATCCCTTTTGCGAACTCCAGATTTGCATCTGACCATGTCGGACCGCAATTATATAAATTTTGACCAGTTATGCTATCGTCTACCCCATCCAGGTTAGTAAAAAATGGCACAAGAGTGTCATTTAAGTCAACAATGTTCACTTGTTCGTGTCCATTGTCATCGGAGTCAATGTTTCTTTCATTTCTCATTAAAACATCAACATGTTCCTCTGACTCAACAAATTGAACATCGACATCTTCATTTACCCATCTCCCTATCCCATCTAAACCGTCGAGCCATTCCACGGGATCCATACTTACACTGGGACCTCTCACCTCTGCGCACCCCCATTGGCTCAAAGCATATTCTCGCTGAGGTGTAGCTGGAATATGAAAATCTTGAAATTGTTGAAAATTACTCTGGCCCTCCAAGTAATCCTCATTTGGGCTGAATAGGTTAGACATTTGTTGGCCCAACACATCTGTACCCGGTGCGCTTTGACTACTTTGCCCAAGTGTAAGCATTCCAGTAAATGCCCCCAACATTGATACATCACCTGCTTGCGTCAAAAGTTCACCGTAGGACTGGACATCTCCCCAATTCACATCTGCCCGACTGACACTGGTGGTCATTGTGCTCCCCTTATTGACAACGTGTATTTCAACACAATGCAGGTTAGTATATCTCGAAAGGAGATTCAAGACAGTTTGCAATGTCATGTCGTCATTAACCGGCAACTTTTTATATTCTAGGACTTCTCCAATTGGTCGATAAGGATATCTACATATGAATTTTATATTCACATGTTCTCCATACCCAGCCATCATAGGCATGATCGTTTCCTGTAACTTAACAAGTGAGGTTTTCAATTCTACATCATAGCAACTGCTAGCCTCTATATCATAGGCTATACTTTCTCGACAATCTTTTACTATCTCTCCCCCTTCCCCCCAAATAAAGCATTACCATTATTGTCATTACTTAGCTGTGCCTACCATCAACCACATATAATTTAACCCACCTCATTAAACAGACTTTACTTTACTAAAAAAGTAAAAATTAAGAGAAAAATAATCAATTGCATATCTACAAATGTCATGTCAAACAACACAGCTACATAGCACGATACATAGACATATGGTACTAATGGTATCCATTAACTTTGGCTTTGTCTTTATGTTTCTTCTTTACATTCATAACATTGTCGATAAAGACATGGAACATTTATAATGTTGTTTGTTTGCAACTCTCTCTGGTGCATTTACTTTTAGTTTCTTAACCTTACATTTTTTCAGCTACTAAACTAGTTCTAAAAATGCAAAAGTTCATAAAAGCACTAATTTCATATAGCCTATATAGAGCATACAAAATATAGCCTGTGTAAAGACCTCTCATTGATGTGACTAAAGCATAGCTATTCACATAGCCTATTGTGGCTCCTATTCACTCATTGATAACTAGTTAATTATTGTTCAAAAAATGAAAATGAAAACAAGAGATTCACAATCAAATAGTGCTTTTATCTAGAGAGAGAATATTTTAAAAGTTAGCGTGAGGCTTGACATGAATGTACAAATATTTAATGACTTAGCATCCATCAAATTGTCATTTATAATAATTTTTCATACTGCGATACCAAAGCTATTTCATAAAAATAAAAATAAAAACAATGGAAGTAATAGCAAATCAGAGAATAGTTTTGAAACAATGTTGAAACTTATATAACCTATTGTATGATAGTCCAAAATTGAATCTATTTATGAATTTAAATGAGATACATTATCGAATGTATATAAATATATTTTGTTGGGAGTGTTGTAAGCACATTTGTTTTTTGAATTTTATGAAGCTTAAAATTTTATATTTATATACATTACTTTTAATTTTTTTGAATTATTAAATTTTTAAAATTTATAGATTTTAAATTATCTAACTGAATGTATTTCAAAAATAATTTTAATGTTTCTTCAAAAGTCAGACTATTTTAATTTATTGAGTGTGATGAAGTTATTTTCATAGTTTTAAATTTTGTCAATGTGTAGTGACATAATGGTAGAGAAAATAGAAAATGAAAACTATAATCGACAACAAGAAATATAGAAAGACATTTATGTATAGATTTGAGTTTGAGTTAATTTGGGTTTGAGTTTGAGTTAACTCTAGACATGTATACAAGAAAATAAAATTAATCACATGAAGATTTGAGTTTAGATGCAAATCTGAATAAATTACATGAAAATTATGATCACAAATATATATACATAAATATCATCTTCATATAGGGTTTTAATTACATAAATATCATTTTCATCTTCACAAACAAACATATATATATAGATTTACAGATATGAATGAATATATAAAGAGACACTTACTGTATATATCACAAAATCCTTCAAATAGAATACGCAAAGTCGACCGGAGAGAGAGAGAGAGAAGAAAGGGAGAGCGAGAGCGAGACGATTGAGAGTGAGAGAGAGATGACTGAGTGATCTGATTTGAGCGTGAGAGAGAGAGAGAAGACTAAGCGTGAGAGAGAGAGGAGATCGTGCGTAAGTAAAATAGGGCATAGAAACGACTTTCTAAATGACGTTTTGCCCTAGGAAAAAACGCCTCCAGGGAAAAACGCTGTTAAAAATAGTTTTTTTTGTTGTATTTTTCTTACCGTATTTTCCTTTATTTGGAATAATACAACCTAAAATCCTATATTCCTTATTTAGAATACAACTTAAAAACTTTTTCGAAAATACATTTTTAGAAACAACGCCATTTCAAATAATAATCAACCTGAGTTACTGAATAAAGTTGAATCAATCCTCATGTTAGGAAATAAGCTAATTTTTTCCTATATATAATCTGTATATATATATGCATGCATAAACTCATAGAGATAGAAAGAGTATGAAGAGAGCCAGAGGGAATGGTGGGATAGATAGGTTCTCGATGTTGCCGGAAGGTTGCATATCTGAGATTATATCATTGACATCTCCTCGGGATGCGTGCAGATTGTCAGCGATCTCATGGGGATTCAAGTCAGCTGCTGATTCAGACCCGGTGTGGGAGAAATTTCTGCCGGCCGATTACCCGGAAATCATAGCGAGGTCGGTATCTCCGGTGGTCTTCTGTAGCAAGAAGCAACTCTACATGGGCCTCTGCGACTCCCCCATCCCCCTTGACGGCGGCAAAATGGTAATGCCTACCATGCTTATCTCTCTTTTCTTCTCAATTAAGTGATTTTAAACACTTGCTGTGTGTATGTGAGGGGTTGAAGATGGTTTATGGACACAATAATTGATACATTCAATAAATGTCTCTCAAAATGAAACCCAATTTTGTTTTGGTGCCAAAACTTGAAATACAAATGATTATTATGTTTTAGGTTTTCTTTGCATATTTCTAAGTTCAAGCATATGCAAGATTAACTTTCTTTGTGAAAAATAAAATCAGCTTCAATTCACCGAACTTTGTTTGGATGGAAGGGAGGGGAGGTGAAGGGAAGAGAAGTATCCTTATCTTGTTTGGATTGACATTATCTTGCTTTTGTTTAGTTTAATAATAATTAATAAAGGAGAGAAAAGCATACAATACTATTTTACTATTGTATATATCTTGTATATAAAATCCTTATTTTTTTTATTATCATAAATTAATGATATGATTGGTATTTAAAATAAAATAACAAGAAGCATTTTACTTTTCCTTGTTTTTTCTTAATTTTGGAGGGAAAGGAAGGGGAAGAAAAATGCTTAAAAAGTGAGCTCTGTTATCCCTCCATTCACTCCCCTTCCCTCTTTAAAAATTGCCCAATGAAGATATAACTAACTTCACCATTCCAAATCCTTCACTTCCCTCCGAACCCCTCAATCCAAATGAAGGGTAATTGTTTCTAGGTACTATTAACGTTGTTTCTAAGTACAATTCAATTAATCTTCTATTAAAGTGGAACTCAACATTGTCTCAAATCTCATAATTGACAGTTTGATTTTTCCTATGCTAAACTTTACACAAATTTCCTTTTCAATGTACAAAATCAAAGAATTCGTGAGAAAATCATTCTTATTTTCGTCGTGAAGCCTAGTTTTGGGAATATTTGTGGCTAAAAAAATTTGTTTCATTATTAAGCTATTGGATTTGTGCATAATAAAAACCCCACTTAACTGTTGAATTTGTTGGGTTAGGACGTAATCGTAAAAAAGAGTAAAACCCATAGTCCACTATACAAAATAAAATACAAATATAAATTTTTTTACAAAATCTATGTACATAATAATGTGGTTGAATTATAGCATTTCACTTTAAAATAAAAAAACAATTTCTTGATTACAAAAATTCCATCGTCACATCCTTCTAGTTAGGTTTTTGGTATAAATTTTCGAGAAAAATAATATTTTACTTTATTGGATTAGGGCCTTATAATATGTATAGAACGGTTACCCAAAAGCTGGTGGGTGCCATGGGTGATTAGGACCGCCTTTTGTATGACAAATTTCCTTTACTTTGATTTTATGTTTAGTACTGATACGCTCATAGATAATCACCCCTAAACTATGTCGTTAGTAGATTATGTATGCGAAAAGTGAGACAGAGTTGTCCTTTCATCCTTATGTTAGCTTGAGATTTTAGAATTATCACTGAAGACCAAGTCGTGAATGCAAACTTGAGCCAATGATCTTGTTGAAATAATGAATTGGCTTAAAATGTTATGTGAGCGAAAATAAAGTAACCTCTTTTACTTTCGTTTCCCTTTCCTATTACCTCACCAGTGAAAATTAAAGTTTTAAGGTCAAATTCATCTGTCCAAATCTGCACAGCAAATTTTTATGAAACAGAACTGCAGCGGTTAAACTTAAACATTGATGTCCCTTTCAAATCACATCTGTTTAGTCATAGGAAGTTCTCCAAGGTCTCCAATTATTATTTCCTTAGGATTGATGACTCTCGAGTGCTTCAAAACAAAGATCTGATTGGGTTTGTTTAAAATAGCAATGATAAAAGTTTAGGGAAACCAAATTATTCTACTAACTTGAGCAATACCAAAGAGTTTTGCATGTGGTAATTGCAGCATGCTTCTAATTAAGGTGATAGGTTAACATTCTTAATTGAAGACAGCAACATGTTTTGTTAGTGTACCTCTTCTAATACAAATCTTCGTATTGTTTTTATCAGAGTTTTGAGCTAGATAAGCAGAGCGGGAAAAAATGTTACATGCTTCAAGCCCGGGAGCTCTCAATTATATGGGGAGATACTCCACAATACTGGAGATGGATGTCTTTACCTGAATCAAGGTACCCCTACCTCCCTTCCTCTCTTTCTGCACTTCAGTGTGCATATATATATATATATATGTTAGTGTGATCTGTGGAGGCACGCACACACTTGATAGAAAGTGTATTTTGTTTCTTCCTAATTGCATTGATGAGTGATGTGCATACAGTTTGGTATGTGCAGATTCTCGGAGGTGGCCCAGCTTCTGGCAGTGTGTTGGCTTGATATTGGGGGCAAAATAAAGACTCGAATGCTGTCCCAAAAGACCAGTTATGCAGCATACCTGGTATTCAAAATCACAGAGGATAATTTTGGACTTGTATCTGTTCCGGTGAAGGCGTCAGTCAGACTTGTTGGGGAAAGAGGAGAAGAGACTGAAGATGATACCAGCACCATTTATTTCAGATTGCGAAGATCAAAACCGGGTCCTAGTAAACACATTGTACGGCTCCCTGAAAAGAGAAGGGATGGGTGGTTGGAGATTGAACTGGGAGAATTTTTCACCAATCAAGAAGATGATCGTGAAGTGGAGATGCGATTGATGGAGATCAAACAACTTTACTGGAAGTCTGGCCTTATTGTCGAGGGCATTGAGCTTCGGCCTAAAGTACTGGATGCATAAATAAAAGAAGATAGGCATGGCTTTCTTCTAGTGGGCTTCTAGCATTTTCACCTTAATGTCTTGTCTTTTAATTGGACATATGAACTCCAGTTAAGTTATCGATTTTAGTTTATTATGGTTAAGGTAATAAGCTCTTTCGAAGAAAGTAAACCTTGCGGCGGTGTCCCTACTTTTAAGGGAATTGCATTTTGCGATGTATGCACAATATTATGAATTTCAGCTTATTATGGATGATTATGAATTTTAGTTTATGTGGATGAATATGTGGATTTTTGGAAGTGTTTTGGGCTTTTATTTATTTAGTCTGTGGATATTGATGATCCCTTGCACCGGGACCCACACTACTTCATGAACATTTTTATTAATTCACATAGGTGGTTTAATGAGAATAGGTGAAATAATTTTTTTTTTTTAAATTTTTTTTGTATCCAATATATGTTTTAAAAATAATTATTACTAGCATTTTATGCATAAATACTGCAAATACCAAACTTACATTACTGGCATTTTCAAATAAACACCGGCATTTATACCTCTTGTTGTAGTGAGTGTAGCATGTTAGTGCAGGCTTGCAGTAAAACAAACAGAAAATTTTACCCTCCATGGCCATAAAAATGTCATCTTTCTGTTTGTAGCTTATGTTCATTTGGTTGAAATTTTTGAGTATATATCACTGTAAGAGCACAGCTAAACAATTTTCACTGTATTATCATCTGAAAAACATATCTGTATCCACCATTGAATGGCTGCATGTTAATAAAATGGAGGTTGGGCTGTTGAAATGTTGCTATTTGGCATACTTGGAAGAGCTTTGCTGTAGAGAAAAGCTTTGAATTTTGAGAGAATCTATATGCATGTTAAAATCAAAGAAGCTGATTGTCATCAACTAATACTTTTCCCTTTGTGTGGAAATAAGATTGTTATATCATCATCTGTGAAAGAGAAAATGACACTGCCCAGAAGCTGATAATATTCCGTCAATTAAAAAGAAAGTGAAAATTGACATCCATTATTTTTCTCGAAATCTTTAACAAAAAGAAAAGGGCATTAGATAAATCTTTTTACAGTGGTGGCATATGGAAAATGCAATTTCAATAATCATAGAATTTTTGAGGCGTTTTTACGGATCACAAAATCTTAGAAAATGCTACATGTGGGTTCCACTCGTGCTTTTCAATTGGTACTCCACGACCTTGTGTTTAGTGCGATGAAAATATTATGAAAAAAGATGGTGACTCTAGCATTACTCTGCGATCTATTTACACAACAAATCAACTCCTAATTCTTTGTGAATATGCAGGATTGGAAATAATCATCAATGACAGTCATATCTATCACCGACTTTCATTGTGATTTGAGTATTTGCATACTTGTGCGAGACTTCCTGCAAATAATAAAATCACAGAGGAAGTCATACCGTACGACACTCAATCTTGAATAATTTCGCACCGGGCACATGCTACTGAGAGCAATAGCATACCTTACGCTGTTTTTGTCAAAATACATGTTGGAGTTATATGTATATTTCAAAATACAAAAATTATTTTAGTAGGTATTCGAAATGTTATTTATTGGATTGCAAATGTCGGTTTTAAAGGTTTTCTATTATAACCATTATTCTTCAGTTACTTGGTTTTTCTATTAAATATCATCACATGACTTTTACATTCTATAACTATCGGAAGCTTCATTCCATACTTATTCCGTAATATTATATGACCGTTGGAAAGCTATCGTATATAGCAGACTGTGTGGCGCTTTGGTTTGAAATCATTTTCTTTACGAGTGTTGGTCACTCAAATGAGAGAGATATTTTGAGAATATACATACAAATATTCATACCATTTACATTCATTCTTTGGGACTATTGATGAAGTAGTTGTTTTAATATACCTGCACATTTGAGAGTACAACCTTGGAAAAAGTGACAGTTGAATCTTGGAGAATAGGCTACCATAATCTATTGCACCAGATCACATACTCACATGAGCGTGATGTATTCTTAAGGACAATAACTACATACCTCTGTCAATAAATTTTCTTATAACTATATATTTGTTAATTGTTCACTCGATCCAAATCACAGGCTTCAGCCACGGCTTTAGCTAAACAATCCACCACAAAATTTCCCACTCGGGGAGTGAATCGCAGCTGAAGGGATTCAAATCAACTCCTCTTTAGAATTGCGAATAATTCCTCCTATGCCCGATTGATCAGGATAACTTTTTAAATTTTATAAGGTCTAAGGTAAATTTTTAAAATTTTGAGGGCCAATGAGTTATACATCCACCACAAAATTTTGCTCTCGAGGAGTGAACCGCAGCTAAAGGGACTCAAATCAACTCCCCTTTAGAATTGCGAATAATTCCACCTATGCCTGCCTGATCAAGACAATGTTTTAAATTTCTAACGTAAATTTTTAAAATTTTGAGGCGCAATGTATTATACTTTGCTGTGAATACCAAAAAATCTATAATTAAAAAAATATAGGGAAATTTTAAAGTTTTGGAGGTGGGGACAATCTAATATGTATAATACTATAATGTACTCTGCCAATACCTAAAGCAGTGGAGGTGATAGTGAGATTCAGATCATGTTTGACAAACCTCCATCTACATTACATGAAGTATTTTTCGGAAGAAACTCATTCTGAAGGCACTTGTCTACTTGTTCAATTTATGCCTAACTCGAGATTAAAGATCAAAATTTCGTTTTAGTGTGTTATTTTAATTAGTACGAAAACATTTTGAAGATGTTTAAGAAATATTTCAAAAGTGATAAATATTAGTATAGTAAAAATTCAACATTTTGTACTTTTTCTCAATATAATTGTACAGTTTCGCTATGTTTTAGTGTATTTTGATGGAGCATCATAATTTTATTATTCTACTAGTGTTTTGTTTCAATATCTTAAAAAATAAAAACGTTTTGACTATTTCGATAGAAATAAATAAAGTTTTTATTCCTTACCTAAGGATGATAGATTAATTGTTGGTGTTTGCTAACTTCTTCTGAGAAACTTTGCTCAAATGAGTAGATCTAAAGAACCCTAAGTTATACAGGTTTCCTCACATTATAAAAAATGAAAATAAGGGGACAAAAACACTCAAAGGTTCAGTTTGCCATATGGCAACAAACTTCCGCATGCCCAATTGGTAAGGACCTGTGATTCCCTGCTCATGGTCCGGGGTTCAAACCCCAGCCTCCCCCTTCTCTCATCCCCTAAGTAGTGATATATTTGTAAATATTCCTTGCGTTTTCCAAAAAAAAAAAAACGAAAAAACTTCAGCATGCCCATGATCAAGTTTTTCACTGGTTTTTAACCCACTCTTTGAACCAACCTAAAAATATTATAACCGTCAATGCTATTCTATATCCTGTCGGAGCAGACACAAATTATCTGCTTTATTAATGTGTCTGTTTCTGTTTTTATAATTTTATTGATTCACATCATTAATGTAATAAATTTAAAAATATATGAAAATAAAAAATTGCTTAATAATGTATTTTTATTTTTATTACATAAATAATGTAAACTAATAATATTGAAAAGGTAGAAAAAGAGGTACACTAAAAAAGTTAAAGATCTAGACTCCGTCAGAGGCACTCCATTCATCACCACTGGCTACAAACTCATTTGATTACATATCCAAAAACTCACAATTAATCAAAAAGAATAGAACAAGCACACAATTAATTACATATTCCAAACATAGGCTAACGAGAGAGAAAAAGAATCCAGCCAGCAGCTAGTATTTATATTTTTAGGTTACTACTTTTTTTATAATTTTTACATTTTATATATTTGTTGGGTTCTGCCCTGAAATATTTTATTTATTTATAAAAACATTACTATCACATTTTAACTAGTATTCATTTTATGAAAAGTAAATATATCAAATAATAAATCCACAATTATTTCATGTTGCCTTCTCAAAGGTCCGCACATTTTGTTTTGGATCCGTAAAATAATAGGTTAATTTCACTTTACTCCTTTTACTTGCCTTGAAAATTACATACACCCTCTCAACTGCAAAAACTTACATTTGCACCTCTTAAAAGTACAGATTAAATGAAAAAGTTAGCTTTTCCGTTTTAAATCATATAGCGTGATGACCACGCGCGATGTGCCGCTGTTGGAATAATATTTCCCACCAAATAACACAGGTGAAAGTACTATTCTACCCTAATTATGCAAATTAAGAAGCTTAGGCCTCCTTTTGTTTATTCTCTTTCTTTTTCTCTCAATTTTCATCATCTCCATCCCCTCAGTCAAAAGCAAAACCCATACTTAGGGGTGTTTGGATTGCTCTTTAAATAATTCATAATTCATAATTCATAAGTTTAAGGTAGTTTTAAAAAGTTAACTTATTTCAAAAGTTTCTTCAAGTTTAAGCTAGGTCTAAAAAGTCACTTTTTTTAACGAGAGTCAAATACAGCTTAAAAAAGTCAAAAATTTAATCCATAAGCTACAAAAAAAATTCACCATCTAAACACCACATTAGTCCAATTCCACATGCCCAATTCAAGACAATTTAAGACCCAAAATGACAACTTTAAAATAAATTTGTTCATAATGCTATTCTTGAGAACAAATTTCATCATACTGCTAACGTGTCCACTAGAATTCATCGAATCAAAATAATAAGGAATTGGTTTTTCTAAAATTCACCAAATAAAAAATTGATCCAACCAACATATTAAGGAATTGGTGTTTTTATTTTTACCGTAATGGCTACTCATAGATAATCCACATCTTAGTGGTCTTAGTCTTTTTTATTTTTTTGTTTTTTGAACCTAGCAAATCCATCCATTTTAGTCTTGTATGTTAAGGGCATTTTTGTCTTTTGATAGTCCAGTTAACACCGTTTGCATTCACACTTGAGTTGAGACATTAAGGTGGTGTGTATTATTTTTGAAGAAAGTACAAGGGGTAAAGGAATATTAACGATAGAATAATTGTTAGTATTCTCGATTTTCTCTACAATTAAGAATTCCATGTTAGTTGTAAATTTATATCGGAGAACTTTTTTTTTATAATAGGGTGTTTGGATCAACTTTTGTGTACTATAAATAATTTCAAAACCTGTGTAATCTTTTCATTCTACATAAACTAAGCAATTACCAGATCAAAAACCTTAAAGTAACCTTAAAGAGTTGACATTACCTAATAGATTTCGAAACTACGACTTTGGAGCAAAAAAACTTCCAAAGTCTCGAAGCTTAACCACCAAACCAACATTGAATTATAAGGAACAGCTGTTACACCAAAGACATGACATACAAACTGCCTCTGCTGCTTTTATTATAGAGATAGGTAGATACTACCTATAGAACAATGTTTCATCTTCTCAAGAATTACATTGCGTTGCAATCAAGCCTATTGGGACGATTCCCCATCAATTAAGAAAAAAAATAGAATAGATCCAATACTTAACTGTTAAGTTTTACTAATCATAAATACAGGATCCCATTAATTATAGCAACTAAAAAGACACTTTTACCCCCTTTGTCTCACTAATTGATGGCCATTAAAGTGTGCCATCATGTATGCCAAAATGTCATAAAAAATTATATTAAAATTCAAATCCATTAGTTATACAATAATTATTATTCACTATATACATGTTTATGATGCATACATATAGGCTTATATATATACACATTAAACTAGAGGATGTAAACAGGCGATGCATATTTGAACGTTTAAAAACTGTTAAAATTGAAGCAGTTTCTTTAAATGGGTGGAGATGCAATTTTTACGAGTGATTTTCTTTCTGTTGTAAAAAGAATTGAATTGTCAAAATTACCCATGATTTCTTCCATTGAAAGACACTACAAAAAAAAAAAAAAATTATTAGACATATAGGAATTTAGGAGATTAAAAAAATGAGCATCTTCAATCTATAAGGTGTTTGGATTGCCACTTAAGAAATTTATAAGCCATAATTAAATTTAAAAATTCACTTTTATAAATGACCTATTTAAATTTAAACTAATGCTAAATAACCATTTTTTTAATAGAGAGGCAAACATAATTTTAAAAAGTCATATGTTTAAGCCAAGATTAAGGAATGTTTAATGTTTTGCTTTATAAGTTATAAGTCATAAGTCACAAGGTATAAATTATTTTTAATAAATTATCTTTAAAAATAATTTTTTTAAAAACATAATTAAAAATAACTTACTTTTTTAAATCACTTATCTGAATATATTTTAAAAAAATCATAACATAAGTGTTAAGTTACAAAATAAGTATTCTTCAAACAACTCGTAAAAAAGCCACGTCTAATCAACCCTTATATATTTGTGTCTTATATACCTACACTCCCATTGCCGGAAGGGAGAGAATCACAGAAGAGACGGAACGAGGGAGGTGTGGGGATGGATTTTTTCTCGTCGTTGCCGGAAGGGTGCATATCAGACATTCTCTCGTTGGCATCGCCTCGAGATGCTTGCCGTTCGTCGGCGATCTCACGAGGATTCAAGGCGGCGGCTGATTCGGACACCGTGTGGGAGAGGTTTCTACCGTCCGATTATCGGGAAATCATGTCGAGGTCGGTTTCCCCCGTGGCCTTCTCCACCAAGAAACAGCTATTCTTCCGCCTCTCCGACTCTCCCATCCTCCTTGACGGCGGCAAAGTGGTAAAACAATCACACACTCCTTTCTTTTACATACTCTCTTCGAAATTATTTTTAACACCATCCTCGTAGATCTTTTGATACAACTATATACATGTTCCTATGAATGTTTATTTATATACATGTATATATACCTATGAATACATGAGTCTTGTGTGGTGGTGGGGGCAGTTCTTCGTTTTTACTTGATTATTGGCTGTAAACTATGCTTAAAGTTTGCAACCTGTAAGGTTGGTAACTATGCCAGATATTTGGTACTTGTGAGAGGGAAGGGTAGCAGTGAGGGACGTAGGATTTCTATTGAGGTTTAAAAAATTTTGTTGAAAGGAGGGTGAAGGTCAAATTTCTTGAATTTTGGAGTAAAATGAATTTTGAAAACTTTGGGAGGCCGTGGAACCCACCGCCCCTTCTGTCCCCTATTGAAGGGAAGGGAACATAAAGATAAATGGGAAAAAAAATATTTTCCCTTTCTCTCTTTGATTTTGCAAAGAAAATAAAAGGAAAACCCTTTACCTTGTTTGAAATTCAAAGGAAAGAGAAAGAAAGAAGAGAGCGAAAGAAAGTGATTATTTTACATCCATGTCTCTCTCTTTCCCTTGCTTTTCTCTCTCTCTTAAGTAGAATCAAACAGAAAAAAATAATTATTATTATTATTATTTTTCCTTCCATTTCCTTCCCTTAACAAGTTCCAAACAGGTTAAGGATTGATGGAAAATAATTCTACCTTTGTGGGAAATCCATTATGACATGTACATAAAATTCAGAATAATTTATAACATCAGTTATGGTTCAAGTATGAACAAAACTAATCATGAGACTATGATCGAAAAAATATCATGGTAATTACAACACAGAAATCATTCAAGAAGTTGATGGCCATGAATCATAGATGATTATATCTTAAATTGTTCTGACAAACATTTTGACATGTCTATTGTTGATTTTTTTTTTTTTTTTTACAGATATGTTTCATGGCTTTTTATCCCTCTCCTTTTGAGACTTATGCTTCTTCTCTCTTTTTTGTTACACATATTTTTGCTCTTATACCCTAATTAAAATTTGAAAGGCCAAACATGTCCGATAATAAAAAGTTGCAATGTTTTAAATTTTTCTGTTGGAAATGTACGAAGAGAATTAAAAATGTATTCATTATATTAAAGATAAATAAGGAGAGCTTCACTTGTATAAGTTAATAAAAAATAGCGTTCTTGATGTAACAAACTTCCATGAAAGAGCCAATCATGTTGGATTTTTTTTAGACAAGACAAAAACAGGGTTCTTAATATTTTAGACTTCCATTTGAAGATATTACTTATTAAAATAATATTAAAAAAAACAAATAAAAAATGATTGGTCCCTCCTCCATAGCAACTTAGGCTTATTGTTTTCAAATTTTCAAGGGGGCAAATTGCCCCTAATGGACCCTCCTACCTCTTTGCATAGGATGAAATTAGCCTTTCGAAAATTTTTGACAAATTAAACCCTTTGAAAATCACATATGCTGTAGGGCATTTAGTTTTCTAAGATCTTCAATTATTATTATTATGTGCTTACCATGTACACTCTCCTGTATTTCCACAATCAAGAGCTGGTTTATTGATTAGTGTTGCAATAAGGATAGAGGTTTATGGGAAACCAACTCAATATTCAGGAGAGTTAGCCGGTATGTGTGATTTTTAAAATTTTCATTACAACATGCTATTAATTAAGGTGATAGACTATGTTGAAGTGTAAACAGGAATTGTTTTTGTTTTTGCTGAACTTGGGCACCATTTTGGGTTGCTTCTACTTCAAATAAGCTATAAGTATCCCATTTAAACAAGCCCAAATGGGGCCTTAACCAAAAGACAGCAACAATTTGTTATTTCATGTACCTCTTCTTTTAATTCAAATCTTCTTACTCTTTTTTTTCTTCAACATCAGAGCTTTGCTTTAGATAAAGATAGTGGGAAGAAATCTTATATGCTAGGAGCCCGATCGCTTGCAATTACATGGGGAAGTTCTCCAGAATACTGGGAATGGATGTCTTTACCTCAATCAAGGTCTACCTCTGCACCTCTCTCTCTGTTTGGTGTCTTTAGATCTATGTGTCTCTGAAGTTAAGAAGCATGGACAGTTCTAAGTGTTGTGTCCATGTCAGACATGACACTAGTCGAACGCTCTCCGAGACATATTGGACCCACGTACAAATATTTTAATAGATGACATGTGAAAAATATATAAAATATATAATTTTTTCCATGTTCATGTTGTGTCGTGTTGTGTATTTTTTTAAAATAGTCATATCAACATATCTGTGTGTCGTGTCAAGTACCCGTGTTCGTGCTTCTTAGGTCTGATGGCAACTGCACACTTGAGGTTCATGGTATGTTTATTATTCACTTCTTATTGCATTGAAAAATATATAATCTTTGCCGTGTGCCGAGTCATATCTTGTATTTTTTTAAAATCGCTGTGTCGGCATGCCTATATTGTGTCGAGTGTCCATGTTCATGTTTCTTAGGTTTGAAGGCATCTGCACACTTAAGGTTCATGGTGTGTTTATTATTCACTTCTTATTGCATTGAAAAATATATAATTTTTACCGAGTTCTTGCCATGTCATGTCCTATATTTTTTGAAAACCGCCGTATCGGCATGTCTGTGTCATGTTGAGTGTCCGTGTTCGTCCTTCTTAGATCTGAAGACATCTGCACACTTGAGGTTCATGGTAAGTTTATTATTCACTTCTTATTGTGCAGATTTCCAGAGGTTGCCCAGCTTTTGGCAGTGTGTTGGCTTCAGATTAAAGGTAAATTGGAGAACCAAATGCTGTCCCCAAACACCACTTATGTGGCATACCTTGTTTTCAGAATTGCGCGGAGGAACCATGGACTTGAATCCCTCCCAGCAAAGGCATCAGTTAGATTTGTTGGGGAAAGTTTAGGAGATGGAACTGAAGATGATGATGCTCAGGGCAGCAATGTTTTTTTGAAAATCCGAACGTCTAGACTTGCCCGTCGACCGGAAAATGGACGGCTTCCAAAAGAGAGAAAGGATGGGTGGATGGAGATTGAATTGGGAGAGTTCTTCAATGGGCAAGGAAATAATGGTGAAGTGGAAATGGAATTGAGGGAGACCAAACATGGTAACTGGAAATCTGGCCTCATTGTCGAGGGCATTGAGCTTCGGCCTAAAGTTGATGCATAAATAGAACTAGATAATGCATTTCTTTCTTCTTTTTTTGGCATATGGGATTTTCACCTTATTGTCTTTGAGTTTGAATTATATATTTGGCTGCAGAATTATTTTCATATCCATTTTGTAAAGTTTTACAGTAAAACATCGTAATAGCTGAGATCAAGATTTCTCAGTCCTAAGAAGATTGAAGTGTACAAAGATTTTACTTGTTCAATTCAAGACTAAGCTCATGAAGTCCTTGAATATGGAAGCGATTGAATCAAAGGACAATCAAGTTAATTTGGTGCAAAATCACAAATATTGTACCTGTTCTTTTGAAATTAATATAATTAAACTATTGTTCTGCATTTTAATGTCCATAATTTTGGGGCTTAACATTTGTATGGATGCTATTCTGTTCAGGAGTGGTTATAGTGGCTATTCTGTTCACAAATATTGTACCTGTTCACAAATATGGTATGTTGGTTAGAGTGGTAGAATGTGGAGTTCAGATGGTCCTATTCTGTTCAGGAGGAGGGGAGGGTGGCAAAATAAGGAAAAAAAAGTTTAGTGGTTAGATAATACTGAGTATTTGATGGTAATCTCTATTAAATAATGACACGTGATGTGTGAATGCATCAGCAATACCTGAGTTAGTAGAGTAGTTGAGAGATTTTTAAGAAAACATCCTATTAGATTTTGTCAAGTGGTATGTTTTTTTAAAAGTCTTTTTACTACTCTACTAATTTAGGTTGTTGATATAGTTACACATCACGTGTCATCATTTAATAAGGATTATCACCGACTACTCGGTATTATCTAACAATGGACTATTTTTCCAAAGGAAGACCTTTGATTCTTTAATTTGAACACACATACGTATAGAAAGAGAACTTGCAAAACTACTAAACTACTGCTTTGTTTTTTTAATTTTTGGGGAGAACACTAAAAAGACCATTAAGGGAAATTAGATTCCCCTCGAGTAATTTTTCTTTATTTTTTTTTCAAAGTTTTCACATAATTTTCTCATAATTTCTTATCAGTTTTTCTTTAGTATTCCAATAGTTCTCATTAAATATTTCAAAAGTATTTTTTAATAATTTTTAAAACGTTTCTGAAGCGTTATAGAAATGTATCTCCAAAGTTTTGACATTTCTGTGAAAAACGCACTTTTCTAATCTCTTCCAAATGAGTTTTTCAATAATTATAAATAAAAGTAAAATCTAAAGAAGATATTTAGCTCTTCCTACAGTCCACCCTTGACATGCCCATACATGGTTACCTTATTTGATACAAACAGCCTGTTGACATGCGCACACATGGTTGCTTATTTGATATAAACAGCCTGTTTGGAATCTTAGAAAAGAAAGGTAAGAAAGGGTAAATAATATATTTTTATTATCATTCTTGTTTGGTTCTGATTTAGAAGGAAAGAGAAAGAAAAGGGGGAGGAAAAAAATATTAATTTTCTTTTACTTTCTTTTCATTCTTCTTCCCTTTCGAGAGTTACCATATTATTTTCTTTTTCTTTTTGATTCACAATTAGGATTTTTCTTCTACTTAGCATATTTGGAACTTGAGGAAGAGTAGATAAGTGAAAAGGAAATTATATAAAAAAATAATTTTAATTTTCTTGTCTTCCCTTCGGACTTTCCCAGCGAGAAACTAAACCTAAAAAAAGAGAAAAATAATTAGTTTCCGTGCCTCTCTCTCTTTCTTTCTTCAAGTTTCCATGCAGGCTGTTTGTATTAAACAAAGAAAAGAAACTACAACAACTTCATTTTCCTTCCACAACTTCAAAACGGGATCTGCTGAGAGAGTAGAAGAGAGTTGGAAAAGACAACAAGGAAGGAGTGGGATGGATTTTTTTTCCTCGCTCGCCATTGCCGGAATGGTGCATATCAGGCGTTCTCTCTTTGACGTCTCCTCCAGATGCGTGCCGATCTCTGGTGATCTCTTGAGGATTCAAGTCAGTGACTGAGTCGGACACCGTGTGCGAGATAATGTCGAGGTCGGTGTCGCATGTGGGCTTCTCCACGAAGAAACAACTCTTCTTCCGCCTCTCCTACTCTCCATCCTCTTTGACTGCGGCGAAGTGGTAAAACAATCCCAATTTCCTTTCTCTCATAGCTTGTTTGAAACATGGGGAAGGGGTGGAATAAAAAATTTTCCTCTATTTTCACTTTCCTTGTTTGATTCTATCTAAGAAAGAAAGGGAACAAAAAAGAAAAAAAAAATAGAAAGAAAGGGAACGAAAAAGAGAGAAATTTTAAATCGTTCTCTCTCTTTTTCTCTTTTCTTTCATCTTCTTTACAAAATCAAACAACAAAGGGAAATTATGTTTCATTCATTTTCTATTTTCATTACTTTTCTTTCCCTTTCCTCCTCCAAGTTCCAACAGGCTGTTAGAGCATGTTGGAGATTTTGGGGAGGAGAACGAAGAGAAAGGAAGGGAAAATTTAAAAAATTTCCTCTTCTCTTGTTTTATTTTACTTAGGAGAGAAAGAGAATAAAAAAGGAAGGGAGTTAAGTGAATTTTAGCCTTGATTACAGTCTCATATTCTTTCCTCATTACTTCCTTTATTCTAGTGATTTGATTAATGTAATTACTGTAAATTAGGAGCTGATTATAGAGATTTGCTTTCTTTATAGGTTTTCTATTATCTTCTATAAATACATGTACACAATGTAAAGGGTTTGATCAAGCTAATATACAGGGACTCTTTCTTCATGGTATCAGAGCTCTAAAGAACAAATATTCGATTGTTTCCTTAGCTTCTAGTTTCTGCTATGGTTTTATCTTCACCATCTTCATCTTCTCTCTTAGATTCTGCCCCTATGTTTCTTTCTTTAGGCAACATCATCAATTATGTCTCCATCAAATTGGATGAGACCAATTATATGTTATGGCAAAGTCAATTTGTTCTCATTCTTATAGCTAATGATCTCTATGGCTATGTCGATGGATCTATCGTGCCTCTACCGAAAACCACAAAGTCTATTGAAGGGAAATATATCTCTAATCTGGACTACGTAGCATGGAACAAGATCAATCAATTTGTCTTGAGTTGCATTAATGCAACTCTAACACATGGCATTCTTGCACAGGTTCTTATGCCCTCTACTCCGCATCAAGTCTGGGCAAACCTTCACTCAATATTCTTGGAGCAAAGTCAAGCTCGCTTTGACCTTCTTAAAGGTGACATACAATCTATTCAAAAAGGTACATCATTAATTTTAGAGTACCTTAATCGGCTCAAACATCTTGCTGATTCACTGGCTGCAATTCAGGCTGCAATTTAGTACCTAGTCCCTGATAAAGAACTTGTGGACATTCTCTCAACAGATTAGGACTAGAATATGGAAGTTCTATAGTTATGATAGGAATCGAGAACGTGCACCCACGTTTGCCGAACATCTATCTCGACTATTTAATCATGAATAACATCTCAAATGATCTTCTCAGCATGCTCCACCCATGGGAGATACAATGCTCACTTCTACATATGGACTTACCACACAACAACATACACCGTTCATGCAATCTACAGGTTATACAACTGGGCTCCACAATCCTATTTTTCCTCTTCAACAAAATAGCTTTAACCAAGGCCATCAACAAGGGTATAACAGATTTTCACAATCTAAATCTCAGAATTGTGATTATGGCCAATATTCTGAAGGCAAACCATACTTGGGAAAATGTTAGATATGTCGCCAACAAGGACATAGCATTGCCACATACCCATTTCGCTTCAAACAAAGCTATAATCCAAATCACATGCAACAATCCTTCGTACCCATGAACATTTCTGAAACTTCCCTAACTGTTCAGACTCAAAATTCTAATCCATCTTGATATCCAAACACCGATGCAACTAGTCATATGATAGCAGGTATGTCACTTCTTCAACATAATGGTTGGCAATGGAGCTGGACTTCCTATCTCTCACACTGGTAATGTTTATTTTCACAGATTTGGTTCTCAATTCAAACTTGAAAATGCGCTTTATGTTCCTGCTATAAAGAAAAATCTTTTATCTATTGTCCAGTTTACTATGGATAATCATTTTTCCTTTCACTTTTTCTTATGGGGTTATTGTGTTAAGGATTTGGCTAGAGGGAAAGTTTTTCTCATGGAACCCATTAAAGACAATTTGTATCCACTTAATATTTTTAATGCAAACTTGAGGACTCAAGATGCTGTAAATTCAAAGGAGACAGCCTTTCTCAGTTCCAAATCATCCCCCGAAGTTTGGCACAATCATTTGGGACATCCTAGTTTGCAAATTGTTTCTTCCTTGTCTTCAACAATTGCTTAGAGATTTCTGGCACTCTGAATAAAAACTTCATTTGTGTTGCTTGTCAATTGGGCAAAAGTAAGAAATTGCCATTTAGTTCATCTGCTAGATGCTTTCCTCATCCCCTCTTTTTGGTTCATTATGATATTTGGGGTGCTACACCAGTTCCATCTGTTTCGGGTTATCCTTACTACATAGTTTTCATAAATGATTTTAGTCGTTTTGTCTGGATTTGTCTTATGAAAGCTAAAAGTTATAGTGTTGCATGTTTTCTTCACTTCAAAAAGATGAACGAAAATATGTTATCCACAAAGATCAAGTATTTTCAAAGCAATGGGGCCTTAGAGCTAACAAAAGGTGAAATTAAATTTGTCTTGGATGACTATGGTATTATTCCTCAAATTTCATACCCTCATACCGAACGATAAAACGATGTTGCCAAACGGAAGCATCATCATATCACTGAATTGGGACTTTCCTTGATGTTTCATAGTTCTATGCCTAAACGGTACTGATTGGAAGCTTTTTGCACTACTACCTATCTAATTAATCGGTTGCCCACACTGGTTTTGAATACTAAGTCTCCTTATGAAGTTCTATTCAACAACCGTGATGATTACTCTATTCTTCGCACTTTTAGATGTACTTGTTATCCTTATTTGGGACCATAAAAACAAGACAAGTTAAGCCATAAATCAGTTAGTACGTGTTCTTGGGATATAGCAATCAATACAAGGGATATCGCTGTCTAGATCCCAAGACTGGACATGTTTACACTTCTCGGCATGTGGTTTTTGATGAGTTTACCTTTCCATTTGCAAGCATAACATCTGATTCACCCATCTTGGAAACCCATCAACAGTGGGTTAATCTACCCATCCCATTTATATTATCAATGTTAGGTCAGAATTCATATGCTCCTGTTTTAGTAACTTCTCCGCAACCATCTTCTTCCCCACCATCTCCATCCATGTCTCCTTCTAATCCTCTCTCTTCTACTGATGCATCTGACTCTAATTGAACCATAGCACTATTGAATCCCATCCATGTTACCTCTATGACCAATCCTTCTATTGTCTCTCTCATATCATCTTGTACCCCCTCTTCCTCACTCGTTAACACTGAAATTTCTGAATCACTGTCGCCTCACCTGTCCGTACACATCCTATGGTGACATGCCTCAAGGTTGGCATTGTGAAAGTAAAACCTTGCTCCTACTTTACTACAAAGTATCCTGTTGCACAAGCCTTTGTTGCTTTCTTACCTTCTCATCACAAAACTGAAACTTCTACTTATTATCAAGCCTCTAAAAATCTCAAATGGTGTGTTGCTATGTAAGATGAGTTTAATGCCCTTATTTCTAATGGCACATAGTCCCTTGTCCCTCATCATCCTTCCATAAATGTAGTGGGTTCCACATGGATTTACAAGATCAAGGAAAAACTAGACGGTTCAATTGAAAGATATAAAGCTCGTCTCATTGCCAAGGTCTATAATCAACAAGAGGGAGTAGACTTCATCGAAACATTCAGTATTTATCAATGTATGTATTTATGCAAGCATGTATGATGAGCAAATGAGCAAAACAGAGGCAAAAGAGAAGAACACCAGATTTATAGAGGTTTGGCCAACCTTGCCTACGTCCTCTCTTCTTCGATCCTTTCGAAGGGATTCCACTATGTAACACTCTTTACACAGCTACTGGTTTTGCCATAAGTGCCCAGCTCACTCTTACAAAAGCTTCTTCCCAAACTTTCAAAACCCAAGAGATTTTGTCCAAGCTTCTCTCAAACTTACAAGTGCTTTTGTCCAAGCTTCACTCAAACTTACAAGTGTTTTTACCCTAGAACACTCAAATTACAGGTTTACAAACCCACCTAAGTGAAATAATTAAAGGTTATACAATAGGTAACTCTCCTAATGAGTATATGAACAAATACAACTCAATGAATAACCTTAAACACTCAGCAGAAATGTGTGACAGTTAAGGCACAGGAGATTTCAGCTTCAAGCTCTTGATATCAATGGTATAATTGCTCTAATCATCATCATTGAAGCTGTAAGTATCTTGTATTTAATGATATGGATCGATTCTAGCCGTTGGAGAAGTATGAGAGAAGTTTTGGTTGCATATTTGCCCATACTGTCTGTCAGAAATATAGCCGTTACTGTCTGGGGGTCAACTCTTTTTACAACGAATCGACTCTTTTTGCATTTCAGCAGATTTTTCAAGGCACTGTCCAAATAAGTTGACTCTTTTGCTCCAGGAGTCTACTCTTTTAAGCAATCTTCAGAAATTTTATTCTCTGTTGAAATGAGTCGACTCTTTTTACAGCAGGAGTCGACTCTTTTAAGTTTCAGCAGATTTCCAAGGCTCTGTTTAAAAGAGTCGACTCTTTTTACTTAAGGGGTTGACTCTCTTAGGAAAATCCTTAGCTTTTGCAATATTTCTTCAATCTTTTTCAATATCTTCAAGCTATTTAAGGATCACCCAACTAAGCATTTTAAAGCTTGCAAACACTTCGTCAAGGTTAGATGACTCAAGAACATCTTCAATCCATTCTAGATGAATTTACTTCATTTTCATTACTTGTAGAGCTCTTCCATCATCAATACTTCAACCATTTAACCAACTCTTCTTCATGATCTTCAAGAGAGCTTCCAAGACTTAGAATCTTCATTTCTTCAACTGATTTTCTATCCTTCTTTGAACATCTTCATTTTTAGATTTCTTCTAGAATTCTTCAATCAATATAACTTCTTCATAGACTTTAACAAATCTTCCAAGAAAACTTTCCAAGTCTTGTGATTTCTTTCATACCTTCAAGACATCTTCAAATCTTACAAGAAAACTTCCATGTCTTTGAGTCGGTCTCTTCTTCTTCTATTCTTGCAAGATATCTTCAAGTTCTCAAAATCTCCAATCTTTTCAATCAAGACTTTTAGCATTTTCATTCTTCTTCCTTGATATCCATCATCTTGAAATATCTTCATTCTCTTATAAGTTCACCATTGTTGATTGTGTCATCTCATCAAGCTTTTCATTCTTTATTCTAATCTTTGCATCATGAATCCTCTATTTTGATAAGCTTCAAGTCAAGATCTATTTAATAACTACTCTACATACTAAGTAGAATTATTAGATCATTAAACCATGTTTTGTTATCATCAAAATCAAGATATTGACTCAACAACATGAAGACAGAAGCCAAAAATTTTAAGACAGAATGATCAAGTATTGACACATGGAGTTGAAATGTCAACACATGGAGACAGTGGACAACATCTGAAAAATACAGACTAGATGTGTCGACACATGGAACCAAGTGTCGACACCTAGGAAATAACGGCTAGTTTTTCTAACATTATAAGGGACAAGACTTGCATTAAATGAGCCCCAACAACCTCCAATGGAAAAAAACAATACAGGAGTTTATATACAAGCTTCTAACTACATTTATATATAAGAGATAAAAGAAAATCAAGTACCACTGACTGATCAAACTGAAAAATCTAAATATTCTTTGTCTTCATAGTGTGAGCTTTTATTTGTCTATCCACTCTTGACAGAGAGCTTGTATTTTATTTGTACATCTTTATACACCTGTCAGTGTGAGTTTGACAGTTTTCTTGTTGAAGAAAAATTCTTGTGAGTTTGAGTGGATCTTGGACAAAACCACTTGGTGGCTGAAAGAACTTGGGGAAGAAGTTCTTGTGTAAAAGTGAACTAAGCACTTGGTAAATTAGCATCCATCTTGTAATTGGATATTGCATAGTGGAGAAAAACTTCAAGAGGATCTTGGGGTGAGGACGTAAACCACGAATTGTGGTGGAACCTCGGTAATTCTTGGTGTACCTTCTATTATTGTGTTTTTCATTCCTCTTTTGATTACATTGCATTCTATATAGATTGTTCACTGTTATATTGATTAGATTAATTTTAATTAATCTTAATTGCCATTAATTTTTTAAAAACCCAATTCACCCACCTTTTGGGTTGCCATTTAGGCCAACAATTGGTATTAGAGCTTATATTCCTGTTTTAGGCTTAACATCCTAGGAATAGATCTATGGCAACCAATTTTGGAAGCTCTCTTGGTGAGGGTCAATCTAGAAACAGACCACCTAATCAATGGCACTAATTATAACTATTGAAATAATACAATGAGAATCTATATTCAATCGGTAGATTATAAATTGTGGAGACTCATAGTAAATGGTTCCAAAACTCCTACAACCAGAGTAGAAAGAATAGATGTTCCTAAACCTGAATCTGAATGGGATGAAGATGATCTAAAAATGCTACACTCTAATGCCAAAGCCATGAATATTCTATATTGTGAACCTGATCCCAATGAATTCAATCGTATCTCTACTTGTGAATCATCTAAAAAAATATGGAATAGACTAGAGATTACACATAAAGGTACCAATCAAGTTAACGAATCTAAAATCAATATTTTGGTGCATAGTTATGAATTGTTTAAAATGAAACCTGATGATTCTATCACCGAAATGTTTACAAGGTTCACCGATATTGTTAACGGCTTAAAATCTCTTGGAAAGGTGTATCCTAACAATGAGCAGGTGAGGAAGATTCTAAAGTCTTTGCCAAAAGCTTGGGAAGCTAAAATCACAGCAATTCAAGAAGCAAAGGACCTCAACGCCCTACCTCTTGAAGAATTCTTGGACTCTCTAATGACTCATAAGCTTACTCAAAAGCAACATGCCCAAGAGGATGAAGAAAAGAAGAAAAGGGTAGTTGCATTCAAATCCACCAATCAAGATGATGAATCAGCAAGTGATGAGAATGAAGATGAAATTGCTCTCATCACTCGAAAATTTAAAAGATTCATGAAGAAGAAATGGAAAGATGGAAAAAAGTATGAAGTCAGAGAAGAACCTAGTAAAGAATTCAATGTTATATGCTATGAATGCAAGAAGCCTGGCTATATAAAAGCAGAGTGTCCTCTGCTCAAAAACAGAGCAAAGAAATATTAAGGGAAGAAGGCCATGGTAGGCATGACATAAAGTGATGATGAAGAATCAAACTCCGAAAAAGAAGCCAAACCTCAAGAAGTGGCTAACCTCTGTCTCATGGCTCATGAGGACGACAGTGAGGTATTAGACTCTTCCCAATTTACTTTCAATGAATTACAAGATGCAGTTAATGATTTACTTTGTGAATTCAGAAAAATGGAAATAAAAAATGGACTTCTTAAAAAGATGATCTCTACTCTTACTAAGGAAAATAAAAATTTACAAAAAGAAAATGAAGTTTGTGCCTTGAATGATAAGATTAAGAAAAACTCTTTTCAAAATGATTCTTCAAAAGTAAACCAAATTTTACTTGATAAGGTTAAAAGCTTGGAAACTACTCTTTTTAGATGTGTAAATTGAAAAGAAAACCTGGATGCAATTTTGGGAAAACAAAAATGCTCACTAGACAAAGCTGGTCTTGGCTTTGATCCTTTTAAAAGAAAAAAATTTTCAAAAGACAGATTTAGTGCTTTAACTGAAAAATCACAAATCTCATGCTTTTATTGTCATAAAATAGGACATATTGCTAGTAAATGCCATGCTTTACAAAAATTTAATGTTCCTAGCAATGCATGGGTCCCTAGAAGACCATTGAGGACTAACCCCCAAGAACCTAAGATGGTTTGAGTACCTAAGGTCAAATGAATTACTTTTGTAGGTTTGCCTTCAAGCAAAATTCAAGAAAGACCATTGGTACTTGGATAGTGGTTGCTCAAGGCATATGACGAGAGATGAAGCACAATTCACATCTCTCTCACCGAAAGATGGAAGTCTTGTCACTTTCGGTGACAATAGCAAAGGGAAGATTATCAGTATAGATAGTGTTGGTAAGAATTCCTCTACCTCTATCGAAAATGTATTGCTTGTTAAAGGAATCAAACACAATCTTTTGACCATTAGTCAACTTTGTGACAAAGGATGCAAGGTTGTTTTTGAATCCTCTAAATGTGATGTAATTGACATCAATGGTAACAAGACAATCCTCACTAGGCATAGACAAGACAATATTTATATTTTCAATCTTAATGATTTATCTTCTTGTAAAGTAGAATGCCTTGCCTATATGAATAGTGATGAAAGTTAGTTGTGGTATAGAAGACCTGGTCACATTAGTATGAGCATACTTTCAAAAGTTTCTAAAAATGATTTCGTCAAAAGACTTCCAATGATAAAATTTAACAAAGATAGAGTTTGTGATGCTTGTCAATTAGGTAAGCAAACTCGAATCTCTTTCAAATCTATAAATATGCTCACTACTTCTAGGCTACTACAACTATTGCATATAGATTTATTTGAATAAACTAGGACTTTAAATCTTAGTGAGAAACAATATGCACTTATTATCGCTGATGACTATTCTAGATTTACATGGACATTCTTCTTAGCTCATAAGGATGAGACAATTGTTTTTTTCATAAAGTTTTGTAGAAAAGTTCAAAATGAGAAAGGATTTTCAATCACTTCTATTAGGACTAATCATGGAGGGGAATTCGATTGCAAACCCTTTGAAATATTTTGTGATGAAAATGGTTTTGATCACAACTTCTCAACCCCTAGAACACCTCCACAAAATGGGATTGTTGAGAGGAAAAACAGAGTTTTGAAAAAAATAGGTAGAACCATGCTTTGTGAAAATGGTTTACCAAAATATTTTGGGGCTAAAGCTATTAACATAGCTTGTTACGTTTTGAATCAAATTTTATTTAGAAAATTTTTGAACAAAACCCCCTATGAACTTTGGAAAGGTAAGAAACCGAATGTCTCATACTTTAAAGCTTTTGGATGCAAATGCTTTGTATTGAACAACAATAAAGACAACCTCGGCAAGTTTGATGCAAAATCTGACGAGGGTGTATTTCTTGGATATGCAACACATAGCAAGGCTTATAGAGTTTTTAATAAGAGAACTCTAGTGGTTAACGAATTTGTCCATGTCACTTTTGATGAATATAACTCTTCTTTAAAGAATATTGCAAGTGATGATGTAGATGAGTTAGAGCTAGACATAGAAAAGATGGACATTGAACCAAGCTCAAATGAAGAACCTCAAAAAGAAAGAGAAGCACAAGAAGTTTCTACAAGCTAACAAGAAATTAATGAAGGTCTACCTAAGAAATGGAAGTTTGTGCATAACCATCCTACGAAACAAATCCTAGGTGATTCTTCACAAGGAGTAAGAACTTGATCCTCTATAAAAAAAAATAATATGTAATTATCTTGCATTTTTATCACAAATAAAGCCTAAATGTTTTGATGATGCTAAAAATGATGAGTTTTGGATTAATGCAACGCAAGAAGAATTGAACCAATTTGAAAGGAATGAGGTATGGCACTTTGTTCCTAGACCTAATGATCATCCAGTCATTGGAACTAAATGGATCTTTAGAAATAAAATGGATGAGCCCAGAGTTGTTATGAGGATTAAGGCAAGACTTGTTGCTCAAGGTTATAGCCAAGAAGAAGGCATTGATTTTGATCAAACATATGCTCCAGTAGCTAGACTAGAAACCATTAGATTGTTATTTGCATTTGCTTGCTTTAACGATTTCAAATTATATCAAATGGATGTTAAAAGTACATTTCTAAATGATTTTATCACTGAAGAAGTTTTTGTTGAACAACCCCTGGTTTTGAAGATTCGAAATTTCCTAACCATGTTTTCAAACTAATAAAAGCTTTATATGGTTTGAAGCAAGCCCCAAGGGCTTGGTATGAAAGATTGAACAAGTTTTTTATTGATAAAGGTTTCTCAAGAGGAAAAAGAGATACCACTCTTTTTATCAAAATAAAAAACAAAGACATGCTTTTAGTACAAATTTATGTAGATTGATATTATTTTCAGTGCTACTAATGAGTCGCTTTGCGAAGAATTTACGAAGTGTATGCAGGGAGAATTCGAGATGAGTATGATGGGCAAGCTCAGCTACTTTCTCAGACTACAAAGCAAGCAATCCAAGGAAGGTATCTTCATCAATCAAGCTAAATACATCAAGGACTTGATCAAAAAGTTCGATATGGAAGAGGCAAAGCCCATGAGTACTCCAATGAGTACTACAACAAAATTGGATAGCGATGAAAAAGGTAAATCATAGATACTAAATTTTATAGAAGCATGATAGGCTTTTTATTGTATCTAACTGCTAGTAGACCAAATATAATGTTTAGTGTTTGCTTGTGTGCTCATTTTTAGTCTAATCCTAAAGAATCTCATGTGATTGCCACCTAACCTTAGATTATGGTATCCAAAAGGCACTTACTTTAATTTGAATGCTTACACTGATGCTGATTATGTGGGGAGTAGAGTTGATAGGAAGAGCACAAGTGGCTCTTGCCAACTCCTTGGCAATATGATTGTATTTTGGTATAGCAAGAAACAAAATTCAGTCGCTCTCTCCACAGCTGAGGCTGAATATGTAGCAGCTGGTAGTTGTTGTGCTCAAGTGTTATAGATCAAACAACAGCTAGAAGATTATGGAATCTTGTTTGATCATATTCTTATTAAGTGTGATAATACTAGTGCTATTAACTTAATTAAAAACCCTATTCAACACTGTCGCACAAAACACATTGAAATTAGATATCACTTTATACGAGATCATGTACAAAAAGGTGATATTGAACTTGACTTTGTGTGCACCAATATGCAATTGGTTGATATCTTTACTAAACCTTTGAGTGAAGATCATTTTTGCATGATAAGAAGATAATTGGGAATGGGTGATCCTGTATCTTAATACTTGTTTAATTTGAGTGAAATTTATGTTTTGAATGTTTTAAATGTGATTATCATTTATATGTATTGCATTTCTCATATTCATAATTCATTGCATGATCATATCAAAACAAAATTTTTCTCCCATATTGAAAGCCATCTCCTGAATTCTTTATATTTCACATGCCCCAGTTTGGTTGCATGTGTCGACACACCATTTTCATGTGTCGACACATCACAACAGTGGACTCAAAATTATTTTGTTAACAGGCATGTGTCGACACATGAGTCAGACCTATATACTTGAACAAAGCCTACTTTACAAACATTCGAAATTTCCCTCTCTCTCTCTCTCTCTCTCTTACTTTCTCACTCTTTTTCTCTCCCGCTCCCCTGTTCACACCAAAACCCAACCGTCACTTTCTAACCATCACAAATCTTTCCTCATTCTTTTTATAAACCCTAATCGATCTCATTCCATCTTTGCACAACCCTCTGCCCCATTCTTCGAATCCTCAGTCTACAATTATGGCTCCGAAAGTCGATCAAGGACTAGAAAACCCTAAAGACTTCTCCTTACAAAGTTAGAAACGAAAATAGGTTATACCTCCAATTAGAGAATCAATTGAAAGGGTTTCTTTAGAACCGCAAGGATGGGATGTGGTACACTTCAGAGATGCAATGGCTGAAGAAAGATACATGAATATTTTCGGTCTCAGTAAAATTTTAAATGGATGATGGATCAACTGTGAGTACTTTGAAAATGAGAACTTCGACTTCCCTCATATTCTTACTAATTTGGGATGGAAACCCTACACATTGATTCAAGAGAATTTATACTCAAAATTGGTTATGCATTTCTACTCAAATCTCATGAAGAAGGTTAGAGCAACAGAAGTTACTAGCTTTGTGAAGAGAGTGAAGATCACTCTAATTGAAGTCACTCTTGCTGAGATTATGGGCACTGGGTATGGTGGGGAGACTTATTTTGAAACCATAAGCCGAAAGAGACAACTTCATGTTCTCTATGGTCAAGACATGCCTAAGTCCACCCAACCTGTAGCTAATGACCTTCCTGTTGAATTACGATTGGTGCACCATTTTGTTGCCAAAATTTTTCTACCCAAAATTGGTAGTTTTGAGCATGTGAGTGAGAAGGACTTTTTTTCCTATGGGCATTCCTTACAAATACCAAGATTGATGTCTCGTACTATATTCTCACAAACATGGCCAATGCCTCTACCACCTCATCCAAAAATCTACCCTATGGGATGTTGCTCACCAAGATCTTCAAACACTTTCAAGTGAATCTATTGGCTGAAAACTACAGAAAGCCTGACCCCTTTCATGATGAGTACAGTAAGTATACTCTAGGCAAGATGGGGTACAAGAAAGTGGATGGCCAATGGGTTCCAAGGCCTAACAAAGTTGCCCCTGTTAACACTTCCCACAAAAGAGCATCTGCTTCTGGACGTAGAAAACCCATAGCCCAATCTCTTGAAGCCACTCCAATTGATGAACTTCTGGGCAATATGATGGACATGCTTCAAAGCATGAACCAGAAACTTGATAATGTGTTACAACAATTAAAGAGCCTTAAGTAAGATGTGATTCAACTGAAAAAGGCTCAAGGAATGGAAATTAAAGAAGATGAAGTAGAAAGAGAACAAGCTAATGAAGAGAGGAATGAGGCAGAACAAGACTCTGAAACTGATTACAGAACTCCAGCGAGAACTCAACAAAAGAAGGAACCAAAGGAAAACTATGAGGACACAGAGGATGAGTCTGAGGGTGAGTCTGAGGATAGTCAATTTGATGTCCCAAGGAAGAAAGCTTGTCCAGCCAAGCGAATCACATCATCTGTTCTTGTCTCTAGACCTTTCCGAAGGCGGCCATATGGTCTAAGGCCTTAACCCTTTTTTAGCCCTTCCAACACTACATCTGATCCTGTTGATCTATCACCCTCTCCCTCTCCATCTTCTTAACCTCCTCCAAAATTCTTCAGCCTCAAAAGCTTTACTCCATGGCCTGATTATCATATTTCTTTTGTTACATTTTTTTTATATTAACTATAAAACTTTTTGTAATACTATTTTGAATTAATGAAATATGATTTTGTTCTAGTGCACAATTGCTGACTTGATGCCCTATTATTTTCTTGCTTACTTGTTTGCTTTCCTAATTATATAATTTATTTTGTTATAATATTTTTTGCTATTGTACCTATATATAATTTTTATTTTCTTTCTCTTTTAAATGAATTGACAAAAAGGGAGAGAAGAATTGGATAAGAATGAGTAAACAATGAGTGTTTGTTGAAGAAGAACTGCACAAGAATTAGAATTGAAAAAGAATTAAAGTAAAATAAACAATAAATTTCTTGATGAATTGGCATTGATCAATTAATTGCATATGACATTGAAATGAAATGCAATGAGTATTAATTGATAAAAATAGAGCATGTTCTTAGGGAGAGTAATATGAATCATTTCCCTCGCTTTGTTTTGAATAAACTGATAAAAACTCCTTGAAAGGTGTTTTTTGAAAAGTCTTTTGTCTCTTAAGCATCAGTTGCTTAATTATGAAATAAAGGAGGAGTTCTCTACTGGTATGCAAATCCAACTTTGCTCATTTCATTTTATTGTATATCAATTTAATTTGCAAAAGTTTTGTCATCATCAAAAAGAGAGAAATTGTTGACTCAAGGTTGATCCTCATATTGATTTTGATAATAACTAAACATTGTATTATTTTACTAATGCATTTGCTTAGTGTGCAGATTAATAAAGATCATAATTTAGACTTAGAAGTTTGACTTTAAGTCTAATATATGTCAGAGCGAATGCACAACAAGCTAAGATCAAGTAATGCACTCTAAGAGTCATACAATGTACCAAAACAGAACATTGACACCTATTCCAACTTCAAATAAATTATTTGCATTCGAAGAGATTGAAGATGTTCAAATGAAGATTTCAACAAGTATGCATAGACTCAATAAAGATGACTTGAATTCGAAGAGATTGAAGGTGTCCAAATAAAGATTTCATCAAAGTATGCAAAGATAAGTTGAAAATGATTTGGTTGAGAAGAGATTGAAGATGTTTGAGAAGAGAATTCATCGCAATTGCATAATCTCTACAAAGGATCTAAGTGAAGATTTCATCTGAGATGTAAAGACTCAATAAAGATAATATGTAATCAGAGAAAATGAAGATGTTCAAGAATAGACTTTATTAAACTTATAGAAGTCTCATTGAAGTGATCCCAATAAAAGAATAAGCTCAACAATGAAAGAGAAAGCTCACCAATGAAAGAAAGAGCTCAGCAATAAAAGAAAAAGCTGGACAATGAAAGCAATATATCGGCAATGAAAGAAATAGATCAGCAACAAAGAAAAAAAGCTCAGCAATAATAGAGTAAAATTCTAGCAGTGTGGAAACCAAAAAAAGATTATTATCAAAGGATGAATTCAATCCAGATTAAATAGAGAACAACCTTGGTGAATTGAAAACTTTGATTAATCATCATGCCCCAAAGAGAAGACTTCTTGAAAATCTTATAGTAGTGCTGAAGCTGAACTTGATCATGGGAAAACAGAAGCAAGATTTATGGGCAAGGTGTCGACACATGAAAATGAAGAGTCGACACATGAAGACAAAAGCCAAAAATTTGAAGACAGAATGATCAAGTGTCAACACATAGAGTTGATGTGTCAACACATGGAGACAGTGGACAACATCTGAAAAATACAGACCAGATGTGTCGACACATGGAACCAACTGTCGATACCTGGGAGATAATGACTAGTTTTTCTAACGTTATAACGGACTAGACATGCATTAAATGAGCCCCAACAACCTCCAACAGACGAAATCAATGTAGGGGTTTATATACAAACTTCTAACTGCATTTATATATAAGAAATACAAGAAAATCAAGTACCACTGACTGATCAAACTAAAAAATTTGAATATTCTTTTTGTCTTCATAGTGTGAGCTTTTATTTGTCTATCCACTCTTAATAGAGAGTTTGTATTTCGTTTGTACATTTTTATACACCTGTAAATGAGAGTTTGAGAATTCTCTTATTGAAGAAAAACTCTTGTGAGTTTGAATGGATCTGGGACAAAACCACTTAGTGGTTGGAAGAACTTGGGGAAGAAGTTCTTGTGTAAAAATGAGCTGAGCACTTAGTAAATCAGTATCCATCTTGTAATTGAATATTGCATAGTGAAAAAAGATTTCAAGGGGATCTTGGGGTGAGGACGTAGATCACGAATTGTGGTTGAACCTCAGTAATTCTTGGTGTGCTTTCTATTACTCTGTTTTTCATTCCTCTTTTAATTATATTGCATTATATATAGATTGATCACTGTTATATTGATTAGATTAATTTTAATTAATCTTAATTGCCATTAATTTTTAAAAAAACCAATTCACCTCCCCTCTTGGGTTGCCATTTGGACCAACAACTCTTTTCTCCTGCACAAACATGCTGGAAGCCAAACCTTGCTCTACACCGGTCCTGGCTGGTTCTAAGCTCTCTCTCCATGATGGAGAACCATTATCAAAACCTTCGTCTTATGGGTAAATTGTGGGTGAACTACAATACCATACCATGATTTGACTTGATCTTTCTTACGCTGTGAATTAAACTTGTCAATTTATGCATTCCCCTACCACAGTTCATTTACAAGCTGTAAAGCACATTCTTAGGTATATCAAAGGCACCATAGAACTTGGTCTCCACCTCACAACGTGCTCTCCCTTTACATTACATGTTTTCTCTAATGCTGATTGGGCTAGTTGACCAGACGATCGGTGATCGACCACTTGTTATTGAATCTTTTTTGGTCCTAATCTTGTGTCTTGGTCCTGCAAGAAACAACCCACTGTTGCCTAGTCTAGTGCCAAGGCAGAATATTGTGCCTTAGCATGCACTGTTGTTGAACTCACATGGTTTCATTGTCTCCTTCGTGAACTATACATCTCCCTACCAACAGAACCGTGCCATCTTTACTGTGATAATATCAGCGCTGCCTACATTGCTGCTAATCTAGTATTTTATGCCTGCACAAAACATATTGAGATCGATTATAATTTTGTGACCTTATCAGTTCTGGTGCCCGTAGGATAGAAGTTGTTCGTACGAAGCACCAAATTGTGAATATCTTTACAAAAGGACTGACTACCTCTCGATTTCTTTTGCTTCATGACAAACTAATGATACGTTCCTTTCTCATCAGTTTGCGGAAGACTGTTAAGTGAATTTCAGCCTTGATTGCAGTCTCATATTCTTTCCTCATTACTTCCTTTATTCTAGCAATTTGATTAATGTAGTTACTGTAAATTAGGAGCTGATTATACAGATTTGCTTTCTTTAGGTTTTTTGTTATCTCCTACAAATACATGTACAGAATGTAAATCGTTTGATCAAGTTAATATACATAGACTCTTTCTTCATAGGGAAAAAAACACAACACACACACTCTCTCTCTCTCTCTCTCTCTCTCTCTCTCCATTTTCCTTTTATTTCATTTACAAAATTAATCAAAGAAGGGAAAATAATTTTTCTTTTTTTTTTTTCGTTCCCTTCTCTTCCCACCCCACCCCACCCCAACCCAACCCAACCCAACCCAACCCAAAGTTCCAAATAGGTTGTTCTCTTCTCTTGCTGGTGAAATCAACAATGATATACTAATATAAAATAACGTGATTGTTTGTAATCTTTTCATTTCAATTGAAAATACCCACTAGAGTATTTTAGTTCAAAATTTTAAAATTACCACTGACATATCGTTATTAAGAACTTTTTTTGTATGAATATTGTCGTAAGTATACATTTCTAATCAATCATTTTTAACACATTTTTTTGAACAACAAGAAAATAATATATAATTAACAAGATTTACATATGCAGGAGGCTATTAATTGCACGCAAGACACCTTTTTTTCTTAACACATTGTTTGCATATATGATTGTTAACAATTCGAGTAGTGAGATCTTCCAACTTGGTTTGATAACCTTATTAAGTTTCAAAAAAGCTTAGCATCGTTCTAGCAACCTTTTCAGGTGCTTCGGTCGTTTTCTAGGGTGTACCTCTGTTTCTGTCGATTTTGGCTTCAAACTTGTACGGGTCATACAATCGAGAGAAAAAAAACTCCTTTGTGATGAGACTACAACTCTCCTAATTCAGTGTTCTTTGAGCATTATGTGTACTTACTAATCTTCTCACATGGAGGTGAGTCTCTCTACCTGTTAGGTGGCATATTAAATCCCACCTTACAGAGGGCCTTACTACTTTGTAAAAATTAAAATAAGAATGATGTAATGCTTTGAAGCACCAAATAATTTTTTGCTTTCTTAAAATTAACCTCATGTCATGTCAGAAAGCCCTTGTAGAGCCATTAGTTCTCTCAGGTCTTAGTTCAAGTGAATCTCTTAGCCTCACTCTCTCTCTCTCTCTCTCTCTACATGAGAACGTATATCTGTTGCATCCAAGTAAATCACTTTTCGACTCCAAGTTAGCCAATTTTATATTTCTTAATTTTACCATTTTGACCAAAGTTTTTGAAGTATAGGAAAATATTAATATGTTCAAAAATGAATGACAATTATGACACTTAAAATATCAAAATCTTGAACATTTTTTCGTAAATGTAAGAATTTATTCATAAACCTCTTATTCATAAATATTTGTTCATGTTATTCTAAAATAAGTTGGTCCTGAACCACGTGTGATATAATAATTAATTATTATGAGTATCTATGATTTACAATACGTATTTTATTTTTAAAGATAAATCCGAAACAGCATGCCGAAATATAACGATACCAATATTTACTGTACCAACAGCAAAAAAAAATATGATGTCTAGTATAGGTTTCACATATTTTAAGATTTGCATAAATTAATGCACATGTGACCCATTTATTTGTGTTTAGTTACAAGAAAATGGAGAGAAAATTAAATTTATATAGCATTTTTTCATATATATATATATATGTGCACTTGTTTATTTATCACTACTATTGGGCTCGTGCGATCCACGCATTTAAAGTATTTTTTTTTATATTCATTGGTTTTATGGCAATTAGCATATAGAAAAACTAAATATAATTTGTTGGTTGTATTTTTCATTCTTTTATGTAATTTTCTTAAATGAATTGGGTATTTGTCCTACTATATACGGTTAATTCAACCTAAATGTTTGTATTATTGTTTTCATAATATTGAAACTCACATATGAATGGAATAAATAGAATAGGACGGGGGCTAAGTAATAGCCGATCTCCATATGAAGTATGAGTGTCCACGATATTTTTTAATTATTAATGATTCATGTGTTAAAATTGATGTTTCAAAAAGTTGAGGAGATAATAAAGATGCGTTTGTTTGAATTTCTGGTAAAACATAATCTATTTAGCTAACCCCAAGAACTTAGACGTTTAGTTTAGCTAAGTTGAGTTGAGTGGCCTGATTTTACATAGTTTTTATGAAAATACATGTATGAAAGTATATTATAAATGTAAAAAATAACTATATTAAGGAAATAATGGAAGAAATAAAGATGACAACTTAGTCAAATGATTTCTGGGGACAATTACAACACTACCCCAGGAACTATGACTTAGTATCACTAAACTCTTTTAAACTCTAAAACGTAATACATTGATCTCTTGAACTATCAATTCGTATTAATCAACAATTTCTATTAGCAATATATTAGCAATCTGTTACGAAAAGAGATGAAACTTTGTCATGTGACTTACACATGTTCACAAAAATATGATGTTATATATATAACTAAATTGATCTTACTTTTTTGTGATAATTGTCTAATTATTGAAATGTCCCTTGAATTGTCCTTATATTTACATGTCATTTCAATGACATTTCAGTCTTTAGATAATTATTCTAATAACATAAAGTCAATTTAGATATAAAACCATACTTTTGTGAACATGTGTAAGTAACATAATAATTTTTCATCTATTTTCTTAACGGATTGTTAGTAGAATGTGTGGATTGATACAAATTGGTAGTTTAGGGGATTAATGTGTTAAATTTTAGAGTTTAGAAAAGTTTTACAATATTGAGTCATCGTTCAGGGAGTGTTGTTGTAATTACTCCATTTTTTTTTATCTACTCTCTTAATAAATTTAGTAATAGAAGGTGTTAATTGATACAAATTAGTAATTGAGGGGTTAATGTATTACATTTTAGTGTTTAAGGATGTTTAGTGATACTGAGTCAAAGTTTAAGAGGTGTTGTCATAATTACTCTATGATTTTTTAAAATGCTTCTTGAGTTTTAGATGCATTTCATCGAAAAAATCCATTTTAAAGGGTTTAAAGAAGTACTTTCTTTTATTAATGACGCATCACATTGCATAGAAGAGAGTAATTGAACAATATCTCAAAAAATAAATTAATAATTAATTAAAAGCATGTTTAAGTAATTACTAATTAGTGTTTGGCACATGCTCATCCAATTTTATCAACAATCCTACATAGTGTTAATGTAATTTTTTTTTTATACATCGAAATGTAAACAACATTAACAGAACACAAAAACAACAAAGAAACTGGATTCTCTCATAGGTTATCCCAACCATATCCCTAACCAACAGCTGACCCAAAGCATTAGGATGTTCCTCAAGAATCACGAGTTTTTCACTCTGGTCTATTCCCATGTTGGCTAAGTTATCCGCATCAAAATTTTCCTTCCCTCAGGATATGATGGAGTGTGCTCCTACATCTTTTTAGCGGAAACCTAGAGTCCTTTACTAATGCTATATGGGGATAGGATTGGATGTCTCCATCTTGAATAAGTTTCATGGCTTTTTTAGAATCTGCTTCCACTTCAACATTCTTCATCTCTTTCTCAAACATGATGGTCAATCCTCTATAGATTACCTATAACTCTGCTTCAATACTTGTACAATCATCAAGTTTTTCAAAGTATCCATGGAGCCATCTACCTCCTTCATCTCTTAAAAGCCCTCTGAAGCCTACTAAACTAGGGTTTCCTCTAGAGCAACCATCTATGTTCAACTTAATCTTACTTTCACTAGGAGATATCCATCTAATTAGTCTAATGTTATTCAAACAATTTGTCTTTATGATTAGGAAAGCTTCTAGTATTTCTTACAAGTACTTCTTGGTCTGGGAAATACTAACTTGAGTCTCACTGGTTTTATTTTCAAAAATTTCTAAGTTCTTATCCTTCTAGATTTGCCAAATAATAGTTAAGAAAAAAAGTGCTACATGGAAGAGATTTAAGACTAATGTTCTTGTCTTCAACATTGTTGTCTATTCAGTCTAAGATAGGCTGCCTTACTCCTATTGAGTACCAATGGTTTCCTTTGACAGAGACCCAAATGTCCTTGGCCTTGTAACAATCTCTAAACAAATGGCTTAAGGTCTCAGTATAGCAATTACATCTAGGACAAAGTTCTACTATATCGAGGCCTCTAACTACTCTCATTTGGTTAGTTAGTAGTTTTTCATGCTTCACTTTCCAAATGAAAGCCTTAAGTCTTTGAGGAACTTTAACTTCCAAATCCATTTCCAGTTCGGTTAGTTTTGAGATTGGTCAATGAGAAATTCATAAGCAGTCCATCGGAGAGTATCAATACAAGAGGCAAACCTTGAGAGACTTATTTTCTGAATATTTCCTATATTTGCCAGTGACAGGAAATTTTGGATTGATCTCAAATCCCATTCTCCTTCCTTACTAACAATGCTGCTAACTTTAGTTTCAACATTTATGTGTGAATCAGGTGTTGTTTCTACAAAAGGTTTCTCTTCACACCACTAATCAAACCATAGAGATATCTTTTTCCCACCTCCCAAAAACCATTTAGTTCATTTCTTGAGTGTGTCCCCACTTTTAATAATACTTTTCCAGGAATAAGAGGCTCGTCTTTTTTTGGCCTTTCAAAAAAGGTGTGTTTTTTAAGATATTTTTGTTTTAGCACTTGGGTCCATAAGGTATTATCACCTTTGACAATTTGCCAAGCTAATTTAGTTAGCATGACAGTGTTTTGCTCCTTAGTTTTCCTAATGCCTAGGCCAACCCTCTTTTTTTGTTTCTTACAAACAGTGTCCCACTTCACAAGATGAACATGTTTTTTTCCCTTCATTATCCCCTGAAGGATATTCCTATTCAATCTATCCACCTCCTTACTTACATTGTTAGGTAGCTCACCAATTTATATAGAATAAGTGGGAATGGTTGAAGTGACAACTTGCACTAAAGTAGCCCCACCAGCAAGAGAAAGTGTAGAGGCTTTCCATCCAAATAATCTTTTATGAATCCTCTCAATGATTTAATTGTAATAACTTCTATTCACTCTTTTGTGATGTAAGGACACCCAATATACCTTTCAATGTCTTGGGTTAAAGGTTTGCCACTTTGAAAACTAAGAGCTAGAGCTTGGCTTCTAATATATTGGGAGACACAAACAATTTAGACTTTTGGAGATTAACTTTCTGCCCACACAGATCATAAAAATTAGCCTTAACCTCTTTAATGGTATTGCAGTTATCAGAATCAGCTTTGGCAAATAAGAGGAGGTCATCAACAAAAAAACAAATGGGACGGAGAAGGTCCATTGCTGAAGGCTTTAATCCCTGTCCACTAACCATCCTCAACACACTAATTAATACGCATGGACAACCTTTCCTTGTAAAGAACAAAGAGATAAAGGGACAAAAGGTCTCCTTCTCTCAATTATCTTTCAAGAGAAAATTCAGGTAAACATTCTCCATTCCAAAAGAATGGTGATTTTGACAGAAGTAACACAAAACATAATAAGGTCTATCCAATTTTGGTTCAAATTAAACATGTCTAAGGTGCTTCTCAAGAAGTTCTATGAAATTCTATTATAAGCTTTTTCACAGCCAATTTTTAGGATCATACAATCAGTGTCTCCTTTCTTATTGTCACGCCCCAGTTTTTCTCACTAGTGAATGGTGAAAAAACTGCACAGTACTCTGTCATTAGAACTCATTCTCTTAGAAGGACTAGTGTGACTAGGTTTGAGTTGAAAATTAACTTGAATAAGGGCTTTTGGAAAAGGGTTTGGAGTCGCCGCCTAACTTTGTTAAGGCGAGTTAGGTCACCCAAAACTAAGTACAATCCGAAGATTAAACTTAGGGTTTTTAAAAGATTTTGAAAAACTTTCTCAAGAGAGGGTTTTTGGAGAAAACAGGTTGTTTGGCAATCTTTGAAAGGATTTAAGCCCCTTTTTAAAAGTAACTCTGTTTTGGTCTCTCGAAAACAGTGATCTATGGTCTGAGGGTTGGTTACGTATAGAGAAGACACACTAAGTTATCAACCTATCTTATCCTTGTGGCACCTACATGTCTTTCTACCCTAGGTTCACTCCTTTAGAATCTTCGATTAATAAATGTCCGATACTATCCATTTTGAAAAGAATTTTAAAAAAAAGTTTCATATGATGCATGACATGCAAGTACAAGAAAATGATTTGAGTTTGAAAATAAATTTTAAAAAGGGATTTGAGGTTTGAAAAAGATTGTGAAAATTGAAAACTTGAGAAAATTGTGACCGCACCTATGAGGGTTGCCTACATATCCCTTTGTTGGAAATCAGGTCAGTCGTAGTTCAGACACGGGGTCCGATTGAAAATAGACACTTTGAGGTCTTTGAAAAGTTTGACTTGAAAAGATTTGATTTGAACCTTGATTGAAAGATTTGAATTTAAACTTTGATTTGAAATCGAATTTTGAAGTAAAACTTGGACTTATTTTGAAAAGATTGAATTGAACTTTGAAATCATCTTGACTTGAATTGGAACTTGAAAACCATCTTAGTTTAGAAAAGAGTTAAAACTCCCTAACTTAGGGTTAGGAGTTGAACTTGGGCTTTGACATCCTATGACTTTAGTAACCTAGGGTTTGAAGCATGCAATTGCATTGAAAAGACTTGATTTGAACTTGAAAAGTTTGATTTTATAAAGTTCTGATTTAAGAAAGTTACGAATTCGGAAAGTTCCATTTTAGGAAAGTTCTATTTTTGAAAAGTTTTCATTTTAGGAAAGATTTGATTTTGGAAAGATTTGATTTGATTTGATTTGATATAGAAACAGTTGACTTAAAAAGACTTGTAAAGATTTGACTTGATTTGAAAAAATTTGGAAAGTTAGAATTTGAAAAGTTTTAAATTAGGAAAGTACCATATTAGGAAAGTTCTATTTTTGGAAAGCTTTCATTTTACGAAAGAATTGATTTTGAAAAGATTTGATTTAGAAAGATTTGAAATTTGAAAATAAGATTTGAAAGTTTGAAATTAGGAAAGTTGAAATTTGAAATTTTGAGTTTGAAAAGGTTTGACCTAGGTTTGAGATAACTAGGGATCTAAGCAATTCTAGGACCTAAAGTTTATGCAATTGACTTGAATTTGAAAATATTGGATTTTAATTGAGAAAGGAAAGTTTTGAAGAAGAAAATTTTTGGAATCTAGAAATATTGAAATTAGGAAAGATTTGATTTCTATTCCCTAAAGCAAAAGATTGGATTTGATTTCCAAAAATAGAGGATTTAATTTAGTTTCCAAACTTAAAAGATTTGATTTGGTTTCCTATTTGGACAATATTTGATTTGACTAGCAATTTGAAGGCTTTAGTTTTGGAAATCTTAAATTTGGAAATCTATGATTTGATATAAAAAAAATATTTTGGAAAGTTGTGATTTGATGCAAATAGAAAGTCATGATTTTAAAAAAGAAATTAGGGTTTCCTAATCATGGATTCTAGAATTTTGACTTAGATTTCAAGAAAAAAAGTTTTTGGAAAGTAGATCTTTGAAAAGAGTTTTTAGGAAGTGAATTTTCAAAGACTATTTTGGAAATATTTGAATATGCACTTTTACAAGTCTCTCTTAAATATCTCACTTTTCTAAAATGATTCTAACCATGAAAGGATTAGAACCATTCTAGGTTTGTGATTTTGAAAACAATTAGGGTTTGAAAACAAAATTTGGTCCTTGATGATCTCATTGAATGTTAACACTTTTCTAAAGAAACCCTAGCCATGGAATGACTAGAATCACTATAGAATTGTGATTTATTGAAAAACAATTCAGGGTTTAAATCCAAACTTTGGACTTTAATGGTCACTTTAAATATAACACTTTCCTAAAACAACCCTAACCATAGAATGGTTAAAATTATCTTAGGGTTGTGGTTTTGAAAACAAGTTTGAAAGAAGGAGGCTTTGAAGGAGAACTTTAATGCAAGTTTGAAAATAACTTTGAATGCAATTCATGAACATGACAACCACAATGCAATAGAGTCGTGAACATACAAGGTTAGGCTTCACCATATAATCAAGGGGGCCAAACCACACCGTCTTAGGTTGAACTTGAATAAAGCCCCCAGCACGGTGACCCTTAACAAGTCTTCCTAGGCATGAATTGGGAAGTCCCTTGTTTTAAGCATGCAAGAAAGGGGAGTAAAAGATGGGGATTAAAATAGAAGAAAACCCAAGTGAGTTAGGAGAGAGAAGAGAGAGGAGGAGGATTGCATAAACTAAATTGAAAATCTACATTGTCTTCTCTTTGCTTTGATTTCTTTGTTTGCTTCCCCTTGAGAGCTTTGAATACATAACACTTGTTCTTTAATGGATGCTTGGAGGCTTGTATTTGAGTATATATAGTGTATAGAGGCTAGGGATTGTGGGTATGGGGTGTAGAGAGGCGAGGGTTTGAAGGAGGCTTGAGAGCACTAGGGTTTCGAAGCCTGTTTTTAGTGAGACAGCATTTCTGGACTAAGTTTTGCGAATCCTTTTTAAGCAGGAGTGGTTTATATTTATAGGCAATTGGAGTTTGCTTTGGCACCTGTTGCAGTGGCGCCAAACCAATTTTTGGCTTGGTGCCACTCTTAGTGGCACCAGCCACTTAGGAAAGTTTCAAAGCGACAAGAAAAAGATCTTTTAACCCTTAAAACGCAAGGCAAAAGATTTGGGCGCCTGTCCTAATGACTACCATGTAATTTTTAGCCTGACTCCACTAGAGGTAACTTTGAAAAGTCCAAAAATGATCCGAAAGGTTCCTAGTAGCGAAACTTGGTCGGGACTGGGCGAAAACCCTTAAAGAGTGACTTTGAGGTAACTAGCTTGATGATCATAGCTGAAATAGTTGAAAAGAGCAATTAGCCCACCAGGGGCAAAATAGTCATTTAAACCAGAGAAACATTGGGATCGGCCCGAAGTGATCCGTGAGAAGATTTGAAGGTTGGAAACACTATTAAGAATGTTTCGAGGGATTTTCGGTTTGATATCTAGAGCCAGTTTGGTTGGAAAATGATACCGGTCCACTAAGAGTGAACAGTCATTTCACACAGGGTTTACTGAAAACGGACATGAAATGGTTTGAAAAGATGCTGGAGGGTTGGGAATACTATTAGAAGTATCCTCAAAAGGTAACCGGCTTGATACCTAGAGCCGGTGTGATTCCCGGAGACAATCGGATGCCTAGAGGCGAAATGGTCATTTTGACCAGATGATCTCGAAATTGATCCGGAACGAACTAGAAGGCACTTGAACATGCCAGATTATCTTTTGGGACAATCCTAGAAGGGTGGACTTACCACTTTAAGGTCTTAGGTACTTTCTCAAGAAGTGTGCTGGTAGGGCCCAATGGGCAATTTGGTTATTTTTTACCGGAGTGGGCTAGCATGCACTGGTGTTGATCCAGGTTTTAAGTGTTTTTGCCACTCTGACAGTGTGTGACGAGTTGATTTCCAAAGGTATCCTATCATTCAGTAAATGTATCACGGCCAAGAGGCATGTTTGGTCCTATTGCATAGGGGGTTTGTTGGCATTCTCGATGTCAACCTGTTTACGAGTATTTTTGCCACTCTGACGGTTGCGATATTTGTGAGTATTTTCATCACTCTAATGGTGCACGTTCATTTCAGAGACTGCTTGATCTCGGAAAGCTACTGGATGGTCTTATCGTCTCGGGGCCTTAGGTACTTTCCCGATCAACGTGTCGAATAGCGGGCATTCTACGTTGGTGGGCTAGTAAGCACTAGAAGTGAACCACTCTACCATCTTGGGGACTTGGGTTCTGTCCCGATCAACAAGTTTTAAGAGACTTACCGTTCCGAGAAGTTTTCTAGGTAAACGTGTCATGCTAGATGGATTTACCAACTGAGGGATCAACTTTCTCAAAAGATGGGCTTAATTAAGTTTGATTAACTTAGATTGAAATTGGAATTGGAATTGGAATTGGAATTGAGGTTGAAATAGGGACTTACTGTCTTTAAGAAGACGTGCCAAATGGAATTGGACCGAGTAATGCCCCCAGGGCATTTTGGTCATTTTACTTATATTGAGCCTGGAGGGCCCGTGAAGCGGTTGATTGAATGGATTGAGTCTAGAAAGTCGATCTAGGCTTGAATGTGTCTGTGTCGATTTGAATGTGAATCTGGTAGAGCCGGAGATTGCCGAGCGAGCAAAATTGAGGTGCATACACTGATGTCTTACGGTATGTATAAATTCTTAGGTAATAAGGTGGTTATCAAAGATCATTCTCCCAAGTATGAAGCTGCTTTGAGCAGGATGGGTGATATTTCTCAAAAGAGGCCTAATCCTGCTCACTAAGATTTTGGACAAAATTTTGTATGAGACATTACAAAGGCTAATAGGTCTAAACTGCCTAATGCTTTCAGGGTTATCAACTTTAGGAATTAAAGTGATCATAGTTCTGTTAATATTAGTAGAAAAACATTTGTTTTTGAAGCAATTTCTAATGAACTTGCAAACAACAGGTCTAATAACATTCTAAAATTTATGAAAGAAAATAGCTTGAAAACCATCTCTACTAGAGCTTTGAAGTCCTTAATATTCTTGACAGCATTCCAAATATCAAGGTCAATAATGGGAAGATTATCCAGCTCAGAAAATTTGGGGCATATAAATCTTTGCTCATTGGCAAATCTGTTGTCCACATCACTTTTAAAAATATTTTGAAAATAATTTTGGACTTAAGACCTTAATTCCTCAGGTTTATTAAGCCATGTACCTCCATCATCCTTAAGAGTCTCAATTTTGTTACGTTTTCTCCGAATGATTGTAGTTAGATGAAAGAACTTGGTATTTCTTTCCCTTAGGTTATCCATTTAGATCTAGGCCTTTGAAGGGTGGCATTATACTGTTTAATAAGATCTCTTTCAAAAATTGGAGGTTGTGGGAGAATTTCTTGGCCTGGGATTTTTGGACTCCTTCTAGTCACCCTAACAACCACCTTTTACTTTTGAAAATGTTTCCAAAAACCTCTTTATTCCAATTTGAGACATTGGTGGTAAGATTCTTAAATTTATGAAGGTAGTTATCACTGGAATTATTTCAAGAGTTTTGAACAATATTCTTGAAATCAAGGTGTGATAACCATGTAGCTTCAAACCTAAACGGTTTATTCAATAGAGTGTTAGGAGACGTACCTTCAGTGTTCACCACAAATGGTTATCAGAGTAAGTCTGGAGAAGGTTTCTGAAAATTCCTTCGGGGTAAAAGAATCTTCGTTCAGGATTGCACAAAGCTTTGTCCAGCCACTCCATCGTGTTGGCCAGGCCTCGACGGTTGTTAGTCCCAGTGAGTCTAGGGCAGAACAACCCATGTCAATAAGATTGCACTTATTCATTCTCTCCAAGAATTTGCAATTTCTCCCTCGGTTGTTTGGTGTGAAGCTCCTCCTTTCCACTTGCGAAACAAAGTCATTCGAAGTCTCCAGATAATAGCCACGGGTCCTGACCTTCTATTATTAGAACAAAATATACATTTGCAATCTAGGATCAAATAAATACATATAAAAAATTTTAAAAAAAAATAGTGAAAGTAGCATTTTTATAATTGCAATATATCCGCCGCCCTTGTGTGTACTACTAATTGCAATATATCACTTTCATTGAAATGCTTTTAGTAATTTAGTGTTCCTGGGATCAATGGCAAAATTTATAAATTAAGCATCCCCACGCAAACTATAAATTGGGCTCGTAGGAATTTTCCATAAAGCAGAGACAAAACTTTTCCAAAATCCTCTCTCACAAGGGAATTGCTATTCTTTTAAAAAAAATTTGTACAAAAAATTTTATCAGAATAATATAAAAGTAGCATTTTTATAATTAAGAATTATCATGAGTATTTTATTTTAAAATAAAAACTCTAATTCAACTATATCATTCTGTATGAATTTTTTGTACATAGATTTTCAACATGAAATCACTATTATACCAAATATTTTCTCCAACACTCTCATCAAAGATCAACAAGCAAAAAAAAAAATTCATGTCAATTCTTTTTTGAAGTACTTTCAAGTATGAAGACTAGTATGAACAATTGCAGCACAAGTTTAGGAATGCATCAAGCTTTGTTAATCCTCGAGTAAGTTTCTTCTCTCTTCTTGAGTTTGAAGACTTGGATGATTTTACGCCCGTTTAATTAATTATCTTGTTTTGTTGAAATTTGTTGAAATCGTGTTTGAAAAATTATTTTTAAAAAGAATTTTTGCAAAAACCTCGTTTGGTAAACTAATTACGAAACTTGTTTTCAAAATTTTTTTTTAAGAAAATATCCTTTTTATAGAGGGAAAAAAAGTTATTTTTTGAGTCTCTGAAACCATTTTCATATGAGAATAAATTTCACAATCCCACTTGTTGATTTTGAGAACACAAAAAAATAGAATTTTTTATTTTTTTATTTTTGAGAATGCAAAAAACAAAAATCAAAATACGAAAACGAAATTGTAATCATACATAACTAACTTTTTCAATTCAAGAATAAGCTCATGAAGTATTTGAATCCAAACTCAACAAAGGATATCGAATCAGAGGTCCATCAATTTAAGATGGTGCAAAATCATAAATAATTGTACCTATTCTTTTCAAATTGACAACATTAAAGATTTTTTTTGCATTTTAATGTTTTCTAATGTCCATAATCATGAGACCTATCTATATTGTCCAGAGTAGTAGAATGTGGTGGTTGAGTTGTTTGGGAATGATAAAGGAGTTGCAGTTGGTGCTATTGTGTTGAAGACCTTTGATGCTTCAATTTGAACATATTTAGAGAACTTGCAAAATTACTTTCATTTTCTTTTCGGAGGATAAGAGGGATTTATTAAAGACCAACCACTCTATAAAATCAGAAAAACTCAGACAACAACAGGAAGGGAAATTAGGGCTAAACGTTTAGTAAGACAATAATACGAACGATAATATCTCCAGATAGCTTAAAATAATCCAATATACATAGAGGATAGGACTGTATTGTTGAATTTTTTTTTCTCCTCTCAAAAAACCACAAGGAATTGGCCGGCAAGCCATTATTACTACATATAACCATACAGTATCAGAGTTTGTGTATTTTGTGTTAAAATAATTTTATTTTTTAATATACAATAGGTAATTGACGTCTTTTAAATACTTTTAAATATATAATTGGTTGAATCACATGATAAAATGATATTTAATATGAGTAGTCTTTTATTATGTATGTCAAATTTTTTAAGTAAACGTATATCTTTTGCAAATATAAATATTTATAGCGCTAAATTGAAATAGTATCCAATGGTACATTGATATCAGTATATATCATATTAATTAAAAAAAAATATACAATATGGTATTGATATTAGTACATATTGTATTAATTAAAAAAAATATACGCTGACCGATATTAATAACGAGTATAAATCTTTTTTTTTCTTGCTTTAACCAAGAGTTTACTTTGTTTTTTGGTATTTAACAAATATAGAATTAAATATTAAATAGGCCTATTTAGAGATAAGATTAAATATTACATTCTAAATTGGGCAAGAATTCAGAGATAAGATTAAAATGGGCCAATTCATAGATAAGATTAAATATTGAATAAAATATAACATAATAATGAAAATCCTGCCCCGGTTACCTATGCATCGGCAGTGGAGCTCAGTCGCTGGAGTTGAATCGAAGGTCAACTCTCTCTCTTCCTCTTCCTCTCCCACTCTCTCTGTCTCTCCTTTAATCTGCTAATGTATGATACATTTTCATATTTCCCGATTGTGGATCTAAATTCAGTTTGTGAGTAATATAGCATACTTGTATCTGTATGTATGTACATATATGTGTTTGTGTATATGATCTGCCTCTATTTTCAGCTTACGTAATTCGGTGATTGAGTTTTTTTTTTTTAATTGGGTGTCAATGAAAAACCAGTAGTCTTTTCTCATATTTTGATGTGATGAAGCTTAGTAAAGAAACGGGTTTTGCTTCTCCGGATGTCAACATAGTTTTTGATTAGGCCCCATCTTTTTCGCAAGCTCTAGTGTTAAATAATCAAATTGGAGCTGCTGACCTCGATTGTATCTCGACCAGACTCGTAACTTCATCTCTTTGATTTTAATTTCTGCTCCCCAATAGACAGAAAAAATGGTAACTTAGAAATTGGTTTTGGTTGTTTCTATTCTATGTTTCTAATCTTTGTGATTATGGTTTATCATCCTCTGTTTCACTTATTCAGCTTATGCAAGTGTGTATTTGAACTTCTATTGAAGTCGGTGTTGATGAAAAATAGAAAATTTTCATATTTTAATGGGATGGACCTTGGTGAAGAAACGGGTCTTGGTTGTTTCTATGTTTCTAATTTTCTTAGTCTTAATATAATGCATTATGCTGCATGTATGATTAGCCTTCAATAAACGAATTTTCATGATAATAAAATAGTGAAAATCTTATTTCTCTTCTTCTGCGCTTATTTTTTGCTCATTTCAGGTAGAAAAGTATATTGTACTTACGTAAAGATCGAATACAATTCCTTAGTTTTTATGTATGGTTGTGCATTTTGACCACAATACTTGTGGATATTCTGAGATGCAGACTGTTTGCTAATGTGTTGTGGAAGATATGGTTTTCTGTTATTGTAAATAACTTAATTGTTTTTCAGTTGGGTTAATCCTGAAGTTATACCAAATCACGGGCCCTTTTTCGTCTTCTTGAATCAGCGTGCATTGTTTCAGCAACAATTACAGACACTTATCCCTATAATTGAGTAGTCTAGAAAAAGGCCCAAGTTATGGCATTCAATCGGTGGTCTATTGCGATCCGCAATGCTATCAGCAGCAGCCGAAAAAATTGGTTTTTAGAGGCTGCTGCTTCCTCCTCGGCTTCTTACAATTGGAGTAGATCATTGTGCCAAAATAGTGTCGCCTCCTCCTCCTCGTCTTCACCATCCATCTCATCGTATCACTTGAATGGCGGCCCTTCTTACATGCGTGGCACTGTGTTTTGGGAACCTAATAAGCCTCTCTCCATTGAAGAGTTCCACATGCCTCGCCCCAAGGCTGGTGAAGTTCTTATCAAAACCAAGGGTAAATTTTTTCTTCAACCAACTATACAAACATGTATATCTATCTCTATACTTAAGCACTTTAAGATGTCTTTGTGTTGTTGTGATCTCCTAAATATAGTTATGCATCACAACGTTCTGCAATTCATACACCCATACCTACAGAGAAAGGGAGAGAGAGAGCGAGTGTGTTAAATTTGAAGCTTTGAGAGTTTGTTCATGCAAGGGGAAACACTTGCAAAATTACTTCCCCTTGGGAAGAATGTTGTGCCAATTTGCTGGTGGCTAACTCGGCTCGAATTCTTTGGTGCAAAGATAGTGGAATACAATTGCAGGAGAATGAAGGGGCCTTAGAAGAAAGAAAGAAAGAAATCAAGAAATCAACATAATAACCAACTCTCTTGTGATATGAGAGGGACTTATATATAATAATATATGTGATTGATAATTTTCGTCTTCCATATTCGTAGATGTATGCACATGGGACACTTCATTTGTCTGTTTAGGGGGGGGGGGGGGGGGGGGGGGGGGGGCTGTGGAAGGGGAATATATATGATGGAGAAAACACGAGAAAAATCCTTAATCTTTCTTTTCTTTTTCTTGATTTATGGTCGTTTCTATGAAATTTTGATTCTAGTATGGGAAAAATTACAAAAGAAATCAATTTTGCCTTTTTTTTTTGGTTGCCTTTTCCTTTCCTTTTCCCCAGCATTTCTAAGAAGAAAGCAGGGTATTAAATGTGTACTGGAAGCAATTTAAAAGACTGGATTGTTGTGATTGGTTTGATTTGCTGTCACTGCTTGTACAACCCCTTTTCCTGTGGTCTGTTTTTCATGGATACAATTCATGCATTTAACAACTTTCTGTTTTCAGTATTATCTAATTGTGGTGTCTATTATTGTGTGCTTGAATTATGTAGCCTGTGGGGTTTGCCACTCTGACCTTCACGTAATAAAAGGTGAACTTCCATTTGCCAGCCCTTGTGTTGTGGGCCACGAGATCACGGGTGAGGTGGTTGAACATGGGCCACTCACGGACTCCAGGATCATTGAAAGGTCTAATAACTTAATATTTTCTTCAGAAGATATTCTGTAGATACTCAAAATTCACAAAATAACTCCCAACATGGTGGAGTTCTCAACACAGATGATGGGATCAGTTTTGTCTTGATTCTTCAGATTTCCAGTTGGAGCTCATGTGGTTGGAGCTTTCATAATGCCTTGTGGTAGCTGTTTCTTCTGTACTAAGGTGATTACATCAACTGATCCTCATACTTGTCTTTCTCTTGTTGGTAATGATATCTGACATCATGACCTTCTTCTGCTTATGTCAATATGTATTTTGGTTTTGAATAATAGATGGAACCAATCTTCTTATGTAGTTAGTTTCTGAGTGAAAACAGGGTCAAGATGACCTATGCGAGGCTTTCTTTGCTTATAACCGAGCGAAAGGAACTCTTTATGACGGTGAAACACGACTGTTCCTCCGCAACAGTGGTAACGTGTTTGTAATCACTTATAGTTTATTTTGTCTTAATCTGAACTTGAACTCTCATTTACAACACATACTAATTGAGCATATTTAGTTTTCATTATTTGCTTTTTCTGTTTTGGATATTCTATTTGTTTCAGACATGTTGTTTTCTCCAAACTATAGGATATAACTTCTTACATGTGAAACTCAGCAGGGCTGAGTGGCATTGAAATGAGTGACATATTTCAATGTTTCAATTGCCGATGCTATTTCTCTTTGATGATCTATTGCACAAAAAGTTCATTTGTGAAGACATCATAATAGATTGCATCCTCTTGCTTTTCACAAAAAGGTTTTTCAATTATTTTCCCCGTCTTTTGAGGGGAAAGGGAATCCAATTAAACTATTGTAATAACTCCACTATTTCTCTTACGCCGTGTGGTATGCAGTTCAGCTGCATTTGAATATATCCTTTCACTATGGTGTTTTGGTGACACCCGAACATACCTTTTTCTAGCATAGATCTGCTTTGAAATAGCAGTATTCACTCCAGTCCCCCCCTCCCTCCCCCCCCCCCCCCCCCCCCCCCCCCCCCCCCCCCCCCCCCTCCCTCCCTCTTCCACAGGTCTCCTTTTCTGGTTTCCATCAAGACTTCATTAATATAATAAACAGAAAATGAATAGTTTTATTCCAATATATTCCCAGGAGAAATGTACATAAACAAAACCGAGGTTCAGTGACTAGAAAGCATGCAATAGCTGACTGTCAATACTAAATCTGTCTGAAGCCAAATCTGCAGTGATGAGCCTTTGCCACGTCCCACGTATTGACTCTCTTTAAATCACACCAATACATGTAAATTTCTTTGTTTCAAAAACCTTTCATCGAGCTCACTGTATGGGGGATCCATCTATGTGTTTGTGTGCAAGTTTCTGTAGGTGTGCATGCATGTTCATGTGCATCTGTTTGTTATTGATATTCCTTTGTTCTTTTCTTACTGGTGTTTCAATTTCCATCACTGCTGAAGTGTATTTGATTCCTTAATCTCTTCTCTGTTGAATATAAACTACTGCCTAGTGCTCTTTTCAGGAATACATATTTGGATGACTAAAATATATGTCATTTGTGCAGGAAAACCAGTATATATGTATAGCATGGGTGGCCTTGCTGAATACTGTGTTGTGCCAGCGCATGGTCTGTGTGTTCTACCCAACTCATTGCCATATACAGAGTCTGCTATTTTGGGATGTGCAGTTTTTACTGCCTATGGTGCTATGGCTCATGCAGCTGAGGTTCGTCCTGGGGATACAATTGCTGTTATTGGCATTGGGGGTGTTGGCTCAAGGTAAAAAGCTAAAATTAGTTATCTTAAACTGTATACTGGTGTTGGCTCAAGTTTTCAGGGCATTTAAGCATCATGGGCCTTATAAATAGAGTGTTACTGAATCATGCTTTTTTGGCAGCAGAGGATCTTTATACAGCCTTTGTCTTGTTTCTTTTAGATGAGTCTTTTTATGGAGAATGTTTTTTTTTTTTTTTTAGGCTAGTTTGGATCTAAGTGTCAATCTTCCAATACGGGCGCCTTTCTCTGCTTGCATTCAGGATTTCTGTTGCTTTGATTTTTTAAAGTATTCTTGGTGTGCAGCTTAGTTGTTCAGAGATTTGAGAGGAGGCTAGAAGGTTAGAAGCAGGGCAAGATCTGTCTAAAGGGGTAGATTAAATCTCATGCAGAGCACCCTATTGAGCCTTCTGATGTGCTTTATGTCTACATTTAGTAATTATGAATCTAGCTTCAGGGCTCATTTGGTTCGGCTTTTTTGTAGCTTTTTTGATTTTGCTTTTTTGGCTTATAAGCAAAAAAGATAAGTTTTTTTAGCTTTTTTACTTTTAACAGAATAAGATATGCAGAAAAGCAAAAGAAAAAAAGAAGCAAAAAAGCTTCCAAATCTTGGCTTTTTTGCTTATAAGCAAAAAAAGTCAAGTAAAAAATACTCAAAAATAGCCAAACCAAACGGGCCCTCAGTGGCCGAGGTTTGGAAGGCTTAAAGGAACTTTTATGAGGTATGAGAGAAAATCTAGGGGAATTTAGACATCCCTTGATGAATTGGACTCCTGTGTGCTTACTTGTGAAGGAGGGGGGATTGGGCATTAGAAAGTTTAGGCAGTTTAGTCCAGCTGGGAAATGGCTTTGGAGATTTGCCTTGAACAAGAATTGACTGAGACTTCCTGCAAGCATCCTCAATGTAGATTGGCTAACAATAGCTCTTCTGCATACTTTAGGGGCTTTGATCATCATTGTTGAAAGCTTTTTTATTTGATTTGATGGGTTAAAAAATGTGCTTTTGAAGGACAAGCTTGATCTTGACACTATAATTGATGAAGATGTACTTGTTTTCTTACTCTCATCTTGCTGTGTGTCATATTATACTGCCAAGGTTGGCCAAGCAAGATATTACCCATGTTGAGTGGTACAATATTCACCATACTGCATCTTTGCAAACATCGCTATAGCTTTGCCTATTCCCAAGAAGCTTCAGAATTTGTTGCTCGAAGCTGGTCATATTTTTAAGTTCTGACAACATAACTAACCCATCAGACCACTAGCCCTAGTTTAACTATGTTATGAAACATCCCTTAGGTTGTGATGTTACTATTATTTGTTCTCTGGTAGCTGTAAATGCATTAATGGACGATTTCCTCTTATTTTCTTATTAGGTAACCCAAAAAAGTTATGCATTATGAGAGAAATGTTGTTGAGTCTCACATTTGAGTATTAGGTACACAACTTGACTAGTGGTAAGTGACATTTTTAGACACTTCAAGTTCAGATAGTGGAAGAATCTTGATGATACTGTCTACTTTTTCTTTATCTCAGCAAACTTAAATTTTTCTTTCTGTTTATCAATCTTCTAATCATTTTCTTTTGGTGGTTAGGTTGTGGTTTTTGTGGTTGGAGTTTTTAGGTGGTTTTTTTTTTTTTTTTTTTTTTTTTTTTTTTTTGGGGGGGGGGGGGGGATTGGGTGAGTCAGTCTTAGTGAGGTGTGTTCAAATTTCAAAAGCTGCAACTGTGCTGTTGATTGCATTTCAATTTTAATGGAACTCTCCTTGGACACGATTATAACAAAATTGTGTGATCCAGTTGTTTGCAGATAGCACGGGCATTTGGTGCCTCTGAGATCATCGCTGTTGATGTACAAGATGAGAAACTGCAGAAAGCAAAAATTTTTGGAGCTACTCACGCCATAAATGCACGACATGAGGATGCTGTCGAAAAGATAAGAGTATGTAGTCCCTTTATTGAGGTTTTAATTGCGGAGTAGTGCATACTTGATTTGTACCTATGATACTGATTTTTATTTAGAGGAATCATTGGTAGAAAAGTTATTTGATTGCTTCCATCTTGTTTGAAATGGCATTGTCCAGTGAAAAATGCACTGAATAGCCAGAGAAAGCAACTAAACTATTTTTGCCATAGCTTTTCTTTTTGGCTTTAGTTGTAGTTATTATTTTGCTCATGGTTGAAGGGAGTCTTGCCTTACCCTTATTCTTCTATATATATTTTATTTTTGACTTTTCTATTTTTCTTTGTTGTCCTTTATTACTGTCTTGGTAGTAGTGATGCTTTATTTTCATTGTATTACCATTCCTTTTGCTGGCTATTGGAGCTCTGTTCTTCTTCCTTTTACACCTTCTTTTGTCTTTTTAATAGTTTTGTTCCTTATGAACAGTGGCGGAGCCATGACTTGTGTTGGAAGGAAGGAGGACGGGGGGGCGGGGGCGTATTTTAGAATTTCAGGGGCACGAATAGCTATTTTCTTTTTTTTGTAAATACTCAACATTTATTGGGAATATGAAGCATTTTGGAAGTTCCCCCACCCACCCACCCCCCGCTCCTCTTCCGTCCGCCACTGCTTATGAAACAGGAAAGCTTATAACAGACTCATATTCAAAGGGTAATTCCCTTTTCTCTTTTTCCTTCTAGATATTCCAGACTTGGTTTAAACTTTAAAACAGCGGTATTATTCTGCTGTCAACTGAAGATTGTGATCAAACCTTGATTTTAGTAGAGATCCGTATGAATTATTGAGAATTCTGTGGAACTTTAAGATTGATTAAAGGAGAAGCTAAAAAAAATTATACAAAAACTACAGTGCATAAACTTGTGAACTTCTTAGCAATGTGCAACCATGGGCAGGTTATCTTTCAATAGGGCCAAAAACCTTTCATTTGGTGGAGGAAGGGGGAAGACGGATATTTTTAAATTTACAGTGAGACGCAGGGGTCCGGTGAGAAGCGTTTTTGGGGTGTGATCAGATGACTGCATGGTGGCCTTGAAAAGTTCTTTGAGAATGCCGTCAAAGCTCCTTCTAGGAACTCCCAGAGAGGAGGCGGTTGTTTAGTTTTTCTTGCGAGTAATGAGGAGAAAACATGTTGTATTGATGGAGGATTCTTCTTATGCTGTGAGGGTTGTGGTGTTTTGAGAGACCATTATAAGAGGGGGTGGTGCGTCTCACTGAGGATCATGAGAAGTTACGTGGATTCTGGAAGCATTCCGCTGTTGGTCGTATGCTCAAATCATTTTGGGCAGTTGTGTGCTGCCACACTTGCTGAATACTCAACTGATAGTGAAAATAGAGGGTGGAGTTGTGTTGGTTGATCGACATTCTTCCATTGATAGGGTTTGATTCCTCAAAAGTGATTTAAATGGAAAATTAGGATTGGCTTCAATGTTGCATTGTTACAAGAGGCGTTTATGGTGGAGGCATGAGTTAATAGCAGGTGGGAGGTTCTGGCAAGTGTGAAGGTGTTTTCTATGGGTGGCTCTTTCTCTTCTCCTCTTCCCATCTCAGGAGGAGGTAGGGAGAGTTTTACACAGAGTTTTCCCTCCTTTTTTATGATTTTTTTTTTTTTGGGTGTGCGGGATTTAGGTAGAATATATAGTTCTTGATAAGTGAGCTCCTTCAGATAGTTTTTACATGGCCGTGAAGCTTTGAAGAAAGATTTGCATCAAAGCTCTTGCCTTACTGAACCTAGTTCTTGCATCACTACCGACACTGATGAACAGATTTTTGCAGTTTCACCACTGTGCTTCCCCTAGAAACTGGTTCGGGAATCCCAGAGAAGTCTTGATTATTTAAAGGGAATTGCAAAGTAAAATTGGTCGCAGATGTACTTGATCTTAAGTTTGAAAGTTCACCATTAACTAGTGAGCAGAACTGAGAGGATGAGTTGACTTCGATAAACTTCACTGACCAGTCTGTCCCCCAATAATTCAAGAGAGTTGAGGACCAATTGTCAATCTGCAAGAGGCTAATTGTGCTTTGCAAAATGTCTGCTGATGGGAAGGAGCTTTGTACTCGCAAAATTTAACCTCAACAACCTCAAACAAAACAGTGGACTCGGAAACTTAAAAATAAAATAAATCAAAAAGAAACAACAGAATATACTTTGTTAGAGTTCCAAAGGACACTCCCAGTAATGGAGAACTTTAACCACAATATCCTTCTATGCCACCCAAAAACCCCAAAAAAAAGTAAAAAGAAATTTTATTTTGTATCAAAATCAAGAATGACCTAAACTGCACCTACAAAAATATAGAGGGCGTACATACCAAGCTGTTGCTGCACTATTGTTTTGCCTTCATTTGCTGTCATCCTTTAAGCAGTTGCCTACTGCTTTCACTACACCCAAGAAGAACCAAAGATGAAGAAGTAAAATCACCAAACATCACTCAATTGGGTGCAATGAATAAGAAGGTAATTGACAATCTCATTGAGCCTAGCAGGTATTATTAATTCCATCTAATGAAGCAATAAATGACAAGATCTTGTACGAAGCAGCCACTGAAACCAAGGTGTCATCCAAAGAGTCATCAAGTCCCACCCTTTCACTAGAAAGGCTATTCATTTCTTCCATAACTGCAAATTTACGGTGAAGATTCCATTCTTTCCACTTCATAGTCTTATGACTGTCCAATTGCCTTGAAACTGAATACAACTGATCCAATAAGGGTTGATGGAACTAGTGTTCCAATTATTTAAGGCCCCGTGGAAGATGAAATTCCAAAACCATTCTGACGATCAAAATACGATCTTCAATCTGTGAAATTTGAGTACCAAAAAATGAGGATTTCTTAGTACCAAACAGTGCAACTATGAGAAGGCGGGGGGGAGGAGGAGAAGAAACCCAAAAAAAAATTACTGAAGCACTAGTTTATGGGATATCAAGTCTTCCTGAAGTAAAGCTCCTTGTTTCTCTACGTTCTGATTTGTGAATCTGTTGCTTAGCTAACTGTTGGTCGAGCTATGATTATGTGCATCTGATGTCATCAAGCTGAGGATCAAAAGTACTTATATTTTATTCCATAGATGTGCACCTTTCGTACAAGTTGGATTCTTCATGGAACGTCGTCAAGTCTTTGCAAATATTCATTAAAATCAAGTTTGAACCAACAATAGATACTTTAAGTTTCTAATCTTCCTTTAATAGTCTTGGCTGTGATAAAAAGCTCTAACAATGTTTGGCCTATCTAATTGCATTCAACATGTTGTTACTTAGTGATGAGCTGCTATATTTTTTTATTTTCAAGAAAATGGTAAATTAAAGAAATGCTTTAATTTAGTTGGGAAGGTACCTTAGTTTACTTGATTCTAAAGAAATCCTTTCAGAGACACTCAAGTTACTTGGCTTGTTTGGGCAGGAAATAACTGGAGGAATGGGCGTTGACGTTGCTGTGGAAGCCCTTGGAAAATCACAGACGTTTTTGCAGTGCACACAAAGTGTGCGAGATGGAGGAAAAGCTGTAATGATTGGCCTTACACACTCAACTGCCAGAGGGGAGGTGGATATAAACCGGCTGGTTCGTAGGCAGGTGTGTTTGCTGTGTCTGTCATTGACCTTTTTAAGCTTCTATTCATATGCCCGCTTCAGTCGTGAAACTTACATGGCATTCACTTGCCATGAATGACTGTCTGGATAATTATAGCCCACGTTTTGGTAGTGAGCTTATTTTCTTAATTTGGCGTTTCAATAAATTTAATTTCTTTGTCAATAACAAAAGGAGAAGTTAAAAACTAAAGAAAAAAAGTATGGTCCAAGTTTGAAAAATATATCGTCATTAGATTATGAAAAATATTGAGCACGGAGAACTCAGGAAGTAAAACTCATATTTTAAAAAAGAGAGATTAGCATCAGGCGGCTGCCAATTTACTTTGCTAAATATTCTAATGAACAGATTGTTGGAGAATGGAGAGTAATTTATTCTTTTATCTTAGTACTTGTATCATTTAACCTTTTGTTCCTTGTATTTGTACTACAATTGTATCAGGTTTGTTGTGGATCTGTCTGGAACAAAATCCAATACCCATTACCAACGTAAAATTTCAAATTCAAATTCGAATCTAATGAGTCCTAAATAATTGAGTCCAAGTCCTAATTTGAATAATTCACTACTAATAAGAAAAAAGCTTATATGTATACATATATATCAAGACAGAATGAAATTTGAAAAAATTCTGTAATTATGTCCTCCTTGGGGTAAGCACCCCTTGCCGAGGAAATTGGGTATTTTCTGATCTTAATGAGCTGGTGCCTCACACATTTTCTCCAGTCATTTAAATGAAAAGATATCAACTGAAAGGATGCCTAAATTGTAAATGGTTGATTTGGATTTAATTTGGTTGAAATTGATATTTGAGGAGAAAAAAAAAATCATTTTGGGATTCTATTGTTTAGTCTTCGATTAATTTTAGAGATAATGAAATTGGGCATTCTGGGGTTTCAGTGTCAATTTTAAATTTTGGACTTCATTTAACCAATTTTTTATTATTTGAAATATTTCTATATGTTTTTTAATTTAGTGCTATAAATTTCCCATTGATTTATTTTTTAAGGTTTGTGCTTCTCATAGGCTTGTACATTTTCACCCTGTCTATACTTGCTGTTTTATATTTAATTTATTTTATCAGGAAGGCTGATCATTGTAATCTTATATAGAATTAAAAGTTGGTATTACTAACGAGTTGTTGAATGTCCCCACTTCAGAAATTTTCTGGCTCAGCCTCTGAGTTTAATAGCACATTAAACAATGCAATTCAATACTTAACCCAGTTTTTTTATTTTGAATTCAAGATAGTGCTGTAGCCACAATGATTTTTTGTCCTTTAGACTAGACAAATGCTTATTTTCCATTTTAACGGCATCTGATGGTTGCTTCTAACATCCTCATGGAGCAGATTAAAATAATTGGTTCCTACGGAGGCAGAGCAAGGCAGGATCTTCCAAAATTGGTTAAGCTGGCAGAAAGTGGTATCTTCAATCTCAATACTGCTGTTTCAAGAAAATGCAAATTTGAGGAGGTTAACGAAGCATACCGAGATCTCAACCAGGGGAGTATTGTAGGGCGTGCTGTGGTTGAGATAATGTAGTCCTGTTTCATCAAAGTTGCGAGGTTTCTTCAGTTCCTTACCTCCAATTTGGAGTATCTGTTGTTAGTAATACTGTAAAACTTTCACAAATTTCTGTTTGTTGGGATAGAAACTGAAGGTTATGTACAACAATGCCCCTTAGGAAGGGGGACCGTGGGTGCAGGTGGCAGGAAGTGACTATTTTGCCATTTTCACGTCTTTTTCTTCGCATTCAATGGAAACACTGCCCTGAAATGTAGGACTGGAGCTATCTCACTTCTCTGCGAAGGCATAATAATGCAATCTGTTATGTATGTTTGTGCATGCATTTGTTTTCATTACTTGGTAGAATTAAGTTGCGAGGCTTTGCCCCCCGTCTCATCGCTCCACTTTTAGCAGCCCGAGTTTGACCTGTTATTTTACTTGCATTCTAGACTGCTTCACCTTTTTTTTCCTGCAGGATCTGCTCGAGGCTATCAAAACTGCAGCTTCTATATTTATTTCGAAGTGAGATTTTGTTAGTTTTACACCACTTCTAATTATTCAGCTGCACAGAGCTTCTACTTGAACTCTTGGCCTTTCGTTTCGAGTATTAAGAGAACATTTGTTGTCATGTCTGAGCCCCCCTTCTCGTTTGCATTTATAACTCGACGGCAATCAAATGAAAGCTACCTTCTCACTTGTTCTGCTGTTAGCTTGATTATTCATGGTATATTCGTGGAATTTGGGAATGAAATCTGTGAAGCATAGGAATTTTCTATGAAAATACATGTTCGTAGCAGGCAGTCCGCAAAATACTCTGTTTCAGAATAATGCTTTTGACACTATGATGCATGCTGTACATGTTGCCACAATCTAATCTAAGAAGCCCTGCCTTTACCTGTTCTTTGTAATTCGATTGATCCTAATGTTGTTTTTCGGTATAGCCATGGAAAAAAAAAATATTGTTATCCTTTCTTCCAGGTCCATGTATAATTCTGGCAATAGATATTATCCATCAATAAATTTTCAAATATTTTTTTGAGAATGTTTTGTCTTTAATATTTCCTATGCATATACTAAAACAGATTTTCCTGAACTTGGGGATGTGAACTGTGCCTGAACTTTTATGTGGTTCGCTTTGACAGGAGCTTTACTCATCAACTAATCAGGCTTTTGTGGTAGTTACTAGCTTTTTTTTTTCTTTTTTTTTTTAATTTTTAAGATGACAGATAGTTACTAGCTTTTTACAAAAAGGGACTGGTACTGCGAGGGCACTTCCGTAAAATATGACCACATTATGATACATTGCCTGACTCCAGCAGAGTGTTGTTAGGAATCATTTGGAACGGGAAAGCTTGTTTTCACTTTTTTAGTAAGGGTGTGAAACTTGTTTTGAAATTTTAAAAAAATATTACATAAAAATTAAGAAAGGCACCTGAAACTCTTGAGAAATACTTAATGAAAATGCTTTAAAAAATTTCTAGATACCTTACCACAAATTCTTCGGAAACTATATGGAAACTTGGAAAGTATGGATTCTTGTATACTTTTTTCCTTAAGTTTCAACTAGAGATCAATCAAATTATTCACATAATTTTTCACTAAAAGTTTCAAAAAAAGGTTTATACTATGTTTTCTTGAAGTTTACTTGTTATACAAAAGTTTTTACCCAGATTCCTATCAAATTTTCAATCCATTCTAAGTTATTTTCTTGCTTCCTATTTCCCTAAAATTTTCGTGGGGCGTTTTCTACTTCTCGTTTCTGCTATGCTCCAACACCATCAGGCACAGTGATAAGGCAAAGTGCTTGTGCTTATGTACCATTTATCTTCTCTCTAACATATTTCTTGCTCGGTAAAAATTGGTTTTCCATCCGTTATTCATTTCGAATTTGTTAATGGATGTTCTCTTTTAAGCCATATCACCCTCACCATTCTTTACGAATCCAAAAAAATTTCGGACGGGCTCCGCCTCTTATAGTGTACGTGGGTTCTTTGTGTAGTGGGTCCAAAACCTCCCGATAATGCGTAGGGTTCACGGTATTGTCAACAAAAAAGAGTGACCACATAGTCAATACTTGAGGATTTGTTTGATAGTCAATACTTGAGGATTGGGATCCTTTTAAGATCTTAAGTTTAAAATTTTTTAGGTACTATCAATTTTTTAAGACTACTTTCAAGATCTCTCGAATACCCAATTAGCAAAAAAAATCCAAAAAAATTACCATATAGTACTTTAAGTCATGTTTGTTTGGAGAATTAGAGTAAGGCATTCGATTTGTAATCTGTGAATCCCATCTAATTTCATGTTTGCAAACAAAAAGAAATGAATGAGATGTAATCCTCCCGAACTATTATTCTCCTAAAATAGGAGACAAGTAATATCATGGGAGAGATAGTATTACTTATCTCTTCCCTTGGAATAAATTTAAAATGACATTTTTACTCTTCTTTTATTATTATAATAGGTTAATATAATATTAAATAGCTATATTATAATTTAAAATTAATTTTTTATTAGTTTTTTTTATTTTTAATGTAATATTTTAACAAAATAATATTACTTATCTTATCATAATTTCATCCTAATTAAACATAGTATGAGTAATCTTACATCACATCAGATATTACTTATCACCCATCACCACTTTCTTAATTTTACAGCATTACTTATCTTTTATTTTTTTATCTTGCAAACAAACAGAGCCTACACCGTATAATTACTCCTTAGAATAACCATCTGTCGCTGTTTTAATTGACTTTGCTTATAGCACCTATAATACAGTCTTTCCTGGACAACGTGGTTTTGTTTGACGGTTTTTTTATTTCCTGTTCCCCTCCTACATTAGCCTATTACCAAAGTGGGCGAGATTTACATTATGGGCAGCGTTTATATCGCGGGATAACATGAAATTGGATTAAATAATCTCAAGTCCAACCTTAGTTTTCGTTTGGTTGTCTAAAAAGATATCGGGCTAAGCAATTCCGACGTGGTGAAGTGGTTTTTTATTTTGAATACACCAAATTAAATAACCCCAATGTCCAAGGGAGGGGTCAAATAAGCAATTCTGAAATTTTTAGACATAAAGTCAAATTACAAAATTACCCTTTAACAAAAATGTTTTATCCCTAGAAATCTTTACCCTTACCCCTCCTGCGAAACATATGTGCTTTACAGAAGTCACCCCCCCCCCCCCCCCCCCCCCCCCGGGGGGGAAAACGATAGTAAGCAATGATTTAGCCCCTCTAATTTTGCATTTCGTTGAATTTTAATTTTTTTATTTAAGTTCTCTAATTTTTAATGAAAAGTTCAATGTAGACCAATTTTTTAAAATAAGTAAAAAACTTGAATATTAATTATATTTTGACCTTCTAAATTATAACTTAATATTACTTTATCTTTATTTAACTAAAAATTATTATATTTTTATCATCATAAAATTTAAAATTAGCAATTTTGTTGGTCAAAATTTTATATTAAACTCTAAAGCAAAGAAAAAATAATAATTTCATAATTATGAAATGTTATAAATCATTTCAAAAAGTCTAAAAAAATGGTTAAAATGAACTAAAAAATTTTACTTTTGTGGACCACCAATAATTAGCACAACAATATCAAGAAGATTTTTAAAACCAAGCATTTATTAACCAGGGACAACAAATTTTGTATTACATCCGATCAGAAATGCTACAAGTGTTCAATTTGTTTTTTTTTTTTTGTCAATAATATTAGTACAAACTTAAATTTTTATAGTTTAGGAGTAAAATGTAATGACTTTCAATTTAGTGGATAAAGTGAAACTAAATCATAGTTGAGAGGATTAAAGTAAAATTAATCTTTAATTTTTCAAATTTATTTTAAAATGTTAGACCACATTGACTTTCTTTTAAAAGTTAGAGAGTCAAAATAGAATAAATTAAAATTTAGGGTTGACATTGAAATATGAGACAAAGTTAAAAGAACAAAATTATAGTTTACCCTAAGCTTTCGTTTGGATTGAAGGGTTCGGAGGAGAGATAAAGAATTTGAAAGGAAAAAATTAGTTATATCTTAATTGGATAATTTTTAAGGAGGGGAGGGGAAGTGAATGGATTGATAAAAGAGCTCATTTTTTAAGTATTTTTCTTTCCCTCCCTTCCCCTCCAAAATTATAAAGAAACGAAGGGGAAGCGAAGTGTTTGTTATTATTTTATTTTAAATATCAATTATACCCGTCAATTTATGATAAAAAAAAATATTAAGATTTTATATACAAGATATATATAATAGTAAAATTATATCATATTCTTTCCTTTTCTTTATTAATTTTTGTCAAACCAAACAAGAGGAAGGGAATGTCACTATCTGTTCTCTTCCTCTCTCCTTCATTCTCTTCCCCTCCTATCTAACACTCTCTTCTCTTCCTCTCTTAACAAACACTTTTCTTCACCTTTCATTCTTTTCATCCAAACAGAGCGCAAAGGATTCATCTACATGCTGGAAAGGGGCTCATTTTGGAGCTTTTGGTTTCAGCTTGTGAATTTTCCTGAGGCTTAAATACATCAATAAGCTGGCTTTTGGGCAATAAAGCTAGAAGCTGGGAAACAAGAACTCAATTTTTGGGCATTTTTACTGTCAACTAAAAAACTAACTGAAAAGCAGCTTTTTTGTGATAGTTTACAAATTACATGGGAAAGTTAAGAAGCAAAGAAAGTAGCTTCTCATAATAGAGATTTTGCTTCTTGCTTATAAAATTTTAAAAAAACTACTAGTAGTGTATGAATCTCAGTGTCCACGCTTGGTGCTCGCTCTAAATACATTTTTTTTTTTTTGGTTTGAGATGCTAACAGAGATTGCAAATGAGACAATAATTAAGAAACTTATTTTTAGGGATTTTAATTTATTTATGATTTTATTTGTTAGAGTTTCCTTGGAATTTAATTTGATTTATATTCGCATTAATTGGAATGACATATAATAAACTTAGGGTTAGTTGTATTGGGAGATCATTGAAATTTTTGGTGTAACGTTTGAATATACAAATAAATCTCTCTCTCTCTCTCTCTTTCACAACATTGTCTATTCTCTTCTCATAAAATAGCGGGTCTCATTTTCGGCTAATCAAGTGTGGCGGAGAGGTTTAGGACCCATTTAATATCAAACTATGTTTCAAAACTTATGTGGTGCTCCTAAAATACAAAATAAATTTTTCTGCCCTCTTTTTGGTGCGTGAGATTGCACACTTATAAAAAGACTCCTCTGTTCATACTTTTTATTTTTATTGCTCAATTTTGAAAAGGCTCCCGTAGTCATACTTTTTATTTCTATTGGTCACTTTTAAAAATGCTGCTCTAGTCATACTTTTTATTCTTGTTACTTGTTGGAAAGTAGAGCCTTTGGGGCCACACCTTGGCCTTACTTCAAGGCCAAGCAAATTTAGGCTATTGGTCAATTTGTCGTCAAAGCTTTTCGGTTGTCGCTAAATATTTGTTTCCGACGCTTGGCAACTTCTTAGGACCAGGCAATGGGCGAAATTTATCTTTGGTAAATTTTTTAAATCTAATGTGAATGATTTGCTTTAATCAGACCGAGAAGTGACTTAGTTATTGTATGAGTAAATTGGCCTAAACATCCCACATAACCAAAAAAATGTATGTATAAATATTTTCTTAAAAAAAAAAATGCATTCTCACTTTGGCGTTAGTGCTTTTAGGTTATTGCTAAATATTTGTCTGCAAAACTTGGCAATCTCTTGGAGTTAGGTCGTGAGAGATTTATCTCTCGTAAATTTTCTAGTTCTGACGTTAGTGATATGCCTTTAACTAGACCGAGAAAAGGATTAATCAACATATGCGTAAGTTGGTCCGGACATCCTTAATCACATAACAAAAAAAATATACATAAATATTTTCTTTAAACTATTTTGTTCAAGGAAACAAAAGTGCATGAAAAAAGTAAAATTGCTTGGTGAATTGATTTTGAAGTTTTCTTTTATTTTTTTATCAACTTATTTAATTAGATTTTTTAACAAATTTTTAATTTATACTTACAACTTTTTTTGACTGAAAGCAAAAAAAATAATCAATAAAATGCCATAAACTATTTAAATAAATCAACTTATAAGTAATAAGATGATCCAAAGAAGTTTGCAGATAGTATTATTTTTTTAATTGGGTAGTGTTGCCTTCCTAGTAGAAAATAAAGGGCAACTTTAAAATTTTAAAAAATTGAACAAGTATGTGATTATATTATCTCAAATTCATAGATTGTGGTTGAGTGTAACAATAACGAAGTTATATATTTTGTCAAATTATATTTTTTTACACATTAAACGATATTTTAGAGTAATTGCCAGTCTAAAACCTTATTAGTTGTACTTACAACTCTTTTTTCATACGAATGAGCATCACAGCATAAGTATTTAAATTGACAATTTTCAGTTTAAGAATTTAAATTACTCTATCAAATAATAATTAGAGTATGTTTAATGTAATGAATAGGAATAAAACAACCAGTGGCGGACATTGGATTTTTCGTAAGGGGGCGAAGGTAAAAATTTTTAAAATTTGTGAACATTAAGATAAATTTAATTTTTAAGAAGATCAATACACTAAATTTTATAATAAATACCTAAAAAAATTATAAAAAAACAATGAAAATTTTAAAAGATTAGGAGGCATAACCCGCCGCCTGGAAACAACTTCCCTGCACTTATCCATTTCGCACATGAGATCATTCTAGTACAAAAAGCTTAATTTCTACGCATTTTTCAAAAAAAAAAACGTGGGGTCAAGGAGTTTTATGAGTGAACGGCAATAATGGCCAGAACAAGTTTTAAACATTGTTCAATGTAACGACAATTTGTGACGAGAAGAGTAAAAAAAGTTGATGTTTCGAAAACATCGAGCGAAAATATATCGTCTAGTATAATAAAAATATTTACATATAAAAATAAAATAAAATAAGATATCCATACATATGTATCGAATGTATAAAACAATTAAATGACAGATGTCATGAAAATAACGCAATATATTGAGCTTTGACCATCTTTTATAATCCAATGTTCTAGCCTTCTAGGGACATAATTGAAAGTTTTGAAATATCTGACGAGAGGTAATGTACTCGGCATGTTCCTGGGAAATTACCTGAGTTTGTTTTGAATCCTGTATTCTATTTTTGCTTTCTAAGATTTGTCAAAACCATGTTTGGTAAAATAATTCATAAATCATTTTTGTTGCGATCATATTTAGTCGATCAGTTTTTAAAAAAATTTTTTTTTTGAGAACTTTTTCGAAAACATTCTAGTTTTGAATTTTTCTAGCATCAGGCGGCATCGACTATTTGGCCCGCCCGATTTTAATAGTACTCTCTAGTTTTAAGGACAAAAAAAATTATTTATTAAATCTTTTTCATTTAAACCCAATAGAAAAAGGATGGTGTATTCAAGGTTCCCATCTTTTATTTCTAAAAACACTAAAAATATTTTCATGTTTACTTTTTTTTGATACAAGGCGAAGGGGGAGGGGATGGAGCTAGCAAATTTTGAACTTCTATCAAATGAGCAAGTCCATAGGACTCGATCGCTGAGTAAGAAACTTCTCATTTTTTGTTTTCTTGAAAACAAACGATAAGAATTATTGATAATATTATCATTTTCATAACTTTCTTATTTTTATATGAAAATAGTACTGAAAAAGTCAAATATATAATTTTTTAAAATAAAGTTATGAGTTAATTATACTTTATACTCCAGCACTTTACATCAAATCTTAAGACCTTTTCAAATTTATAACAAATAAAAATAAAGGTAGTGAGCTATAGAATATAATGTAAATTGTAGGAGTACAAAATGTACTTTATTCTTGGGGGTATCTTTTGAAATTTGTCTTAGTAATAAGAGTCCGTTTGATATAATTTTTTTGCTTAACTTTTTTAAAATTTAGAAGTAAAAAAGACTGATTTTTTTATTTTTTTTTATTTTTTTATTTTCTTGTAAGTTTAAAAAAAATGACAAAAAAATTATATTAAACGGACCCCGAAACCGATTTATTAAATAACCAAATTGAAATTTTTTTTCGAAAACACAAAACCCGTTTTGTTTTTAAAATGAGTAGACGCGGTAGTATACAATAGATATAGATAGACATACGAATAGGTACACGAAATGAAGAAGAGAGAAAGGAGGGGAAGCGGAGGAGGGACGGCGTGCTTCTCGGCGTTGCCGGAGGAGTGCGTGTCGGTCATACTCTCGAAGACGACTCCTCGGGATGCGTGCAGGCTGTCTCTGACCTCCTCGGTATTCAACTCTGCGGCGCAGGCGGAGTCGGTGTGGGAGAGGTTCCTGCCGCCCGATGCGGAGGAGATCATCTCCAGATCAGCGTCTCCCGTGGTCTTCACCTCCAACAAGGACCTCTTCTTCCGCCTCTGCGATCCTCCTCTTCTCTTGGAGGGTGGCGCTATGGTAATTTCACTCCTCCTCCTCCTCCTCCTTCTCCTTCTCCTCCTCCTCCTCCTCCTCCTCCTCCTCCTCCTCCTCTCCTCTCTCTCTCTCTCTCTCTCTCTCTCTCTCTCTCTCTCTCTCTCTCTCTCTCTCTCTCTCTCTCTCAGTTTAAATCATTTGACTTTGTTTTCACTTGTGCATGATATGATCGTTGTAAATCCTCAAAATTTGAAGATGATTCTGTGCCATTATAAGGATGAAGGGCTTAAATTCATCAAAATTATATATTTAGACTTGATGACATATCAAATTCTCTGTCCCAATCATCTATATTGATGTCTGGTGACTTGAATTAGTGGAATTGTCATGTAATTTTAGCTTACACAGTATCTTGGCTGTTGTTCTATTTTTGTTTGAATCGCACCTTCACTCAATTCAGGGTTAACGTTAGGTGATGGCTACCTTTGTGTAGCTCATTGGCATCAGATCACTTTAGAAAAGAATTTAAATAAAAAAAAAAAAAGCTTCGGTTTAGAGGCACTGCTAACCACTAAACAATTTGTGCCCGGTGCGTAGGAATTTAGTGCTCGTTTGGATTAGCTTATTTACCAACTTATTTGACTAGCTCATTTTCATCTTTTCTAGCTTTTTTTGAACCCAAATTCAGTTTGTGAATTAGCATAAACTATATCTTAAGCCCTATTTTCAACTGATTCATATTCAGTATATATCTGGTTATGCAATTGATGGATCTGATAAAAGGGGGCAAATTCTGGAAAACCCCAAACTGCTCTCAGAATGAATTTTCTTCTATGGTATTCAAAGGACAGTTTTGTCCACTCACACAAAATTGCCCTTGACAAAAACTACAGTGCCAAGACAACAGGGCCTCCCTTTAAATTGTATTTTCCTCTCAAGTTCCAGTTCCCCTATCACTTATCTAATCTTGCAATTGTTATTGGCACTATTATACATCAAACCACTACTCACAAGGTTGGTAGTAGGCTGGGAGAACCCTTGGTTTGTTGGATAGGGGTCCTGGAATGACGGGTCTTGTGTTTCTTAATCCGCTAGCTAGAACACCCACATTAATGGAGGATACATACTTCGAAAATGTTTGTCCTTTGATAGAGTGTGCATGTGATTAATTTTAGACAATTAGGAATGGAAAAACAAAAAGAATTAATAAAGGGAGTGGAAAAATTAATCTATTCCTTGAGCTTCCCTAATATAACTGTCATATCTTGAATTATCAGTATATTTAAAGATATCAGTGAGATTTGATTTTCATAGAACCCAATAGTAATTTAATCCTATAAGTATGAAGAAAAATCTTACAAAGTTCACATATAAAATGGAATTAAGACTCCTCATTTGAGGGATTCAATTTGGTAATTAAGTGACTAATATGCACATATCGACTAAGGATTTTCCTTGAAAGGAAAATATAATATAAAACCATATATCTTTTGAGATGCTCGACGGATATTAGTTATTTATGTCAGGAATTCAGTGGAATAGGACGTAAACCTATAATAACTGAAACCAAACTTCTAGTGGAGTTCCATTCTAGATATGCGCAAAACAGGAATAAAATTAAACATTGACAATCCAAACGACATGTGGCTCATTACATTCCAAATTAAACGACATGTGAGTCATTACATTCCAAATTAAATAGGAAGTTGCATTGTGTACTTGCATGTAGTGAATCCATATGCAGTCAGCATTTTTTTATGTATGAATCTTACAATCGTATTCCACACAGGGATGTATTTATATGTGCTCATCGTTGTCAAATTTAGCATTTCTTCATGTTGGCTTATTAGATTCATATGTTTCACTACTAATCTCCATGCTTTTTCAGAATTGCACATTTATATGACACTGATAAATGATAATAGTATATCATTATCTTTAGGATTTTCTCAACCTTAACCATTGTCGATTTTGGCATTTTTCTCATTGAGCAGCATTTCTTTATCTAATGGTACAAGCACAATTTTTTTCACAAGTTTGCTTGCCCATAGTTAGTACTATGCTAAGAGAAAGCAGAAAAGTTGAAATGGATAGATAATGACTGCAAAACATTTAGTTCCATGCACCTCATGAAATGAACAATTAACATAGGTTACATCCCCAATAGGAGGCAAATGGTTGGGATTTATGTTGGAGATATATATTATTGAGTTTAGTATTTTGACCTATTTCAAACATGTATATATATATATATATTTATGTTGGGGATTATAATATTCTTAAGTTCTTCTAGCTCTGGATAACACCAAAAATATGGTTAATGAGGACAAATGCAAAGCTAGAGATTGAGAGGAAACAACTTGATGCTAACCTCATCAGTTGTATTACCTTCATTTAAAAGCTTGACATTCAAGCGAGGGAGCAATATCTTCAATTTCACAATTTCATAGCATGCTATACAGTTTGCAGTGTAATGCAGAAAAGACACTAGAAAAGTGTTCTTCTCTACCATCATCAACCGCATATCTTCTTCTTTTTTTTAAATTTAATTTTGCTAATGAATTGTCAATACTGTGGTAGCAGAGCTTTTCACTCGATAAGGGGACTGGAAAGAAATGTTACATGCTTGGAGCCACCGAACTTACTATTGCACAGGGTGATGCTCCAAACGAATGGAGATGGAGTACTTCACCTGAGTCCAGGTCTCTCTCTCTCTCTCTCTCTCTCTCTCTCTCTCTCTCAATACAAGCATGCTTACAGCTTGTTTGTATGCATGGTGCATGTTTGTTTGTGCACTTGAATGCAAGAATTTGCATCATTTCCTGTTGCCATGTGAATAACATTCATATGATTTAGCATGTGCAGATTCGTATTGGTGATCGAATATCCCCATGGTTGCCGCCTTGATGATATCCAAGGCAAGATGGAGACACGAATGCTATCTCCAAACACAACTTATGCTGCTTACTTTGTGTTCAAGCTTCTAGCCGATGCATCAGAATATTATCCTGTTTGTGCATCGGTTAAATATGTTAAGGGAGGAGGATGTGGAGATATATATGACGTCAACAGAGCTTATTTAAAATCGAAAACATCTGTATACATGCCAATGCGACAGTATGGACAGCTTCCACGGGAGAGAAGGGATGGCTGGATGGAGATTGAGATGGGAGAGTTCTTCAATGGCCGAGGAGCTGATGATGAGGTTGAGATGCTATTGAAGGGGTCCAAAGCCCTTAATGGGAATTCCACCCTAATTTTCCAAGGCATTGAGCTTCGGCCTAAAGAAGGCAAATGACATTGCAAGTGCTGCTTGAATGATTGACCATCAAAACCTAGTATGTCACTCCATATGATGGTAAAATTCTTGTGTTTGAGAAAAGCTAGTGTCAAATGTGATTGTCGAGTAAGATATGAGTAATGTGCAAAGTAAATGTTTTAAGTTCCTCGATGCTATTGGTGATTATCATGTCCACAGTCCCACTATCACTAATATTTTACTAATTTTGTACTTATTTTCCTTGTTACTTGATGTTCTATTCGGTACATGAATTTGGCGAGCAATTACTTTGTTATGGTGAAAAACAATGAGGAAAAGTCGATATAAAAAAAATGTGTGTGAAATTTTGTAGTTTAGATATCATTTTCTCCTTTTTTTTTCATTCTTTCTTATCATTTTACAAGTTTTTTACTGCATGAGAGAAAACACAAAGGAAAATGGCATTTCCTCGTGCTTTCCTTTCCTTCTCCCTGTCAATTCCAAGATCAAACCAACATAGGAAATACAAATCTACTTTAATTAGAAGAATACTTGAGGTGAAGATATATAAACTTTATTTTTTATATTTTATGATCACATAGAATTCCTAAGAAAGACATGAATTTTTCATCATATGTAACTTTCTTGCCTTTATTCCTAGATTGTATCCAGCTAATTGTGCTCTCAAGCTCTTCAAACTTCTTTGTGGGCAATTGTCGTTCTGGCAAACTGAAGGTAATGATTACTATTGCAAGTGGTGTCGTTTTAATTCTAGTGACATTTTATTACTACCGGTTGCGCCGTGTTAACCAGGGGCCTCAGCAGCCTATGATGACTAGATGTGCCTCTAGAGTCACTTTTCAAAGGGTATACGTTATACAAGATAATGAAATAGAATAGAAAGATTATTTTTACTTTTATTTTTATTTTTTTGATTAGTATCATTATTTAAAGGTGAAATAATTATTTTTATGAAATAACCATTCTCACATTTAGTTAGAATAATCATTCTCTATTAAGAGTGAAAATGGTAATTTTATTCTTACATGAAAGAGCATAAATTAAAATTTAATAAGATTTGTGTTATCAATTTTTTTTTAAAAATAAAACGGTAATTATTTTTTTAATTTTAAAAATTATAAAAACATAAAATTTTAAAAAATTGAAATGTTAAAAATTTTCACCATCACCACCACCACCGTCTATCGTCAGCCACAATCACTCACTTTTCACCACCAATGCTACCCCCAAAGCAGCCATCACCACTACCCCTGCCACTACCACCAACAACCACCACAATCACTCACTTTCCACCACCAATGCTACCCCCAAAGTAGCCATCACCACTACCCCTGCCACTACCACCAACAACCATCACACTGTTGCCGTCACCACCACCACCAATGCTTAATAATATTTAATAAATAATATATAATACTTCTAATATTTTGTATACGACATAATATTAAGTTTTCATATTATGTACTAAAATTTCATTCCATTTCGTTCTAGCATTGTTCATTAGTCTTACCAAATGAGGAAATAAAAATGAGAAATGAGAATAACCATTCCATTTTCATTCTTATTTCATTCACATTCACATTCTCATTTCATTTTTTTCTACCAAACATAGTCTAAGTTTTTTAAAAGTCTCCTTCGAGTTTTGAGAATGTTTCCTGATAAGATTTTTATTAAGTTTCTCAATTATTTTTCGCTTTCTATTTTTTTTTATATTTTTTAATTGTATTTTTCGCTTCTGTTTCCTACTTTCTTTTTTCATTTTTGTAACTATGGTACGAAGTTGTTTGGTGGAGGCCTCCCTCTAAAATTGGTGAGAGCGCAGGTCCCTTGAAAGATGATAATGGGACGAGACATCCTAATGAATACTTAGCTCTAAGCCTCAAAGCGCCAATCCACAATTAAAACCAAAGTGATTCCGCACAGGGTCATGGGTTGCCTGAGCGTCACATAACTAAGATGGTTCCTAGCCCCTATTCTGAGGTTGGGCTTATCTGCTTGGATGATCCGAATTTTTTCGGACCGTTAATTAAAATAAGAGACTAAAATAATCTCAAATAATTGCATTTTCAACAACTCAACTTAGTTATTTCTCAAAATATATCTTTAAAGTAATAAAATTTTAATTAATTCCAAAGCATGTCTTCAAAATAAAAAATAAATTATTATATTGCTTCTCCAAAGATCCTACTACAATTAAATAAATAATTCAATTAATCTATTATTTTTGGAAAATATGCTCTTAAATATTGCTTTGTGCTCGTTTTGCTTTAATTTGAAAAATAAAATTTAACAAAAAAATATATAGCACGACAAGAATACAAGTGCTAACTTAGGGCAATTAAAACAGAGCTCGTCAATCAGTTCAATAGATCAAATAATAGGATCAACAAAACAATAATAAATCACGAAAAATAATATGTATATTAATCATTCTAATGTTTTAGTCATTCCAATGTTTCATCATAGTCCAATACCTGGTTCTTCTTAGTACCATGTCAAAAGTTACCCGTGCTACATAACAATACCCAACTTCAATAACCAATACGTTTAGGTTAACCTTACATACCAAGCTTGGAAGCACAGCCCAATAATTTTCATTAACATAATAAATTGGCCAACGCGTGCATTTGAATATGTACTAATTAGTTTCAAGGTACATCAGTCATAACAAAATTTAATTATTCAAAAATATTATTATCATGGAGTTCAACAACAAATATAATAGTCAAGAATGTGTCGGAAGAAACTTAACAAATTCAAAAAAATCATATATTGACGAAATTTAATAAGCACAAATATACAAGAGAAATACAATTCAGGAATAACAAGAATCTATTCTTTGTAATGAGATTTGGGGAGCAGCATATTGTATACACCCGGTTACCTCATGTGTGCTTCACAAATTTTGCCTAGATCACCACACAACCTAAATAATTTTACATAAATTAAAACCAAAATGGTAGAGTTTCTCCTACAATTTTTTTCTCTTCCTTCCTCCCCTCTCCTCTTTCTCCTCTCTTTCTTTCTTCCTTTGGCAGCGTCTCCCTCTCTCTATTCTTTCCCCACTTCAGCAGCATATCTCCCTCTCTCCCTTTGTTTAGTGAAGTATTTGGTGTGGAGTAGATTGGCCGAATGGCCTCTCCTTATATAGGCAAAGTGTGCTTGGAGAACAAGTCAAGCTTGGGATCACATTGGTAATTTAGTTTCTCTAGGACAACCTTGGCAATTATCATCATTTTTATGCACCTTTAACGAATCCCTTAATTATGTTATACTCTCCTTAGTCCTTATATATATCCTTTTTAATCACTCCCTAAGTCTCTTTTCATTCACACCTTTCATGCATTTTTTTTTTAAAACAAACTTGCTACCGATTCATGTGAACTTCTGTCTTTTCACCTAATTTTCTATTGTACAAAATTAATTTTCTATTTTTGGAAATTTATCAAGTAATTTACTACTCATAAATGTATATATTTTATTTATGAACTAAATCGAAATAAGCATTAATTAATTCATTATCTATGTAATGATCCCAAAAATTTTTGAGGGGGTTACGTCTTCTTGAGAACGAGTCATTAGATATGTGCGCTCGTAGTTACCTATATATGGTAATTGACGAAAGTATGGTAATTGAAGAAAGGCACATCATCCAAATCAAAAAGTTCTTGAAGTCCAACTTTGTGGAATGGTCATTATTTGATTAGATCAGGTAGGTTGGGGAAGACATGTAAATGAAATCGGGATTGATTTGCATATATAGCATTCCAATGAGATTACTGAGTTCAGGTATAAGTTATCGATTCGTGGTGCTGGTACGAGTGCAGGTGCAGGTCCACATAAGAGAATAAGAGAGAGAACAAGGACCGTAAGAGTACCATTTTTTTTTTAAAAATGGGAGAGCTAGAGTGCTTATATAGAGTACCTATTAAATATAAATACAAACAAATTTGAATCGATATATATATATTTATATTTATTTATTAGACATATATATCACCTAATTTATAAAAATTATCATCCTACTGTATCATAAACCTTGCTGAAAGTTACTAATTTTTTCCGAAGTAGCTCACTGGATCTCAGTGTTGATAAGCTACATGCCTCACATCAGGTGCGCAGCTTCACAAGAATCACAACTATAAAGCCTGAGGAATGATTAGGTGTAACCTGCAATAGCAGCTGAAAAATGAGAGGAAGAAAAAAAAAACATTAAATGTGGGACAGATTAGCGCACTGGAAAACCAGTCCGCGAATTAGAGGTGGATCCGGAATTGCCAATTCGCGATTTAGTTTGCAGTTCGGCATCCCCACTAGGCGAACTACGTGACTTAGTTCAAGGCTTTGAGCGAAATCCTCTCTCTTTTCTTGAATGCATCTTTTTGTTTGCTGGTAAATTTTGGAGGATCAACATACCACCAATTCCAAATACAGGGCTGAAGATCTTTGCCAAGAAAAATGTTCACTGTCACCTTGGGAGAGGAGATGAATCATTTTTTCTCGTTTTGGTTTTTGAAGATATTCTTTGACATAGTGTCCTTTTTGAAAGTTCGACTGCAGATTAGAGGTGATTCTCAGATTAATACCATCCCCTTTTTGTCTTCATTGACACAATTAAGTTGAGATGATATATTGATTGTCGTTGACTAAATCCCATAAACTTATGATCATTTTGTGTTTCTCACTGCTCTCCATAAATTTCTCAACTACATTACCGGCGTGTGCTTGATGATGGAAAAATTATTAAATGCTTTTGAAGCACAACGCATGCATTGTTCCTCTTACAAAGTAATGAATTTCCTCTTTTAAGTGGGTTCCGAACACATCTACTGAACTCACCGAAAAAAGAAAGATGTAAAATAAGGGTAATATGGTGCTCTAGATAATACCCAACATTGCTATAGTTCTCAAGGACACCAAGCGCAAGATGAACTTTTTTTTTCTTTGTTGTTGCAAATTGGGTGTTGCTTGATTCCTATTTGCCAGTAGTGGTAACCCTCCAAGTTAGCTATATATTTTAGGGTAAATTACATAGACCTACCCTCATCATTTAAGAAAATAAGGGACCTCAATAAACATTTCAAATTTACAATGGTCTCCCTTACTTTTGAATTTCGATAACAAACTTCCTCCTCTGTTGATCAATCGTTAGTTGACCAAATAGAAAAAGCTGATGCAAACTTAATAATTTATTTTAATGACTATTTTACCCTTCTCCAAATCTCACTATTTGTTCTTATTCATCACTGATGTTTCTCCACCTTTTTTATTCTTCGACACCTTCTTCTCCAATTAACCCCACATCGATCCACCAAACCCCAGCCTACCTCCGGCCAAGCCCCACCCATTTGCCCCCATTTTTCCATCAAAACAAGTCCTCCGTCACCCTACCCCGCCAACCCCCTTCCTTTCCCCACATTCCCCCATTGCTCTAGAACTCACCCTCGACTGCTGCCCGAGGACACCCTGTTCGACACAACTTTGTTTTTGTGAAACCCTAGATGAGGAGACGATCATGGCACTAAAGAAGAGAAATCTAAGGCTGACAAGATGGGGTTGGTGCTGAAGAAGAGAAATAGAAGCCTCCAAATCCCAGAAATTTGTCTTCGTTCTTCCCACCCCTCGCTGGCAACTACCTCCTCACCCGCGTCATGAATTACGCCACCTAGGCCGCGGCTCTAGCATTGTCACCGTCGGCTCCATTGGCGGCCAAGTCGAGGGTACTAAGTGGGAAAATCACTAATGAGTTCACTAGCGATGGCTCAATCGGCCAAATATGCCAGGTGATAGGTGTCATCGTGGGCAATAGATTGGATGTTTGTTCTTCCTCCTCTCTCTAGCAACAACTTGGGTATGTTCTTCCTCCTCTTTGTATCTTTGTGTCTTCTCTCACTTTAGACCACCCCCCCCCCCCCCTTTCTTAGATCTGAAAAAGGGTTTGGCAGTTGATGGATGTTGTTAGTGGTGGTATGGGAGGTAAGAAGGGGTGAGTGAGGGCTAAGGAATGACGGGCAAGTGTGGGTGAGGGAGTGCTGGGCAATGATGGGAGAGGTGGAGGAGGGTAGGTTTTGCATTTGTGTTGTTGCAGCAATAGAGGAAGACGATCGGGAAGAAGAAAAGGGGAAAAAAAAAAGGAATAGAGAAAATAAAAAACCTTGTAATTTACTTTTCATTATTTAAAAATGATCAATAATGATTTTGTTTTATGAAAACAATATTTAAATGGAAGGGTAATTAGGTAATTTTTTACTTCCGTTAATGGTCTGTGCCCTCACCACTTTGACAAGGGAGGTTAGTGTAATTTTAAAATATTGTGGGAGGTTCCTATATTTTTACAAATATTAAGGAGAGGTCTGCATAATTTACCCTATATTTTACGGAATAATGAGTGTGAGATAATAAGGTAAGAAATATAATTATGTATAGCATCACTCGGTAGGGCCGGCTCAAGATAAATTGAGGCCTAAAACGAGAGCTTTAAATGAGGATTTTTTTTCAGAAAATAATTATGAATTTTCACATCTTTAGTAGTGGTGTAAAATTTTACTCAAAATTTATTTTTCTAGCCTTTTGGGATGAAAAATTATTAATTAATACATTCAAGTCTAGATAATAAATATTTTTCACTTGGTAGTATACTTCTAGTCACTATGACCTAAGTAATATGTGCAAATTATATACAAATATTTCATCATATTTACCGAATCAAAATTGACCCAATCAATATAATAAAAATAGTTTTCAGTTTTTACCTTAATGGCTAGCTATAGATAACCCACCAACAATAAATAAAATAAAAAAATTTACTTTTTGTTCAATTTAATGTCTCAAGCTATAAAATAAAATAATATGTCGTACATGTAAAGGTAACTTACAAAATCAAATAGAGATTTAATACAATTTGACAAGATAGAAACCAAGCAAAGATCAATCCATACAAACAATAAAAAATTTGCTTCAGTAAACCGTTTGATAACGTCATTTGTAAAGTTTACCAATTCTTTTTTTATTTTAAAAATTTGTGTTTGCACGAGAGAGAGAGAGAGTTGTGAGGGTTTAGACTTCTTACCATTTACATGTTGGAGAGAAAGAGAGTTGTATGTTTTTTTTTTTTTTTTCAAGCTAATGTAGTTGATTTGGTCCTTTTTTTTTATTTCTTTCTTTCTTTCTTATGGGGCCATTTCCTACTGAATTGAGGCCTTTTTTAAATATTTTCTCATTAGTCAATTTTTTCGTTTAGACTAGGACTTTTTTTTCTTCTTCTTATGGACCTTTGTTCTCATTTAGACTAAATTTTTTTTTTCCCTTTTCCTGTGCACCTTTTTTTATTTTTTATTTGGACCGGGGATTTTTTTTTTAAAGAATAAGCATGTCAAATTGTAAAGGGCTTAACTATAGTATATATGATTTGTTAAAATTGGAGGCCTTCAAAAATTGGGGGCATAAAGCGAGTGTTTTGGTTGCTTTATGGTCTACTCGGCCTTTTTACTCAGAGATAGTAAGGTGAGACATGGAATAATATGGGTACAACATTACTCTTGTATATTCATGCGGGAAACTGTTTTCTCATCCCTTTGGTTAGGGATGTAAATATTGCCCAAAGCCCATGGGCCTCCCATGCCTAGCCCTAGCCAATCGGGACAAAGCCCGGCCCAAGCCCAACTCTTTATGGGCAAGCTTGGGCTTTACCCTTGGTAGCTCGAGCACGGCCCGAGACCTGCCTAAAAAGGCCGACCTTAGGCCGGCTCAAATTATAAATTTATAACTAATAATATATTTTTATATAATTAATAGTTTATATAGATTTATATTATATCTTAGTTTAATCATTATTGATTATTAATTATTAATTAAAAGTGTATGTTTTATACAATTCATGGTTTATATAAAATTTACATTAATCAATACTTTATAAATTTAATGATTTATATTTTTTTTGTATGATTTTTATAAGTTGACTGATTCTTTAACTTAGTTTTAACCATTATTGATAACTATTTATTAATTACTAATTGATAAAACTAAAATTAAACTTGAAAACCAAAATGTAAAAAAAAAAAAAAATTTTGAACAAGCTCACCTAAAAGCCCGTGCCCAAGCTTAAAATTTTGGTCTGGCCCGGCCCAAAATTTGGTAGAAGCTTTCTTTTTCTAAATTTGGTGGGAGCCTTCCATTCCTAATTTTGGCCCGGTTAGGCCCAAAATTTGACAGGAGCTCGAAAAGTCTAACCCAAGCCCAGTGGGCAGCAGCCCAGGTCTGGCCGAATCGGATTGACATACCTACCTTTGAGTTGGAAAGTTATCAAAAGTGTAATGCTATTCATTTAAAATCTCTACATATAATGATGTAATTGAATGAGAGTCATTCACTTTATATCAAAATACCTATCATAATGACTATTAATTATAAAAATGTCATTGTCGTGTTATTTTGACGGATTTTATGTGTAAATTTTTTAAAAGAACAGCATTTTCCTTGTCAAAAATAACAACATGCAAGCATTGAGGGGATTTAAGATCATCTAAATGAGTTGGCATTATCTTATCCATTATTTCTATTTCCTTTGACATGTCACCTCTCTAATTAATGGATAGAATGGAGGGATCCTAATCCCCCTCGAAAGAGAAATTATTCCTGATGGCGTCACAAGCATATGAGTTCATCTATAATTTGGATATTTGTACACTTATGTCCTACCTACCATAATTACTAAAGAGCATGAAATCTTAGTAAAAGTCGGCACCATATGACGGTCATCTAAATTAATTATTTTTTTAGAAAAGAGAGTGAGGAAGGTTTAGCGTGAAACAAGGGAGATATATTTAAGTAATGCTATACAATCAGAAAATTTATACAAATTTTTGTATGAAATGGCATAGTTGTATGAAAACCTTTCACTTTAAAATAAAACACTTATTATGATGGTTCTTAATTATAAAAGTACTATCACCGCATCATTCTCATGATATTTTTTGTACAAATTCTGATAACATTTTCCGCAAAGTAATGGATATCATAGAACTAAAATTAGGACCATTGAACCCATCTTGCCTAATTTTAGCCTTTTGTTTTTCCAACCAGCCATTGAATAATGCCCTTCTACGTTCTAAATTTTTTTCTTTTTTCTCGCATAATTCCATCTACGAAAAAAAAAAGAAGAGGTTTTTGATCTTCATTTCTCATTCTTTGAGTTTTCATGCAAACCCATAATCTCTCAATATCTCTACGTAAATATTGAAAGCCAGAATGAAGAGATCATTACATGCCTCTCATTGTCCTAATCACATTCAATCATGCTTGTAGCACTCAAAGAATCCATTCTTTTGGGTCAGGAAATATAACAAGACAAGATCAAGATGGCCACTTCAGCAGGTGCACCCAAGAAAATATCCTCCTCCACCGCCACCCCCTCCGACCGGCCGCCAGCGGCCGTGAAATTTGCCCGACGGACATCAAGCGGCCGTGTCGTTAGCCTGTCCCGAGATGACGAGTTGGACATGTCAGGGGAGTTTGCCAGCCCAAATGATTACATTAATTACACGGTTATGATGCCTCCAACCCCGGATAATCAGCCGGGTGGCTCATCCGGTGCAGGTGCCTCAGGCGACAAGCCGGATGACCCGGGGCTGTACGGGTCAACAAGCCGGTTCGGGATGGAGTCGCAGCAGGACAGGTCAACGAGGAGGGGCGGTAGGGAGGACGAAGGCGGTGGTGGCGGCGGAGGAGGTGCGGCGGGCAAGCTGGACCGTCGGATGTCGGTGCTGAAGTCAAACAACAAATCAATGTTGCTGAGGAGCCAAACGGGGGACTTTGATCACAACCGTTGGTTGTTTGAGACAAAAGGGAAGTACGGTATAGGAAATGCATTTTGGCAAGATGATGAGAATTCATATGATGATACTGGCATGTCTAGGTCAGATTTTATGGACAAGCCTTGGAAGCCTCTCACTCGCAAGGTTAAGATTCCAGCAGCAATTCTTAGCCCTTACAGGTGCACTCCTTAATCCATACATACGTTCATATATATATATATATATATATAGTTAGTTAGTTAGAACAAGGCTTCCTTGAATTGAGCATGAAACTGTGATTTGAATAAGATATTTGTAGGGAACAAAGGTATTAAAGAAATGGGTATTGGAGTCTCAATACAGGAAAGCTAACACTACTTTATAAACAGTAAGGAGACATCAGCTCATTAAGAGGTCATCTATACTTAAAACCAATTAAAAAGAAAAGGTCAATTTGACACTTGTTGGAAGGGAAAGGAAATGAGGGAGAAATTACAGAGAAAGTGATTTTTTTTCTTGTTCAGTTTTTACAAAGAACCTGAGAGAAAAATATAAGAAAATTACGTTCTCTCGTTCAAAATTCAAAGAAAAAAAATCTAGAGGGTAACGTAACAGCGATAGAGATGAGTTGTAAACCCAAATGTTCTGAATTCAAACTCAGCAACACTTTTGGAGTCAGACTACAAGAGATTTATTTATTGTGAATTCTTTAGTCTTAGCGCAGATAACTTGACTTTTATCATACCGAAAGAAATAGGTGAAAATGAAAGGGGAGTCGGAAGAAAAACAACTCTCCTTCACTTTTTTTCTCCATTTCTTTCTCTTCCTTCTAAAATTAGAACCAAACAAGTAATTTTTCCTTGTAAATCTCTAACCTAAACTCACTTTTTTTTTCCGTGTGAACAGGCTACTTATTGTGCTGCGCCTGGTTGCACTGATTCTGTTCCTCGTATGGCGAGTTCGAAATCCAAACAATGATGCATTGTGGCTATGGGGGATGTCCATTGTATGTGAGTGCTGGTTCGCTTTCTCGTGGGTTCTTGACATCCTCCCAAAGTTCAATCCTATAAACCGGCAAACCGACCTGGCGGCCCTCCGGGACAAGTTCGAGACACCCTCTCCCTCGAACCCCCACGGCCGGTCAGACCTCCCTGGCGTCGATGTATTCATCTCCACCGCCGATCCAGAGAAAGAACCGCCGCTAGTCACTGCCAACACCATCCTTTCCATCCTTGGTGTTGAGTATCCAGTCGAGAAAGTTTCCATCTACATTTCGGATGATGGTGGTGCCATCCTTAACTTCGAGGCCATGGCCGAGTGTGTCAAATTCGGCGAGGTTTTGTAACAATCCTCTCACCTACTAAAATTATTGCAAATTCAACTTGCATCCACATATTAGTATCCTCGACATTATATATATATATATGGATACATATTGTTAAATTATATTGGTATAGTTTTTTAATTTTACAGTTTCCTTTTTTTTTTTTTTTTTTTTTTTGTCTTTGGGACACGTCAAGCAGTCACTTTGATAGTGCCCTAGACATATCTGATGACAAACTCTGCAAACTCTGATAGGACAATTTATTAAGGCATGACCACGCGTATGACAATACAAGCTGGATTACTGCGACCATATAAGTATGAAAAATGTTATTCTTTCTTAAAATTTATACAAAAATATTTAATAGAATGATGCGTCAATAATAATTTTGTAATTAAAATTATTATGATGAGTGTTTTATTTTAAAGTAAAAAGTTGTCATTAAGACATATTATTCTGTATGAATTTTTTATTTGTATAACATTATTCTATTAGTATAGTTTAACATATGAATAATATTATACAAACAAAAAAATTCATACAGAATTTATCACCAAAATAATGTAATTAAGTTAAAACTATTCATTTTAAAATAAAACACTCATCATAATAGTTCTTAATTATAATATTATTACTGCCAAATCATTCTCATATGACTTTCTTATAAATTTTCTGCTTAACTTATATACATAAACACACCATTATCATGAGTCCATGACAAAGTTCAATCAAACATAAGTCTAGTTATCTTAATTTTGATCGATCGTCAAAATATATATATACTCTTAATGGGTTTTTTATTTGGTGTCCTTTTGTATATATCTCCAATGCTCAAAATTCTAACAGGTTTGGGTGCCCTTCTGCCGGAAACACAACATTGAGCCTAGGAATCCAGACAGCTACTTCAACATGAAAACGGACCCAACCAAGAACAAGAAGCGACCCGATTTCGTGAAGGACCGGCGTTGGATCAAGAGGGAATACGATGAGTTCAAGGTCAGGATCAACGGCTTGCCGGATGCTATAAAGAAGCGGTGCGAGATGTATAACTCCAAGGAGGAAATGCATGAGAAGAAGCTTGCTAGGGAGAAGAACGGCGGAGTTCTGCCGGCAGATCAGCCGATTAAGACCACCAAGGCCACTTGGATGACTGACGGGACGCACTGGCCGGGAACCTGGTACACGCCAGCGCCCGATCACTCCAAGAGTGACCATGCCGGTATTCTGCAGGTAACTACGAGAGAGAGAGAGAGAGAGTCCCTCCATTTTTATAATCTTCATTTTATCTTGTTGGAGTCCTATGGTTTTCCACTGCTATTTGGAGATTGATTATTCCCTGACATCCCCAATATCAAAATTTTGATTCGGCATATTCGATTAGCACAAAAATGTTTCAGAAATATTTTGAAAATGTTTTAAAAATTTTTAAAAGTAACAAATATTAATATACTAACATAAAATATTTTGTGTTTTTATCAATAAAAATTATACAATATTTAATAAAAGTTCTAAATTTATGACAACTCAACTTATTATTTCGATATGTGGTATTGTGTTTTGGTGCATTTTATGTATTTTGATAAAAACACTACAATTTTATTACTTCACTAGTGCTTGGCTTCGGTTTTTTAGGAAACGAAAACATTTTGTTTTGATGGAAATAAATGAAAGTAAAATGTTATTCTTGTAGAAAATTCGTATAGAAACTCTCACCAGAATAATATGTAACGGTAATAATTTTGTAATTAAAAGTCGTTATAACGAGTGTTTGTTTTGAAATATAAAAACTCTCATTCAATACATATTTCTGTATAAAAATTCAGATTTTACTATACTTCGGTCTGTTGTAATAGAAACACTATAATTTCATTATTTCACCATGTTTCGTTTTGATTTCTTAGGGAAATAGAAACATTTCCACTGTTTTGACAAATGAAAATTTCATTCGACATGCTCTTGCAAGGCTTAAATCTGAAATAAATTCAACCTCCATTGCAGGTGATGAGCAAGGTTCCAGAACACGATCCGGTGATGGGTCACCCGGACGAGAAGAAGCTGGACTTCACCGGAATCGACACCAGGCTTCCGATGTTTGCCTACGTTTCGCGCGAGAAACGGCCCGGTTATGACCACAACAAGAAAGCCGGAGCCATGAACGCCTTGGTGAGAGCTTCGGCAGTTCTGTCCAATGGGCCCTTCATACTCAACTTGGATTGTGATCACTATATCTATAATTCCATGGCCATCCGAGAAGGAATGTGCTTCATGATGGACCGCGGCGGTGACCGGATTTGCTACATACAGTTTCCGCAGAGGTTCGAAGGGATCGATCCCTCTGATCGATATGCTAATCACAACACTGTCTTCTTTGATGGTAAGATTTTTTGTTTTGAGTTCATGGAATTTTACCTATAACAAGCAGCGGCGGGACCAAAAAATTTATCTATAGGAAAATTTATTTATTTATTTATATATATATATATATATATATTTTTAAAAAGCTATACTTTTCAAAATTTTATATAAAAAATCTCACTAAAATGATGTAACAGTATTATTTTGTAAATAAGAGCTACCATTATAAATTATTGTTTTTAAATGAGTGGCTTGCATTTAACCACATTATCCTAGTAATAAATTATGTATAAATTTTATATTTATATAGCATTACTCATGTTTATATATAAAAAAGAATGACATTTTTTATGCATTATACATATGTAATGCTATATAAACAAAAAATTTATACATAATTTATTTCAGAATAATATGACAATGGTATTTTTGTAATTAGGAGCCATTTATACGAGTGTTTTGTTTTAAAGTAAAAACACTTAGACTCAACATCACTTTATACATAAATTCTGTATAATTTGTTTGTATATATATCGTTACCTATAATGTATATAAGCTTATATATAATATATAAAAGTGTCTTTAAAAGAAAGATAACTATTTCAGGGTGATATTTACAAATTTTAGGAAAAACGTGAGAAATATTTTTAGAATTTTCAATAATTTAACGGGACATTTACAAATTCTTAGAGGAGACCAATTGAGAAAAAAAAAATCAAAATTATAGGTAAAAATTATAAATTTGAAAAAGTTAAGGGGAGCAGCTCTCTAGACCATAATTCACTCCGCCTCTGATAGCAAGGCTTTCTATAAACCATTTTCATAAATATGGTTAATTTTTCTTTCTTTTTCATTTTGTTCTCCACTAATTTTTCAGTTTGTTACTAACCCAAATTTGCTACGTCTTTGCTTGCACAACAGGGAACATGAGAGCCCTGGATGGTCTGCAAGGCCCCGTGTACGTCGGAACCGGATGCATGTTCCGGCGATACGCTCTTTACGGCTTCAACCCGCCACGAGCAAATGAGTATACCGGCATTGTAGGGCAGAACAAGTCCCGGGCTCCAAACATTCTGATGCAGTCCGACGAGGACTCAGACACACAGCCCTTGACGGCGCACCCTGACTTGAGCCTGCCCAGGAAATTTGGGAATTCGACGCTGTTTGTAGAGTCTATAGCCATTGCTGAGTTTCAAGGACGCCCCCTCGCCGACCACATTTCCGTAAAGAACGGACGGCCTCCCGGTGCGTTGCTCCTCCCCCGTCCCCCACTCGATGCCCCTACTGTCGCTGAGGCTGTTGCTGTTATCTCCTGCTGGTAATTCACTTCACCTCTAATTTTTTTTAAAATAAAAGTATCAAAGTTCCGTTATCATCTAAGAGCATCTAAAAAGCACGTATACTTCTAAAAAGTTGTTAGATCCGTGTTGGGTACCGTTTTGGACGTGATATTTCGTCGAATACATGTCTTGTTCCGCTATTTTATTTCTTTTTTTTTTAAATTCTTTCAGTATACATGTATTCATTAGTTCAATAATCGCGTCCATCACATGTACGTGTGAACATGTTAAAACATTAAAAAAAAATTAACATAAAATCGTAAAGTAATATAATTTTATATCTAATTTTATGTTTAAACGGTAGAATATATATGTTTTAAGTTTAATTCGTATTATTGTTTATTATTTTTATTATTTTTAAGTAAAATAATTTTTATATGTCATATAACAAAATACATAAAATATATAACTTTATCCTGTTCGCGCAGGTACGAGGACAAGACGGAATGGGGAGACAGAATCGGTTGGATCTACGGATCAGTGACGGAAGATGTGGTCACCGGCTACAGAATGCACAACCGCGGGTGGCGGTCGGTCTATTGCATCACAAAGAGAGACGCTTTCCGGGGCTCCGCCCCCATTAACCTCACCGACCGCCTCCACCAAGTGCTCCGGTGGGCCACCGGCTCAGTGGAGATCTTCTTCTCCAGGAACAACCCCCTCCTAGCAACCCGGCGCCTCAAGTTCCTTCAGCGCATCGCCTACTTCAATGTCGGCGTCTACCCCTTCACCTCCATCTTCCTTGTCGTCTACTGCTTCCTCCCAGCTCTCTCCCTCTTCTCGGGGCAGTTCATCGTCCAAAGCCTGAACGTTGCATTCCTTTCCTACCTCCTCATCATCACTGTCACCCTCACTCTCCTCTCCCTCCTAGAGGTAAAATGGTCCGGCATTGCTCTAGAGGAATGGTGGCGTAACGAGCAGTTCTGGGTCATCGGAGGAAGCAGCGCCCACCTTGTTGCAGTGCTGCAAGGCCTCCTCAAGGTCATAGCCGGGGTCGAGATCTCCTTCAAACTGACCTCAAAATCTGCAGCTGAGGATGAAGATGACATCTATGCCGACCTCTACGTTGTGAAATGGACCAGTCTCTTTCTGATGCCGCTCACGATCATCGTGGTGAATATCGTTGCCTTGATCATTGGGGCCGCAAGGACTGTCTACAGCGTGATCCCGCAGTGGAGCAAGCTGTTCGGGGGAGCCTTCTTCAGCTTCTGGGTTTTAGCTCACATGTACCCGTTTGCCAAAGGGTTGATGGGAAGGAGAGGGAGAATGCCCACCATTATCTATGTCTGGGCAGGCCTTGTTTCCATTACAGTCTCTTTGCTCTGGATATCTATCAGTCCCCCCAGCGACAATTCCACGGCCGGAAGTGGGAATGTTTCTGTGTAAGGACATGAAAGAGAGAGAGGGGGAGAGAGACTTGTGCTGTGCTGTGATCAAATTCAGAGAGTTTCTTCCTTATCTAGTGTTCAAATGAAACCAAAAACAAAAAAAAAAAAAGTTGGAAGACCACAGAATTGTCTTGTGTGGAACTGTAACTTAAAAAGGGTGTAGGACATGCTTGTAGTGATAGAACAATTTTTTGTCTTCTTTGTTGATGGTTTTAAGTTATACTGGGATTTTGATGATTGTTCAATTGAAAGGTATATCCAACCTATATGTATGTATGTGTTCATTTTCTATCCTGAGTTCTACATCTACACTGCAGAAATTATCTAAACCAATCTATATTTTTTTATTTTTTCTTGGTCAGATCTAAACCAATCTAATGAAGAGTGCATTTAGGTAAAATTTTCAGCTGATGAATACAGAAAGCCATATGTAGACCAACGGGTCCAAGCCCCTGGGTTTTGGAAATTCCTATAAACTTTTTAGTATTTGTAATGAGAACTAGTGTATTGAATAACCTGATTGGGGATGCTTTAGATTCATTTTCACTGAGTGATTTTGTAACGGGCTGAAGGTGGTCTCATGCTTGGTTTCACATGCACTACTATTCAATCTGGTTTGACAAGAAATCTGTATAAATCATTAAAAAATTTAGTGAAAAACTATCCAAATAATTCAATAGGCATTAAAGAAAAAAATAGATAAAACTCTATAGTTCAAGTTTTCAAATAGTTTCAGCAAAGTTTACCCCTTAATTTCTCAAGAGTTTCTACTAAGTACCCCAAAAGTTTTTTTAAGAGTTTCTTAAGCATTTTGAAACCGTTTCTCCAAAATTTGAACCAGTTCTGTACCAGTACCTTCCCCTTCCAAATGAGTTTCCCAGCAAATATGATATGTCCATCCTAAAAAAAATCGAGACAGTCAGGTTACAGATACAATGCATTAGCCCCTTTTAAATCCTCCTGTCATTCTTCAATGTTCCCCTCAATTAACTGAAAGGGACCATTAAACCACTAAAATCTACTACCAATGCATCGTACGAGCAGTTTCTTGACTCCATAGTACCGGTTACAAAGTCCTAGAAAAACAATTACAAAGCAGAGAAGTCGTGCATTGAAATGCAGATGGTTAAGTAATGCCACCAATGAATAAATTTTTCATATCATTGTGCATCAAACTGCATTTAAAATTTTACATTGTTCTGTTTAGCAAAGGTTACATAATATCAAATATAAGTTATTGCTTATAAAAACTGCCTTACTTTATAGAAGAAAGTCGCGAATACGAACAGGCCTTTTTACTGCATTTGTATAACCCTGCACAAGAAGGACAGTGCTAAAGATCACCAAAACAAATAAGGTTGTGCTTTACTTTTTCCATTACTAGTGAATAGCTGTATAGAGGACAGTTCTCAAGAAAATGAACTGGCAACACTTGAAACTACCAGCAAAACACAAGCAAAAGATTGCATAAGAGTGTAGTATATGCACAATTTGCATAAGAGTATATGATAAAATTGAATAATATGATTGGTTTGTTACCTCGTTGAATTTAAATAGTAGAGGGCGTGAATCTCTCTCTGAGGTTGCTGGCTTTTTCTTAGCATTATCCATATTTTGAGAACCTTTGCTGCCAACCTTTCTAAACCTGGTTTGAAAGACATAATAATTATGTTATTTTGCCAGGTAGCATGCTTTTTAACCTGCCGCTAAGAAAAAGAACAAAAGATTACAGAAATAAAAATGTGGAGCAAATGTCAAGGGGTCGCAAGGACCAGGTAATCTCCCATATACAGCAGCAAAGAGTGAAAAACAGATAAATCAAAGGAAGCACAAGAGCTATCACCATTACTTGGAATTTGGGCATGATATTTTAAGTCTCATTTTAAGTAAAACGAGATAATGATGCCATCAAGAATTTAAACAAAAAACAAAGTTGTGCATTGTCTACAATTTTAAACTGATACTTAAACCATGTCTTCATCTTTGATAAATACTTAAAAACTAAGTAGCACGGACACAGACACGCCGCATGGCATGACATGATATGGACACATGGACAATCCAATTTTTCAAAAGAAAAGTTAGAAATGACACGCCTGGGACACGGTAAATATTTTATATTTTTATACATCATAACTATGTATTCCATAGCTTAAACGTCAAATTATGTATAAATCCACATTTCTTAATTTTAAAATTGGATACCAAAGTATTTTCTTCAAACTTGCAATGTGTTTCATGTATGTTTAACTGATGAAGACATGTGTCCCTCGAGAATCTGAAGCATGTTTGGTTCTAAAAAAGCTTAAAAATAACAGGATACATTCGGACGTGTGACCGATATGTGTCCGGAGAGTGTGAGATGAGTGTCGTGTCTGACACCCTTACACCTTAGAATCGTCCATGCTTCTTAGTTAAAAAAAAATTAGTTAGATGAAAATTATCTTCAGAGTACATATAAATCAAAAGAAAAAGATATTGAAAAATTTTGTGTAAGTTGGATCGTTTTAGCCCAATTATTTTAACATGCAACCATTTCAACCATATTCAAAAATTGGAAGTTTTAGCTAATTTAATCCAATTAGTATTTAGGTTTCCACTCTAAACTCAGCCTGCAGCAAAAAAAGGGATGTTAAAAACTTGAAACAGTTAATGTCGTAAATCAGGACTCATGAAACATGCTATGACACTAAAATAGCATGACCTAGTGAACCACTTGACTTAGTGTCATGTCCCTTTAACATGAACTTTATTCCAGCTCATAAATCTTGGTGAATTTGCTTGAATGTACTTCCTTCAGTTGCCCCTTAATTATCCACAATAGCACAATTATAAATTTAAAAGTGAAGTTTCTCCTTACACAATAGATATTCAATTTTCTTTTTAAATTTGTTCAAAACTATAACTTCCTACTTTTTCTTTAAGTTACACATATCCTTATGCATATGGAACTGTTGCATTAAATCAATGGGGCTAGAAGACAACCAGTTGGATTGGACAAGTAATACTTAGAGCCAACCGGTCAGCCTATTTTTCACAACTTAGGAAAATATTACGAAACCACAGAAGATTCACTTGTGTAAGAATGCACAAAATGTACATTTATTCTTATTGATTGCCTTGTTATGAACTGCTTTAAAACTTTTTCAAACAGTTTTTTTATAGTCTTCCTCATGTCATGCAGGTTTCTCACTGCATTAATTAAATAAATTCACCTCACTATCTGTCAACAATTCTCTAGCCAAAGGTATGAGAAACCCATACAGAGTTTCCCGTACAGCTGACACCAATTGTTCTCTAGCATTATCCGAGTTCTCTAATAATTGGAGGCACTAAAGAAAGCCTATTAACTTCAACTTTGTTTAAAAAGAAAAGCTGACAATCTAGAAATCTTGGAATGATCTAGATCGAATGAGTTTGCACAGTATATTTGTCTTGCTACTTGACTTGATAGATTTCGGGATTCCATTACAAAGGAAAAATGAGATAGCAAACATAATGCAGAGATAACTCAAGTCTTCAACAAAAATTCTGGAAGTGATTATGCGGCCATAAAATCTGTCCACATGTACATGTTTGTTTGTATGTACGCTAAGCAGCATAGACATGGACCTGCGACACGAATACAGCACGCCAACATGGTAATTTTCAAAAATGCAAGACACAATATACCGGGAACACAGCAAAGATATAGAGTTATATTTTTCGTCACAGAGAGGAATATTTACTCAAAGATAACAGAAAAATCACAAGACAACATTAATTAAAAGTAAAAATCATGTACTACATAGCTTAAATGTCAAATTAGGTATAAAATCACCTTACTTTTATGTTACAATTAGATCTCAAGTTATTTTCTTCAAACTTACAACATGTTTCATGTGTCTCGGTGATGAACACGAGTCTTCAAGCAACAGATACATGTGTGTCCGAAACATGTCTGGTTCTGAAAAACGAAAATAAAAATAATAGAATATGTCTAGACGCATGTCCAACACGTCAGGTAGTGTCTGACATAGTGTCTATAACGGACATGACATCTTCAAAGTATCTGTCCTTACTATGTATGCCTCTATTCATGGATTTATGTATGTAGGCATGTATATTTGTATATGATTTTCTATGCACATAGTTTATAGCTCGCTCATGACACTGCTGCTAGGAAAAGAATGTGGCAGAAGACAAATGAAAGGAAAAGGACAGAAAATAAACTAAAAGAGAAGATAATATACCTGTCAAAGAAGCTGAAGGAGCCACTAGAAGGCTTCTTTGCATCTACAGGGGAACTCCTTTGTGCACTAGCTGTGGCACTTATAGTAGATACTGAAGCTGATGAAACATTGTTAGTGATCAATTTAGATTGCCTCTGGTTTGATGTATTATTGGCAGTTTGCATGTCAACAGCGAATGAAGGTGCACAACCAGATGTGTAAGATTGTGGTCTGCCATTTTCCTCCCCTGCCAGTGTCTGGTTTCCTTTGCTGCACACATTAGTAGGGTCCATGGATCTGTTGATGCTTCCTTGCAAAATTTTTTGCTTTTCCACCTATGATTAGTTTGTCATATGCATGACGTTAGTTTGACATTAAAATCCATCTGTAAATGATGATGTGCTGTAGCATCTCTCAAACAACACACGTTATTGTACAACAAATGAACTCAATTTAAATAAAGCTATGAAAATGAATACATGAAATCATGCAGCACATCCCTTGTACAAACAATCAATTGTTTCACAACAAAAGGATAGCATGGGACTACTTTAACAAAGAAGATTGGGAGAGTTAAATTGTTTAACTCCCAATTCATCTGAAAGCATAAATGACACACCCCCTCATGTAGCTGGACTACCCACCAGGAGTGGGCCAAACACATGCAATTATGGTTAACGGCTAGGAAAGAGATTTGCACAAGGACCTTTGCCTACTCTAATACCATGTTAAATTGTTAAATCGAAAAGCTTAAACTGTTAGAGATTGTGTAAATTTAGCATTTATATTCTCAACTGAGAGAATATATTTCTATGTTAAAGTGATTACAAGTTAGACCTATAGAGATCAAAAACACAATATCAACAGGATCTGTAAGATGAACTTTTTCTTTTATTTGTTAAGTAAATTAAGTATATAGGAAAAGAGTCTTAGAGGGGAAAAAACTTGCAAAGTTTTGATTAGACAAATATGCATTCCTACTTCTGCAAAGTTCTATGTTTTTTCCTCGGACATGCCTTTTGAAGGGAACAAGGGACAAATAAACAGCCTTAAATACCAATATTCACTCAGCCTTGACCAATGGTTTATCTGTTTGTGATCTTTATCATTAACGAAGCGGGATTGGAAGCGATTTCCTTACAAAATGGAGAATTGATAAAATAGTTTTCAGCATTCTCTTTCTAATTTCAAAGGAAAAAATCATCTAATTTTAAGTGAGAGTGACCCTAACAAGGCATCTGTGCGTTAGATATAATCATGGATACAAGATCTCAAAGGTCATCACCTCAAAACACAATAACTGCATATAATAATTTCTGAACATGCATACATCCCGCTACATTCAATCCAAAAAGAAGAAGATAATAAAGCCAAGGGCATATTCAAATGCCTTCAGAGTTCAGAAAATTTGTTTTGACGTTAAGGTATTTTATAACCTATTGTTCAAAATATCTTGGAAATTTGATGCACACAGAATGTTACACAAACTTTCATGCCCTCAGCAAGCGACCTTTTCATCGTTTTCCCCACATCTATGTAGTTACCTCATGAAAGGACAAAAAGACTAGCATGAAAAAAGCTCCTTATGAAGCAAGCCTATTTCAGAGATTATAAGCATATGCTAATTCCAGACAACAATCCACTCAGATTGAAAAGAAAAGAAAAAATAACCATTTTGATTTGTCTATTGTTTATTGGTGAAACATATTTGTGGTGCTACTCACTAACTGAGCTACATCACTTACCTCGTGCACCAAGACTTGCCTGACAGCTGCAGCAAGAACAAAATGACCAGAGGTATAGCCCTGTTTAACACCAAAATATAAGGCATTTAGACAAGATGACAAACCACAAATCAGATTTGATAACTCAAAAGCAACAACACTAACCTTGAAGTTTATTAAGTCACCAATAGGAGGATCAATTGAAAGCAAGGAAACATCTAAAATTGCTTCATTTCTCAGGGTACTCGGTATAGCATCAGATTTCAGGTTTTTATATGTTATAGAATAGGAGACCATTGTATTCACTAACTGAGCCATATCATTCTTCTCTTTCTCTGATAGTAAGTGCACCGCAACCTGAGAGAAAGATAGCAGACTGTTACAGAACCCTAGCAATAAGAAAATCCAAAGTCTGTTGTCATTCTAGAAAGAAAGGAAGAAACAAGAGAAATCCAGTGACCTAAGGAGAGGAGAGGAGAGGAGAGGAGAGAAGGGGGGCCCTATGCAGACAACATCTGACTAATAAGCAGCAGAACTTAAATATGAAGATGATGGAACTTGTTTTCTTTTTGTTTATGGTAACAAAATTAAGAAAAGCAACAAAAATCTTAAACTGCCAAAGTTCAAGTAGATCAGTTTTGGACTTTGAACAGTTTCTTTAGTTTTTGTCAGTGTTTTTTACATCATTATAAATAAGATAGCCAGGTTAGCTACTCCATGACAATATCAAAACAAAGCTCTTTAAGCTCAATGATATTTCCCATTGAAAATAGCAAGCATTCCTTAATGTCTATAATATGCTTTTACTATTTCATGTCCCCTTAAGTATGAGTGTCTATTGCAAGTATGCATCTTCAAAGACCCCTGGAGCTGTGGAAGAAGCTAGTCCAAGGACATAAAATAAAGAAAAGTAGCCAATGCGTCGACAGTACTTCCTTAATTCCCTAGTAAAGGATGTGCATCTATTACCATAGACAATTAACATGGGCGCTTCACAGTTTTTAGGTAATTACGCAACAAATGATCATCCTAAGACTCTTATATGAAAATACATGTAAACCAAGTAGAAAAAACAAGGACTTGAGACATGAACAGAACAAGAAACTAATACACCAACGTTTGCCCAATGTCTATAATATGCTTTTGCTACTTTAAATCCTTTAAGTACGAGTGTCTATTGCAAGTACACGTCTCCAAAGACCTCTGGAAGTGTGGAAGAAGCTTAGTCCAAGGACATAAAACAAAGATAAGTAGTGAATGTGTTTGACAGTTCTTCCTTAATTCCCTGGTAAAGAATGTGCATCTATGTACCGTAGCAGGATGAACATGGGCACTCCATAGTTTTTATGTAATTACGGAACTAATGAACATACTTAGACTCTTATATGAAAATACATATAGACCAAGTAGAAAAGACAAGGACTTGAGACATGAATTGAACAAGAAACTAATGCACCAACATAAACATAAAGCCCAATCACATTGAGAAATCATCATCACATAAATACGTATTACTTGTATATAGAAATTCTATAAGACAAATATATATCTTCTATTAATCATCCAAATTTTTACATTAACAATTGCAAATTGAGAAGATAAATTCAACAACTATTTTATACACAATTACGTTATGATAGTTAACAGCGTTTTTTTCTCTGCAATTATTGTTTTTTTCTCGTGTTAAAATGTGTCTATTGCATACTTTCATTATAGTAACCCCGTGAAACGATCTCCAAATTTTCTTAAAAGTAAGAAAAACGAAACTTTAGGTTGTGTTCAGGGGAAACGCAGGAATTTATCTCCAAGAAGGAGGGGGTCAATGTAGATCTGTCTAAGAAAAATTTTATTTTTTTCTTTTTTTTCATGGGACTCATTGTATATACTATTATCAAAAGGGATTTTTTAAATTTGTGTTAGAAAATATAATTGAGTTGTCTTAATTAGCATAGCTTACTTAAAATAATTTAAAAAAACGCACTCTTTAACCATTTTGTGCATTTAAAATACTAAATTAACCAAAAGAATAGCAAGTTTTGTTTCGAATAAAGTAAAATTTTAGGTTAGAAGGCAAAAACATACCTGATACAAGCCCTAGATAAATTTCAATAGCTCTAAAAAAATTTCCTACTTGCATTATGAAGTAGCCCAAATGCAAGAGACAAGATTTAATGTCTGACCATACAACAAAATCCACAAAAATAGCTGGGAGGTAAGAGAAGCTGGTATGTGATTTGTATGGCCACTGGGTTTGGCTCTTTGTAGAACTACAATTCCCATCCAAGAAGCAGAATTTTGTTTCACCATTTTACTATTCATGTCAATTGCAAAGAACTTTTATTGTATTTTGTTCAAGGATCAAAATTTCATTTCGGTTGGCTCGAAAACAGAAGTGTTTTGGGCTGTTTCTCAAACATTTCAAAAGTAACAAATATTAATATAGTAAAATACAATCTTTTGTATTTTTCTCAATAAAAATTGTATAACATTTATAAAAAGTTCTAAATTCATATTGATACAAGTTAGTGTTTTGGTGGTTGCGTTGCGTTGTAGTACATTTTTCTATGTTCCAGTGTATTTTAATGGAAACAATAGAGTTTCGTTCCTCCATTGGTGTTTCGTTTTGGTCTCTTTGTAAACGGAAACATTTCAGCTATTTCGATGGAAACAAATGCACTTTTTATTCCTTGATTTTGTTATTAAAAAAAAAAAAACAATATTGCACTTCAGTGACTTCATCTTATTTGTGCAAGACCAATAGCAGACAAGCATTGAGTTTGAAGCACAATTAAACATGACTTCCAAAGTTCCATTCAATAAAAATGTCACACTAGGTCACTAGCATGCCCTACCATTATCTCTACAACATTCTAGCTTTCACATAACCTATAGATATGGGGAGACCATTCATTATGAAATATATATGAAAAGTCCTAGAGGTTCAAAAAGTTCCCAAAAAAAACCTCATTGAACAACACAGCAGATTGAAAGGACATCTCAAAACCAAGGAACAAAATTTCCATTTGTTTCCACCGAAACGGCCGAAACGTTTCCATTTCCTAAGGGACCGAAACGAAACACTAGTGGAATAACAAAACACTATTATTACAATCAAAACACACTGAAACATAGGAAAATGCACCAAAACACAATGCTATATATCTAAATAATAAGTTGTATTAATCCAAATTTAAAATTTTTATAAAAGGTGTACAATTTTTATACAAAAGATTGTATTTTACTATTTTAATATTTGTCACTTTTGAAATGTTTCTGAAACATTCCGAAACATTTCCGTTTCCAAGCCAACCGAAACGACCCTTCGAAACGAAATTTTGATCCTTGCTCAAAACGTGCGGACAGCCTTCAGTCTCGTCATACTTGTAAGTGTAGGACATGCCTAGTGTTAAGAAGCATGACTAAGAAGTGACATTTCTTACTGTCCATAGAGTGTCAATGTCTGACAACAAAGATTTAAAACAAAAACAAATTTGATGAACAAACACCCATTCTAGTTGGATGGTAAATTTTTAAACATTATTCCTAATCCTATATTGCAATGCCAAACATGCTTGCTGGATACATGCCCCACACTAGACATGTTAGAAATGTACTCTACTATACCATTATTCATGACACATCTTGTCATGGCCAACACAAGTATTTCACTCATCTCTAGACTCCATCCTGCATTGGTTTCCATATTATTAAGAGCCAAATTTTGAACTAGAATTGTTCGGGGGTGGTAAACCCTCGATGGGACAAGTTTTGGAGTTTATAGAGGCTTTTGAGAAAAGGAAGATGTATGGACTGGTAAATGCCTTGTTCTAGATTCTCTCCTTTTTTTAGCAACCTTTTAACTTTTTAGATGGAGTGCATAGGCCCTTTTTTTGGCTGCTTTGTTGAGGGGAAGAGCTTGTTTTCTGCTTTGCTTATGATTGCATCCCTTTTTCTAATGCTCTTAATAAATTCGGCTTGTCAAAAAGAACTGCTTTGTTGAATACTTTTTATGGGTATTTTTTTGTTGTTATGGGTTTTCCAACTCAATTGCTGGCTCAACCCCCTTGCCTAATTGTGACAAGGGGGTTAGACAAGGTCATAGAGGGACTGCACAGGAGGGGTTTTCTGGTTTCATGGATGGCACAACAAAAAGGGGCCCTCATGGGCATGGGATAAGGGCAGCATGGAAGTCATTCCCAGCAGTGCAGTGGGTTCGGGGGGCCCATTCCTCATCTGCCTCATTTGCATTACTATTTATAAGTGCTATAAATTATTTGAAAATAAAAGGAAAGAAATAAAGCACAATGGAATACCAAAGGAAGGAGTAGTAGATGAATTACCGGCCTTAGAGTTGGTGGTGATAGTATATGCAGTAATGGAGATATTGAGTCTTCTACGAAAGATTTTGTTGACAGGTGCCTTGAGATGTGAGGTGATATTTTATTGTGCCAAGACCGTAAACTGTCCATCTTTTCCATCAACACTGTTCGGTATCTGTCAGTTCATAGCAAGCTGCAATAGTGAGAATACTTATCTTCCCAATAGACATAAGCCTCTAAGTGAGAGAGATACCTCTGGAAAGACTTTGGCCACTCAATATTTGGTTTCTCATTTTTTGCTACCAGACGACTTACAGCAATTGCAATAGTGGGTTGATAAACTACAGAAGGTAAAATTGGGAATTAAGGATTTTGACTTGAAATTTATCGTTAATAATGGATGGTCAAAGTTCATATGTGCCCAATGTTTTTACCTTGAAGAGACATCCGTTGTGTACGCATAATGAACTGATGAATTAAATCAGAAACGCCAAGATTCTGCAAGCATTTGACCTTCATTGACATGTTATGTTAGACAAATGTCTTATAATAACAAATTTAGTTAAATCCCTAGAGTGAATGCAGTCATAAATTAAAAAGGTGTTTATGGCAATTATGACTCACAGTCTTTCGCATAACTGGATCATGATAATGGAGCTGCAAAATATTTTCATGGATCCCATCTAGAATTAAGTCGTAGTCACCACTGGATAGTCAACAGTCATTGAACAGTCAAGATAGATTACCTTTTACTAGAAATGATGAAAGACAATAACTGGAGTTCTCAACCTACCGGCTAGAAATCAGGGAGTGCAGAAATTCAAATTCATTGGACATGCTGCTGCAGCTATTACCAAACTTCCTTTCCCGTTTTGCTTTTCTCTTTTGAAAAATCTTCAACAAAACAAAATACAAAAAAAAGGAATGAAGGATTTTAACTGCAAATTGAGGATGCCAAAAATAAAAATTAAGCAGTTAACATAAGTAACAGACGCTACTAGTTTACCTCTTTCCATATGTCAAAAACACTTTTTGACATGTCCTTCCGGCCAACGACTTGAGAACTGATCTCCAACTATGAACCAAAGAGCCATGCAAATTATATTTGCAGGAAAGCAATCAAGAAAAATAAAAACGTATACAGAATATTCCCAACAAACTCTTCATCAGAAAGCATCAATCTTCTTCAAACCCTAAATCAAATATAAGATGGCGGTATCTATGTTCTATAACCATTAAAAAAGTCAGAATAAGCAGTCCAAATCAATGCCATTCCTCATATGGTTAAGGGGAATTACTGCTGCTTTTGCTAATATGGTATTATCATATTGAACAGGACAATTTCTTATGACATGCCTCACTACCCATGTGGTCTTGTCAAAGTAAGCACATTTTATAAGTAACTCAGGTTTTTTGTACTGACAACAATACAAGTACCAAATTGAGATTTTGTATTACAGTTTTTGTTGGCATAGTACAACTCCAAATATTGAAGAAATATTACTCATATACTACAGTAGTTATGAGTGTAGCAGGGAATTAATGATATTCTTTAGGCTCTATGTAAGGCAACTCTGGAAGAATAACTTCCATCCTGCAGGAGCAAGCTATTTGTTCCCAACCAGCAGAGGCACTACTACTATATCTATATACTCCCTTGGTCCCATTTTGTTTGTCCCTCTCAGTAATTCTAACCTTTTTAGGAGTCAAGCAAATAGTGCTTTCACATTCAAATAAAAATGTATTGGTTTCCAACACTGCTTGATTCCCACTTTTAAATACATTCAAACTCATGTCACGCTTGTTTATGAAGGATAATGTTGGAAAGTTGTGAAATTTTAATTTGAAAGTGGCTATATTTTTGGGACATCCTAAAATAGAAAGAAGGACCAACAATTTGGGATGGAGGGAGTATAATTCAAATTACTTGTGGTAACCTGCCAGACTGAGTTGTTCACCTGAGAAGATTTACTAACAAATAAATAGCACGGTAGAGCAGGATCAGCTGAATATTATACCACATTGAGGGTTTCCTTCTTCTTGTGGAGAAACTGGAGAGTGTTTAAGCATGAGCGTATGTCACAAACTGAAAAAAGAGGCAAACAAGGATGTCAAGGGCCTGATATTCAGAAAAGTCTAATTCCAGGCAGAAACTTAAGAAATAGGACACATTCATTCTATCTTTTCACAGAAAAATTAAATAAATAAAACTGGCAAAAGGGGTAACAACAATCTCTACATTCTAATGGAACAAAGGTTCTGCAGCAGCAGCACCATAAAGAATATTAGAAGCCTATGAAGAATCCATCACAAAGCCCAACAATGTCCCCAAGTTCCTCTCTCCACTATCTCCATATGTTACCCCTCTACCCACACTTTCTCAAATGTTAGCCCACTTTTCACCTTTGGTGAACACAATCCTTTTGATAGCTCTACCTTTTTACCACCTCACAAGCTCCATAAGCCAACTCCTTGCCGAAAGACTGAGATCCCCACTGCATCCAGCTATTGGCCATCTCAGCCCTCGACTTCCTCTCAACATGTTCCTCCTTGTGAAAAATTTAAAGGTGTGCAAAGCTTATTTGGTGTCCGAAGTGACTTTGGCTCAATAAATACTTATCGTTAGTAATAGCAGATGACTATCTCTAATAGTTATATAGTTATAATGTTATAGAAAACAAGCCTTGAAGTAGAATTTCAAGAGAAGAAATGTAAGACTGGTACAAAATAGTGAGAAAGCAAGATACAATTTTGTGTGCGTAGTGTTTGGAATATTTTCAGAACTACCGGCTAGGTGGTTGACTGACATAAGCTGGTTTGGTTTCCAAGGGCAGTGCCCCATCACTCTTTCAACCTTTGGCTAGCAGTCCTTGAGAGATTGAGTACTCAGGATAACTTATGGGTGTTTTGAATGATTTCCTTGGAAAGTCATGGTTTTTGTCGAAAGGTTGAGGACCATAATAATTGTTTTTCTAATGTGATTCTATCAGCAGAATTTGGAATCACCTGTGCAGCAACTGTTCTATACAATGGCCTACCATGTCATGGCAGGTTGTCTTGGGCTTCAACCCATCCCACGGGTAAATCCCTTGAGAAAACAATATGTAAGAGCCTTCTTGCTGCTTTTGTGTATACTATATGGAGAGAAAGGAATGCTCGTTATTATCAAAATGACTACCATGATGCAAATACCATCACTAAGGAGATTAGTGAGGTGCTTCGAGGAAAGCTATGTACTATTAAAAGCTTTAAGAAATCCCAGACCAACAGGTGGCTGCAGCGACGATGGAAGCTCCCATGCAATATCTTGGATAAGTAATGTTGCTGCCTTGCTTTTTTGTCTATCTATGGCCCCCATTTTTGTTGACGTGTGGATGGCCTCCCTGGCTTTGTTTGTTTTCAGATGGCTCTCATCCATCTTTGCCTGGGTATGCCCCTTGTATGATGTACTTATTCATATCTTATATACATATTCTTGCTTACTTTTCAAAAATAAATCAAAATGGGGGGAAAATACAATGTCCAAGGCAACCTAATTCCATGAAACTCGAGCAAATATCTACAAAGAAAAAACTTTTTAACAATAATGATTATTAAAATATATAATAAAAAAAAAGGTAGCAATAACCAATATGGTAAGAATAAAAGTAGGAGCAGTGATAATGGTGGGTCACCGGAATAAATTAAACCTACCACATAGCAACAACCTAGATATGCATATCATGCAAACGAAAAAAAAACTTTTATGTTTGGAATAACAACATTCTTACATAGCAAAAACCTAGATATTCTATATCAGAGAGGAAGACTTCTATCTTTGGAATAAGAATCCGTCTCAACTCCAATCCAATTGATCTGAATCCCAATTCCCAGCTACTTGCGGTAATTGTCTTCTCCAGTCCGCTCCTATCAGAATAGACCACTCCAATTTTGCTAAAATTATTCTTCTTATTTTGACAGATAATCCTTAGTTCACTTAATTTCAAACTGGAGATACCATACTAATCAGTCGTATATTTTGGTGGTTGTTTCACAATTGCCAAGAAGTGCTGTTGTCAGTCTCCTCTTATTTATATTCTTCTTCAGACTTCAGGTTTCAAATAGGGGTTCCTATATGCAGCTACAACTATTAATGAAAAGTACATAAAGTGGACAGAAGATGATATGAAGTAGCATGAAAGACACGTTTTGAAGCAATGATCTAGATTTATTATATGGAATAGGGAACTTTTTTAAATTTCATATGCTTCAGTGCCAGCATAAATCCCTTTCCCTTAGCATCATATTCATATACAACACAATCAGCCCCACATTTAGTTTTTTGCTTCAACTTCTTCCTCGATAAACAGCCAACTTCTAACCCGAGCCACGCAATCTTCATATGAGAAACAAAAGAAAGCATTGCTGGTGCAATGACTTTCAAGATAATGTTCAAGATATAAGCACTGCCTGTTGTATGAGAGTGTGATATGTTATTGGAGAGCAGCAAAACAAGTCTGATGACATCAGAAGGATTTTGGAGGGGACTGGGTGAAGAGCAGTCTAAGCCACACACACACACACACAGAGAGAGGCAATAGGAGCAATAACTTACCCATGATAAGGGAGAATGAATGCTTCCTAACGGAGCCAAGGGTCTCTTATATAAAGCTTGTGGTACAGCCCAAGTAGGATTGGACTTACCCGTGATAAGGTCTATCTGTAAGAGTCCTTTACCTAGTAGGCAAGGCATTCAGGGAATCAGCGTCCAAAATAGAGAAGTCTCTCTCTCTCTCTTAGTTGGAATGGCTTGAAGGCAGCTAGGCCCGCGCGGGATGCTGCGCCGAGGCTACACCTTGGTCCTAAGCCACCAAGCCACAGGACCCCAGAGTTCCCGCAATGCTTAGCAAACAAATGGTTTGGCTAGTTTAGGCCTGCCTCACAGCCTAGGTGCGGCAGGCCAGCAGAGCACGCCTGAAGTGTTGTTGGTCCTTGTGCGTAGAGCTAGGAAGCACGGACACTCCTGGAAGGCTACCATCCGCGTGTCTGACACATGTCGGACACGGACACACGTCGACACGTATCGGACACACGTTGACCCATGTCTTGACTATTTTTCAACTTTTTCTCTGCCGGACATGCTCCAAACACGTGTGTCCATTTTCGGACACTTGTGGGACACGGCAGCAAGAACAAAACAATCAAAGAAGAAGAAGGGGCAGTGGGCAGTAGATGGGGCAGCGGCAACAACAGAAGAGGAGCGGCAGTGGCATCGGCAACAGCAGAGAAGAAGAAGAAGAAGACTTACCTGGTCTTTGTCCCTCTGCCTCCAGATCTGCCCCTACGCACCTTTTTTTCTCTTCTTTCCTTTTTTTTTTTGTTTTGTGTACACAGGACTACAGCTGCCGCTTCTTTCTTTTGTGTAGTGTATGTATGTTGTGCCTTGATATCTAATGGGCCCATTTAATGGGATGCTATTTGAAAATTGAAAGATTTTTTGTTCTTCAGAAATGATCTCTTAGGCCCAATTTAATGGGTTGTTAAATGATGTAACATTGGGAGATGATCAATCAAAAAATAAACAAACCCAAAAGAACTAAATAAAAGACTTTCTAAATTAAAATTACTTCAATACTATTTTCATTATTTATGAGTAAATAAATAACAAATAAAACGATGTACAAAAAATAATTTATTGCCATATAAAAATATTAAAAATTATATAATTTTGCCATGTCCCCGCATTTTTTTAAATTTGCCGTGTCGCCAGTCGGACACGTGTCATGTCGAACACACGTGTCCGTGCCCGTGCTTCTTAGGTGTAGAGCCATTCCTCAAGCCCCGTTCAGTGTCTTGAACATGCAAAGTTGGACACATCCATTAGGCATCCCAAACACGTCATTGATGTATGTTATGTACATGAAGGACATCAATGTAGGACTATGGAGCTGACATGGGCGGTTCATGTCAAGGTGACATGTACATAGATACGAAGTACAACATCAGTTCCAAAACCTGCATGGTTCAATTCGTTTTCTTCCTATATGTCTCCAGTTGAAACATATTTGATTTTGATGTCATTTGATAAGCCAAAAACCTAATTTTTAGTTATTGGATTCAAGTTGATTATGTCAATGTTGGAGTATTTCAGCACAGCTAGAGTTGTTTTATTGGATTGGGCTACTTCCAGACATTGTGTATGAGTTTCAACGGTACAGGTTTGCATCCTTTTGCTATTGGAAATTTATTGGTGAGTTTTTTTATCATCTCTTCTTGATTTGGAGTGGCTGTTCACGTGAATTTGGTTTCAGGCAGCAGCTTTGGGTAGGTATTCTAGTTTTGGTCTGTTCTTATTTTCTGGATTGTTTTTGAAGTGGACAGCATAGTTGTGCGGTGTTTAACCCCTTGATGGCTGAAGCTAGTAGTAATAATTCTATCAAAGTGATGTCAACTTCTGGTTTATGGAGTGCAGACATGCTCAAATTACTTCCAATGTGCCGGTCGACTGGCAATTAACACTCAAATCTCAGGCGACTGTGACTGTGTGGACGAAAATGTAAGCAAACAATTAACTTTAAACAAACATATATTCACAAATTAACAAAACCAAATTCATTTACCTGCGAAGACATTTGCTTAAAGCAGGGGTGGAGAGACTCTTGATAAATAGAGATTCACTAATCAATAGAACTAATTCTACCGATCGATGAAGATACTTACCATGAGCTGATGATGGAATACCTTGAATAAACATAGATTCAAAGGATAATTGAATCGAAATTCTATTATACCTTGAAGATATTTACACAAAAGAATGGGTAGAGAACTGAATGAACAGCCAAGATTCTAAGTTACAGAGCTACTCCTATGCCATACTACGGATAAGTTAGAAGTTAGAACACTCCTAGATAAGCCCATTGTGGGGTCTTCTTGTTGAAAAGTTGGGGGTCCTTTCTTTTTATCTGCTCCTCTATTTATAGCCTCAAGCGTGTGTAACCATTTCATTGATAGTTAATTGTCAATTTGAACTTGAATTAAGTAGTGGTCATTTAGGAAGTGGTTAAGGCACCTTGTAGATTGACATGGTGTCATCTCCCACTTCCTTTAAACAGTAAGACTCCTTGTAAATTGGCATGGTTGAATTATCCAATTTTTAATGCATATCTGTCCACATGGTAATCACCCAATATGCCACTTGTCTTTATCCTGCTACTTCTTTCTTTGCAAAAGTCAAACATTGCACTCATTACATGCTCTTGCATTGTTCATACATCATACTTTATTTTTCATTTGAGTTCCTTAAAAAATACTAACTCTGTGCATTTATTTTGTAGGTGGACCCTTGTTCACATTTTAATTTATGTTCATAAACTGCCATGTATGACAGGATGTATGAGAGCTAATGGGCTCTTTCCTCCAATTTCTAAAATCACACACACACTTGCATGTGCATTTTCATGAAATATTGACCATGGTTACTACCTTCTAGTTAGAAGGGGGAACAGTACATTGACTGTTGGTGGTAGGCTGATTTGTCACCTAACCTAAGTTCCTAACCAATGGTCTTTAGATAGTTCCCCCGCTCGGATTACCAACCTATAATGGCACACTCAGAATAGACTGACCTTTCTTTTCTCACTTCTTCTATACATGTGTCATGCCATCAACTGCTCTTTCATTTTATGGTACACAAAGTTTACCCTGCTTTTGCACCTGAGAATATTGGTATGACAATTACCACAATCAAGGCTTCTTCCTTATTTTTGTTCTCTTTCTATATTCGCCACTTTCCTTTAAAAAACCTTGATTTCAAGAAGAGAAGAAAAACTTATTCACAAGGAGGTATTACTCACCAGTATACTCCGCAAGTGCAGTAAGTGCAATAGAACTTGTCTTTAGTCCTTCCTTGTTACATATATACTTGAGTCTACAAATAACCATTTTCCAACAAAAGAAGGTTGCATAATCACAATGATATAGAGGACTTCAAATACAGCGAAAAATGTCAATACTTTAACCATCACAATAAAGGCCACCTATACCGATGCATAAGAGCTCATGCATAACTGAATATGCTAAGTTATACACCTCAATCACTAGTACAGTTCTACAAGTCCAAAAGAATTTACTAATTACAAAAATCAGTAATAGCGAGAAATCTCAGAAACAAAAAGTCATTTCTCACAATGAAAGTATTTAGTTTATTGGTTCTGAAATGTTGAGGTACTCAAATTTTGATAAGTAAAAAAAACAAAAAAAATTAAAGCAAACTTGTGATGAAAAATAGAAATAAAAAGAGATGTTCTGCACATTCACTAGCACTTTCTATATATAACTACAATTCAGTTCCCAATTATGTTGTGTGATGATGAAGAATACAATGGCACATACACTGCACTTTTTCATTGCATCTACCTTTTACGCATTTCCTGTTTCATCTTGTTATCTGTATTATTCTCGTTACCTTTTAGTTTGGATTTTTTTATGAATTAATCTCATGTCAACAGCATAATGATTGATACTAAATGGTGTTCCCAGCATCAAACTGTTCCAGGGTCACCTTTATCATTCACTAGCATAACCAGATACATCCAGGTGGGGTCAGTTGACCCCCTCCGGAATGTAAGATACCGAAGAAAGGTAATTTTAATCCTTTGATTAATGTCAATTTGCAATTTGACCCCACCAAATTTCTTGACAAAGAGTAAAATTTAAGAATTAAAAAAATGAGTTATAGCAATTTCACAATTTATAATTTTTTGGTTCACTTTTCTTTCTATAACACATACAACTACATATAAATGTGTTCCATCTCTTGTGCAAATTAACAGACAGATACCTTTATTTGTTGAAATAATTCAACAAGTTAAGGACTCAAGCCCTTCTAAAGCATTTTGAACTTTTACAAAGCAACACTAGGCTCAGCTGACAGAGACAGAAAGAAGAAAAAACCAAAGCAGAAGAAAGCAAAGAAAGAGGAAGAAAAGAGAAAGTAAGAGAAAATATTCTAATATTTGGATGGTTTTATATTGTATTTTCAATAATGCAAAGGTAGATAAATCAAACCCTAACTCATGGTTGACTTTTTTATTTACTTTTTAAACCTTTAATTGTTGATAAATAATTACACTTTATCAAAATTAAGAGGAAGAATTCTGATTAATATTTGATTATACATGGACTTGGGTATTATTTTGCTCATTATTACCATTGTTTTCACTAATGTTGTATTCAAACTGAGTTATTAGGACTTATATAGGGTGCCAGCATTATTACAGCCTACATGATCAGACTTAGTTAAGTTTTGAACATAAATAAGTTCTTTACACTAAGTTATTCTCAACAAGTTAGTGTAAGTTTTGTACAAGTGTTAATAATTGAAGATTGTAAAAGTTGAAGAAGTGTTACTAAATCATAGTTAAATACTTGGGGGGACAATCATAAAAAGTTGTCTATTTGCAAGGAAACACGCTTTTACAGTAGAAAATGTTCCACTAATGAATTTAACTTTCTTTGGTTAACATTACAAGAAGTATATATAATTCTGTCATAAAATAAAATATTGATGCAAGAGTAAATTACCAAATGATCCCACTGAACAAAATTTCCGGCTCCACCACTGGTACATTTTTATGACAAAGAGGTTGAATTTAAGCCAAGTCGAGAAACAACATTCAAAGTGACAGTTCCAACATAGGCAGTTAAATATTAGACCCAACAAACAGGCAAAATTGGTAAACCATTACCTGCTTACAACACGAGTCACTGTTGGTTGAACAAATATATGGACCCTGTAAGAAGAGCAAATATTTCTTGTCAGAAGTGGAACACTTCTTTCCAATGTGGATATCATATCACAATCAAGGGATAATACAAAGGCACATTAGTTGTCTTGACTAGTCATTTTTACTATTATAACTTACTATCTCAATGAAGCATGACTTGAGGCAATATTGTTTATAATTTTACTAATTATGATACCATAAAGCAGGGCATGATGTGGCATTCAACCCTTTTAAGAAATGTTCAGGCAGAAAATCCTAGCAACACTGCAAAAACAAAGATGGAAAGAAAGAAAGTTCACTCCTCGTATGAAGTGAGGATTGAAACACAAATCAATAGGCAGAAATAATAAACCAACACACTATATGTTGTTGCCTTGTTTATAATATCTAAATGACATTTATGTAAAATTGTTTGCTTTACTTGCATATAAGCAAATAACATCTACACAAAGCAAAGCCTGTACTTTCATACGTCAAATCTCTAACTCATAAAAACAGAAAGCTTATCAAGCTTTTTACCAACCCAAAAAGAAAAAGTTTATCAAGCTTTTTCTGTACCTTTTTTTTTTCTAACAAGGTATTTGCACTTTTTAGAGCACCCAACTGACACCTAGGCATGTGCAGTTCAGTATCACAGACAAAAAGTAAAAAAAAAAAAAAATCCAAGATATTCTAATGATGGAAAGAAAGACAACTCAATCTCGGGACCTCTGCTTCATCAGCAAAAAATGAAGGTTGAACGTTCAACCCAAAACTTTTCATGAAAATAAGTTGACTGTTGCTACATTTTAGATAGGAAGTTACTTATGCAAATATTGCTCCATTTCATACACGCATGACAGATTCTAGCAACCAAGACTATAAATTTGTATCATCGCCACAAAGCTCACGTTTCATCTCATTTACAAAGGATAAGGTTGGTGCTTCATGTCCTTATAATAAGAACTTCTCTACTTAAAGATAGATAAAAGGCTGTCCAAATTAACCTAGTACCAGCTTGTCATAATTGAGATCAATACCATCAGACCAAGAGAAATTCAAATTGATATCATACATGACACTATAGCTGAAAGAATGAATAACTTACTTTGCCACTTGGCGCAATGGTCTCAAGGCAGGTGCATATAGGTCATTACATATGCAAATCACCTGTGCATGTCACATCTCATCCATTTTAAGTATGAAGAAAATGACTAATTAACAATATAAGACCAACTCAATCTTACAGGTCTTGACAATGATGCACTTCTATGCTTCTTTCTCGAGGACATCCTTCCATGTTGTTCCCCTTTAGCTACAATTTCTTTTCCAATATCTGCCTTCCTCTCTGCAGAGAGCTACATCAACAATATATGCACCATGGTTATTCAAAAAGGTACTCCTTCCCATCAAAATGCACAGTAAAAGATCCGTATGAGGAAGTGGAAAGCTTATTTTATACAGTCACTAATTTTGAAGAATAAGATAATTGATAAAGTTAATGCCTAAGTTTACATCAGTAACATCAATTTATAAAACAAAAAGGGTGTCAGAAATTACGATACATGGTAAGGCATCCACCTGAGAATGCAGAGAAACTAATCCCTAACAGTCAGAAATTACAATAATAAATCTATTACAATAAATACATTACCCTAAAACCCTGATTTAATTTTTCAATTCTTTGATCCATTTCACAAAAATCACAATATTAACATTTCTGATTTCTAGAAATAGAAAAGTGAAATATATGTCTCTAAATCATCTACACATTTTAACAATGAGGAAACTGGAAACTCTAAAGATCAGCAGTATGTCATACAAAAAGAAGGTGGTCCATCCAAAACTAAATTTCTTGCAGATCGATGTAATTATTATATGAAGACTATTCAACAACTAATACAGAGTTTTATTTATTCATGAAATGTCTTCATAACTCATTCTATGTAGTAATTCCTCCCTTCTTCTCATCCTAGGTTGCAGCCAGTTAACTGTCCTGTAACATGAAGACCGTATGAAGCCCTTGCAATGCAGGTCGAGAAATAGATCTGTAACTCCAAAGGAGAAGAATGTATAAGCTGTTTCCTACAGAACTAGTTGATTTGATGAACAAAGTTTGAGTAATGGGATATCAAGTGACCTGTCTAGGTCAGATGGTATCTCCTAATCCTCACGAGAAAAAAGTGTAGGGTTCAAGTCAAGTAGAAGGCCCTGAGTTCTAGGGTTTATTAGTTGGGAAAGGGCTAAATAAATGAATAAATGTAATCCATAGCAGGGCTTTGCATCATCTAACAAACCAAAAATGGGGAAAAGAAACATGCAGAATCTTCGAACTGCCAGACAATGTAACATCGATTTGAAAATTTCCCATTTTCTAGTAAAATGTTTGGAGCCCATAACTTTATCCTTACCAAAATATACACAAAGAGAACAACTTCAGACAGAATTCGAGAGCACCAGAGCACCACACCTTACAGGGAAGACAGACATCCTTTTAATTAACCCTCAACTGATAATAGAAAAAAAAAATTTCATTTCAGCTCCTTCTCAGGCAAACACAACATACTCATTACTTTCCCCTTTTCAGCTCATAGGCAGCAGGAAAGTACCACAGCGACTACGATTTCGCTTTAATCCCCAGAGTTTCTACCAAACCAACCGTGATTCCAAGCGCTCTTTCAATGTGGGTTCGCCATCCTTCCCCTCCACCCTTTCCTTATAAAGTCCAGTTCAACCTGGTCCGTGCTCCCCTTACTGCAACCCCCCCAGTGCCTATACTGGAAAGGCAGCCATCTTCTTCTTGAATATGACTGCCTATTCAGACAGGCCTTGCTGTGGGACATGGAGGGCCCTAAGGCTTTTGATTTGGCAGGAGTTCTTGATGAGGTTGATCCATTATATAATAGAACAAAGTGAACAAGTTGCACTGTTTGATATATGAATTAGAACCTCAACTTGGAGGCCCTGTATTTCTTAGAAAATCCAAGAGCGCCCTATTCTCTCCTAGATGAGCCACCAGGCATTTTCGGTCAAGTATAGATCAGACAGCTGGGTTGGTATTAGTAAGTAGTGGGTGGCTACAGACTCAGGTTGTTGCTGCTTCTTCACTCTTTAAGCAGCAGAAGCTTTTCTAGTTCTGCTCAAGCCAGGAATAGCAATCTGGCTTAGCTTCACTGCTAAATGAGCTTTAGGGAAGATTCGTAACTACTTAAGACTTTTAAGACAAGAACAACTATCAAGACTAGAACTAGTATCCGTCTAGCATGCAGGAAAGAGAAGATAGAATATAAAGTTACATTACAAGAGCAAACATCAATTGGACTTTGGTGGTTAACAACCCCCACTTCCTTGAAACATCATATCCAGCATAGTATGGGTTTTACGTTAGTAAATGAAGATTTGGACGATATTAAGTATTATGTCCAAAAGCAGAGCACCACTATTAGATCAGGCTAACAAAAGAGGAAAGGCGGAGACAGCACAGGAAATTCTTGCAAATAATGCAGAGTTGAGCTAGGCTAAGCAGTAAACGCAGAGTCCCATCGAATAAAATAAGAGGATAACAGTTCATTTGTACCTAATGCTTCAATTTGAAAGATCCTCCATCCCTAAAATAGTTTGTTTGCATCTCTGGTTCCAAAGAATGACTCAACCTGAAAAGTCCCCGAATCCCCTCAAATATAGTAAATAGGAGTTTGATATGAAAGTCATGATCTAAAGCATTAAAGGTTGCACTCTCCACAACTCCCATTCAGCATAAATATAAAGGCCACTTGTAGGTTGAAGTGCTTTTTTAGGTTGAAATTGTCTTTCTTATTTTAGTTTTCCATATTTGTGATCTATTATGACTGAATAACAAGACTGCATGGTGAGCAAGTGGCTTGCCCCAGTGGTTGGGACCTTGTATTGCCAAGCTCGTGCTCTGGGGTTCAAACCCCAGCAGCCTCTCCCCCTTCCCCCACTAAAACAAACTCTTACCTATCAAAAGATAATAATAATATGACAGTATGTTATACTAAAAACAATAATAAGACTATATGTTAGTAAGCTTCCTAGTTATTGGGCAATACAATGCGAATTTTGATTGAAGATTGAATCACAAATTGCATTGAGAACTTTTAAGTAACAAACAAACAAATAACCACTTACAAAGAAAAAGATAGCAAAGAAAGAAACTGGGAAAAACATAATCTTTCAGTTCACTAAACACATCTATAACAAACGGATTGGTAAAGCAATTGCTTAAGACTTGTGCTTTATAAGTTGCATGCTGTGTTTGAGATGTCCAGAGTTGGAATGCTGTGAATTCTTAAGCTTTGCTCCCATCTAGCAAGGCTCACAAGCAAAATGCTGCTGATTTGGTCTCGGACTAAATCAGCATTAAGAATCGATCATGTGAGCAAGCTACTAGTTAACAAGTTAAACTAAAAGCTTAAGCTATTAGTGGATGGATCCAACAATGTATATCAAGCTCTCCCACTTCCCTCACATGCAATTCTCTTTCAAACACCGGGAGACAACAACCCACAAACAATACAAAACAGATTAATTATTCACATCAGAGAAAGTGCACACTAACAAACAGAATGGGAGCATATGCATACAATGAGGATTGAACCTAGGACTTCCTAAAACCCAAGATCTAATGCCATGTTAGGCAAGCAGTCGACTAAAAACTTAAGCTGTTAGAGAATGGACCTACCAATGTATGTTAAGCTCACAAACAACATCATCCTAATTCTGACTATTTTGCTCAGATTTTCATACTCTGTATCCAACAACTTAATTTACATTTTTTTTTTTTTTTGCAAAGAAAAGGAGAAAGAGAGAGAAAATCAAGGAAATATATCGTTAGACAACAGAAAAATAAAAAGGAACCAAAAGATCTATTCAATATAAAGAAACAAATGTGAGCAGTATTGAAGATAAGCTACAGATATTATTCAATGGTCCTACAATTCAATATGGCCAAATCAACAAAAGTATAAAAAAAAAATCCACGTTTTGATTGCATATTTGCATGTCAGTTTCAAATCCAGCTCTTAAATCTAGTTATTCTACACTTTTTCTGCTAAGTATTTCTTCAACCATAGAAGTTGCTCAAAACACTTATATGGAATTGAGATTGTATGATGTAATATTGTCAAATGCATGTATATCACTCTTTTTTTTTTCTTTTTTTTTGATAGGTTGATGCATGTATGTCACTCTTAACTTAAGCATTATGCTACTGAGGAGTTTTAGGTCTTGAATTTTACTAGCACATCTTATCCACTCATCCATATGCTCTAAACTCAGTAAAGATGGTTAAGATCTATAATCTATGCATTCAAAGTACAAGGGCAACACATGCTAGCATAATTAGTCAAACAATCAAAAATCTAACCTAATTATGGACAAGAAAAGAAAAAGAAGGTGGCTGAGCTTATTAGATGACCCCACCTTTAAATGCATGGATGCTTATACATGAAAAACAACAGAATGTACTACATGAAGTCCATATAAGTTACCATCTTTAGAATGACCTCCACAGCACCCTTTCCATCACCAAGAGCTCCATCTATTTCATCAATTACCTACACAATAATGCAGTCAATTTTCCGACACCATACTATAAAAGCTGATATTAAATGGTGTAACAGTAACACTCACCAAACACTTGGGCTTCATGTCAGCAATGACTGAATTCATCTGAACCACATCAAGAATCTTACCTTCAATTGTTGATGAGGACCGATCATCACTCGCATTAATCTGCTTAGAACACCATTCTTGATGAATAGTTGTATAAAATAAGAAATACAAAAAATATAAAAATTTAAGAATGATTCTAGCACTGGGAAACTGAAGCACTAGACTATGCAAGGCGGACATTAACAAAATATGTCAAGCTGAACATGGAAACCAAAAACATGAAGTTTCTGCTCATGATATTTCATGGACACCGAAATGTCAAATCCACCAAATACACATCCCTTACTCATAGTAAGGAACATATAAAACAAGAAGCACCAAAATATGGCCTTAAACAAATATGAGACACCCCCCCCCCCCCCCCCCCCCCCCCGGCGGGGCACCCCCCAATACATGTACAGACAAATATATTAAAGTATTCTTTCTTCATGGTAAAGTATTGTTACACTACATCATGAGACGTAATTTGTGATGAACTTTAAAAATATATTATTTGTAAGACCTAAAGCAGGATATAGTTGAAGTTGCTTGTCTAAAAGAACGAAGAAACACAACAGTCCTGAATTGCTCATGTTTATGTGCATCATTAAAAAATATAACAAAACCTCCACAACACGATATCCACAATGCCTGGCAGCTACATGTGCAAGGGTCGTTTTTCCTAGCCCTGGGGGCCCGCAAAGTAGAAGGATCTGCAAAAGTTAGAAGCTTTGATTATAAATTGCCTTAACGTAAAAAAAAGGATGAAAAGCATATTCCATTCTCCATTTTTCATTGTATCAGCATGTGTTGATATTGTCCCAGTTGAAATGGTGGTGACTATTCTGTCGTTGTTATTCCATTCTTCTAATGCAAAACAATTTTTATCTACTATATTTCAGTGTCTTTACACCAGAGCTTTGATAACATGTTCGATCACCAATTGTCCCAAAAGCTTAGGCTGTTAGGAGATGTGGCCAACAGTTTATATCAAGCTAACAGTCAGGAAATATGACAGAAATCTATTGTATCCCTTCTGAGATTTAGATTTTGCTCAACTATTTATTGGTAATCTCTAAGAAATCAGTCCAAATAGTATGTTGTTATCACATTTTCTAGTGTCTTTTGTGCAATGCATTTAGTCAACAAATGGCTATTCCAAAATGTGTTTGGCTATTCCACAATTTGTGCTTATTGATTGTCATTGACAACTAGCTTATAGGTTTATAAAAGAGTAGAAGGGAACTAAGGCACGATGATTATATATCCCCATCTCGAATGCATATTCTTACCAAACTAATGAAGCTTGATATAAGGTGAGGTAAATATCATTTGGTTCCCAATCTTCATAGTTGCAGTACATTGGTGTGATCTAGGATGCATTTAAGTAAATATCCTAACTGGTGATTAATGGGCCAAATTGAAGATTTGGTTAGGTATTCTAGTTGTACAATGTACACACAGCCACATTCCATGTATGCTCTAGGTGGGCCAATTTGCACCTCAAGATGGCCTCAAGGGTTGTGGTCATTCTAATCATCCACTGTGTGTGATGGGACAGCCATTTGGGTGATACTCAATGGAAAATTCTCAGAATGGATGCTTCTCTATCTCTAAGCTTCCCTAGTCTTAATCGTCTCTATTCTTTTGGTTTTTCTCTCTTCTTTATCTCTCTATATCTTTTCTCTATGTTGTGTGTCTTTTCATATTATACACCTTGCTCCAGGGATTGTATGAAATGAGACGTATTCTCCAGATAGGGTCCAAAACTTTTGATGTTTATGAAGCTCTTGATGCAGAGAATTGTATTGTGGTTCTTGAATGCAGAAGAGGGTTACAGAGATCCCTCAAGTTGAGAGGAGCTGAAGTTAGATGGGTAGGTGGGTTACTAGAGAAGGCCTCCCAGAAACCAGATAAGAGGGGTTTCCAGGGCAGCTTGAGTGGGGGAAGCCGGAAGGTGGAAGTCTTCTGTATGCAGAACAGAGGGGGGTACATTCCTGGAGTTATTGGCGTCGTCGATTAAGGTGAAGGAGAGGGTATGCTTGCCGGAATCCATTTTCGGTAATGGGTGGACGGATGTAGTTAGGATTCTTAAGGAATTTGACCCTGGGGGAGCGTATGCGAAAGATCTGAAAGCTTCCAAGTCCTATCAGCAAGCTGCAAAAATTCAGGGTTGGCCACAGAAAGAGATTAGGGTTTTGCAAGGGGTGGGTGGGTTGTGCGATGTGCAGATAGAGCCATCATCTTGCGTTGAAAGGGTGAAATACATGGAGAGATGTTTGATAGGTCACTTTGGCATGGGGGATGACTCCATCGTTGATGCTTCTGTGGTGAAGGAGTGGGCCTTGAAAACATGGATGTCTCCGGCTGGAGTGGAGGTGTTGGACTATTTCGGAGCCTACTATCTCTTTGTATTTCCCTCCAAATTGGAGGCTCAAAGGATACTAGAGCAACAATAGTGCTTCAGTCAACCAATATTATTAGATTGGTGGGCACCAGTCGGTGGTTGTTACAGATCTAATGAAGTTCCTCATTCGGTCTGGATTAAGGTTATGGGATTGCCATCACATTTATGGAGTGATCCAGTGTTTCAGGCTATTGGCCATAAGTGTAGTGGTTTTCTAGTGGTGGATGAGGACACCAGGACGCGTCGGCATCTCCGGTGGGCTCGGATTAGGGTTAGGGGTGATGGCAAAAGGATCCCAGTGTCGGTGAAATTGGGGGTTGGAGGGATGGTGTTCATAGTCCCCATCTGGTCGGAAGCAGGGCCCCGGGTGATTCAGAGGCATGGTCTGGGGGCTCATCGGAAACGAATGATGCAACCAGTGGAGAAGAAGATGATGGCGCGTGTTGAGGCAGTAGCACAGGGCTGCGATGGTAGAATGGGTAAAGATCCGAGGAGCGGGGCTCATGGAAGGGTCCAAAACTTTGGTTTGAATTCAAAAACTCAGAGAAATTATGGGCCTGGTTACATGTCTCCGCGTATGGGTTTTGTGGGTCAGGCTTTAGGCAGCAGGGGTTTTGGGCCTACTACTAGTTCTCGGTCAGATAAGGGTAAACGACCCATTACGGATATGAGTGACAGATTGGGCCTAAAGTCAAAATCAGTTGTTAACCATGTTTGTGGGCCAAGTGCTGATGGGTCGTTGGGAGGCAATTGCGAGATGCAAATTGTTGTTCATTCTGCAAATGGCCCAGACTGTCTTGAGGGACGAACAGGCCGGGATAAGGTCTTGTTTTTGGGCCAGCCCAGCACCTATTCCCGATTGTTGGCCTTGTCCTAGGAAGGGCCTTCTTCTTCATCGGCAGTTCTGTGAAGAGAGTGGCGCCACTGGTTTTGCAGGTTGTCCTGGAATAACTAAAACTAATGACGCGATGGAGTTGTTTGATCCTTGCAGGGTCAAAGTTGCATCAGAGCAGCCGACAGGGGACAGCGTGGACCATGGCCATGTTATCCAGGAATGTGATGACAGTTGCAGTGAGTTCTGTGAAGGTCGCAGCAATGCACTGTTTTGTCAATTATCGGCAGATGCTTCTCTGCATAACAGAGTATGTGCAGATGTTTTAGTTCCAAAATTTGGTATAGGGATGGATTTGGTTTGTGTGAGCAATGTGGATATGCTACAATGTGAGGTAGTGCAACCTCTTGCTTGTCGACCTATGGCTTTGCTGGGCAATTCTGATACAAGGTCGGGGAATGGGTGTAAGGAGGTTGATTGCGTAGACAAGTCAGATGTCTCAGATTGGGTGCTGAAGCGGATCAATGGTTTTAGCAACTTTTTGGGGGTTTCCTTTGTGGGCTTTGAACAGGAAGCTATGCAACTTTTTGGGGCCATTGAAGATAGATGGCGTAGCAGGGCGGTGAAAAGATGACCTCAACACAGCAGGGGTACTAGGATGAGGTCAGGTAGAGAACTGCAAAATTTTATTTGTACTGTGAACTATGATGCGAGGAACGGAAGAGAGGGTGGGAGGGGGGGAAGGCAGTCATAATTATTTGTCTACATGAAGATTAAAACTATCAGTTGGAATGTGCGTGGGTTGAATGCTATAGACAAACGAGTTGCACTTAAAAGTTTGTTAAAGGATTGGAGTCCGGAGGATGTCTGTTTACAAGAAACAAAAATGGAGGATATGAATGATGGAGTTGTGAGGAGCATTTGGGGCAGTCGTTTTGTGGAATGGGAGGCAGTCAAGGCTTTAGGGAATGCTGGCGGCATCCTTCTTATGTGGGACAGCAGGGTTGTGGAGAGGGAAGATAGTGAACTCGGTGCTTTCTCTATCTCTTGTTTGTTTAAAGGGGTTCAGAAAGATATCAAATGGGTGTTTTCTGGAGTGTATGGGCCGGTGGAGGATTACAGTAGAGAAGAGTTGTGGGAGGAGCTCTCGGGAGTGGCCTTTCGATGGGAAGCTCTGTGGTGTTTAGGAGGGGATTTTAATGTTGTTCATTTTGCAGTGGAAAGGTTGGGGTGTACTCGTCTATCTAAGCACATGACAGAGTTCTCTAATTTTATTGATGAGCTCGGGCTTAAGGACCTGCCTCTCACAGGTGGTTCCTTCATGTGGTCCAACAACCGAATTATGAATTCCATGTCCAAAATTGATAGATTTTTTGTATTAGCTGAGTGGGAGAAACAGTATTCAAAGCTGTCTCAGAGTTTACTTCCAAGACCTGTTTCGGATCATTTCCCCATTCTTTTACAATGTGGTGGCATTAGGAATGGAAAGAGCCCATTCAGATTTGAAAATATGTGGCTCCAAGTAGACAACTTCGTAGATAAAATCAAAGGGTAGTGGGATAACTATGCTGTTTCGGCTCCCCCGAGCTTAGTCCTAGCAAAGAAGATGAAACTTTTGAAGGAAGATCTGAGACAGTGGAATAAAGTGGAATTTGGCAATTTAGGAGTCCAAAAAGCCAGAGTCCTTGATGATATCAGGGCTCTTGATGGGTTTGAGGAGGAGAGGGGTTTGTCAGAAGAGGAAAGTTGTAGAAGGGTTCCAAAAAAAGAAGAGTTTAGCAATATTGCTAAGATGGAAGAGACTAGCTGGAGACAGAAATCAAGGCAACTGTGGCTTCAAGAGGGGGACAACAATACTCGTTTCTTCTACAAAATGGCCAATGCTCGGAGGAGATGCAATTTTATTGGGAAGATCCAGGTGGGAGAGGCAGCGTTCACTAGTGAAGATGACATTAGAGAAGGGATAGTATCTTTTTACAAGGATCTTTTTTCTGATACCTCAAATTGGAGAACGGGTCTTGAGGGGATGGACTTGAGCCAAATTTCTAGCGAGGAAAGCTCTTGGCTGGAATGGCTTTTCTTTGAGGAAGAGGTAGTGTCAGCCTTGAAGTCTTTAAACGGTGACAAGGTGTCAGGGCCTGTAAACATAGAGAATAGTTTGGGAATAATTTTCTCATTCATATATTTTTCTGACTTACATGAATTCGTACTTATAGGAATTCCAAGAAATCTAAACTAGGGAAAAAATCACTAATTAGTTTGCCTAATAAAGATATATTCCTAATTTATAATCACTGACTACTTACTGCTTAATTAACAGTTGTACAGCCTTATTTACAACTATTCAATCTTGGTAATTACTGCCGAATATCTTTTTAATTTTTCAACACTCCCCCTCAAGCTGGCTTGAAGATATCTTCCATAGTCAGCTTGCCCATTAAAACATCAAATTGCTTCTTGTGTAGCCCCTTAACAAATACATCAGCAATTTGTTCGGCAATTGGGATGTATGGCATACAAATCAGCCCACTGTCAAGTTTTTCCTTGATAAAGTGTTTATCCACTTTTGCATGCTTTGTTCTATTATGAAGAACCGAATTGTGGGTGATTGAAATTGCTGCCTTGTTGTCACAGTATAGCTTCATGGGCAGCGAATCTGAAGCCTTCAACTCTTCTAACAATCTTTTAATATATATAACTTCACAAATACCAGGAGCCACTGTTCTAAATTCAGCCTCTGCACTGCTTCTAGCAACCACATTTTGTTTTTTACTTCGCCAAGTAACAAGATTTCTTCCAACAAAGGAACAATATTGGGATGCTGATCTCCTATCTATTATACTCCCAGCCTAATCTGCATCAGTGTACACTTCAATTTGTAGAGGTCCGCGTTTTCTAAAAAGGAGACCTTTTCTAGGAGTCTCCTTCAAATATCTCAGAATCCTGTAAACTGCTTCAAAATGCTCCGGTCCAAGTGAATGCATGAATTGACTAACCATACTTACAGAAAATGCTATATCCGATAGTGTATGAGATAGATAAATCAACCTTCCAACAAGTCGTTGATATTTTTCTTTGTTCACTACACTTTCGGTCTTAGCAGGTTGTAATTTTGTGTTGGGTTCCATTGGTGTTTCAGTTGTAAAAACAGCCAAGCATACCCGTTTCTCCGAGCAAGTCCAATACATACTTGCGTTGATTGACAAACATACCTTCCTTAGACCTAGCAAACTCCATTCCGAGGAAATACTTCAATGCACCAAGTCTTTGATCTCGAATTCATTAGCAAGCCTTTCTTTTAGTCTTTTCAGTTCAGCACTATCATCTCCTGTCAAGATAATATCATCCACATAAACAATCAAAATAGCAATTTTACCTTCTTTTGAGTGTTTATAAAACATGGTATGATCTGCTTGACTTTGACAGCATCCGTGACGTCTTATTGCTTTACCAAAGCATTCAAACCAAGCCCTCGGGAACTGTTTGAGGCCGTATAATGACTTTCTTAATCTGCAAACTTTATCTACACCAAGTCTTTCTTCAAAACCCGGTGGAAGACTCATAAAAACTTCCTCTTCTAAATCTCCGTTAAAAAACGCATTTTTTACATCCAATTGGTGTAAAGGCCAATTGGAATTCACGGCAAGGGACAATAATACTCAAATTGAGTTTATTTTAACTACGGGGGGGAGCGACTCTTGGTAGTCGATTCCATAGGTTTGTGTAAAACCTTTTGCAACAAGCCTCGCCTTGCACTTCTCTATACTGCCATCAGCCCTGTATTTCACTGAAAAAACCCATTTGTACCCTACAGTTTTCTTGTCTCTCAGCAAGTCAACTATCTCCCATGTGCCATTCTTCCTAAGAGCGTTCATCTCCTTAAGTACTGCCAATTTCCAATTCGGATCATCTAGTGCTTCCTGGATATTTCTTGGCACAACAAGTTGAGAAATATTTGAAGTAAATGCTCTTTGATTATTGAAGAGTCTTTGGTAGGAAATTTATTTGGCAATAGGATATTGAGTGCATGTTCGGATTCCTTTTCTTATGGCAATTGGAATATCAAGATCTGAAGTTTTATTTTCTAGAAATACTATAGGATCTGAATCCGAAATAGGAGTAGAAGATAAAATAGGAATAGAATCAAATAAAACAGGAATGGGAGAAGAGTTACCTGAAATATTCAAAGAGCCATTGTTCAAGGATTCTGATTGATTCTGCACTGAGGTGATATGAAGGTCTTTATTTCTTTTAAGGATCCTCTTTCTAGTATAAACCAGAAGCTCCGAATTCAGATTAAGTTTATCCTTTTGTAGTATTTCCTTCTCTATTGGTAAAAAAACTGATTTTGTCAATCCCAACATCTTGAATGTTGTTTTCTTTTTCTAGAAAGAACTGAGTGAGTTGTGGAGAGGAATTGGGGGGAAATGTTTCGGTGTCTTGAGAAGAAAAATCAACAATTGTATTGGGTTAAGGTGCAGATTTTTCCCAAAAATTATCTTCTTCACCTATTTTCTCCCCCTGAAGAAAATTTTTGGTGAAGAATGGAGTATTTTAAAAAAAAAGAGGCATCCATAATAATATGGAATTTTTTGGTTTGAGGGTTAAAACATTTATACCCTTTTTGGTTAGGAGCATATCCTAAAAAAACACATTTTTAACTCTCGGATCTAATTTGGACCGAGATTTATTTCGTATGTGAACAAAAGCTATGCAACCAAAAAATTTTAAAGGTAACTTCTGAATTAATTCTGGACTCTGGAAATTCCTTTTTTAAACAATCTAATGGAGTGATATACTGTAACACTCGTGGAGGCATCCGGTTGATCAAATAGGATGCAGTCAAAATAGCATCTCCCCACAAATATTTTGGAATATTCATATAAAACATGGTAGCACGGGCTACTTCAAGCAAATGTTTATTTTTTCTTTCGGCTATTCCATTTTGTTGAGAGGTATCACGGCATGAAGATTGATGAGAAATACCTTTTTCTTGTAAAAAGGGTTTCAAAACTTTATTAAAATACTCTGTTCCGTTGTCAGATCGAAGTATACTAATTTTTGTTTGAAATTGATTTTCAATCATATTGTTAAAATCTTTGAATAATTTTTCAACTTCAGACTTCTCATGCATTAGATAAATCCAGCAAAGACGAGTATGGCCATCTATAAATGTCACAAACCACTTTTTTCCTGACATAGTAGTAACCTTTGAAGGTCCTCACACATCACTATGAAATAAATAGAATGGTTTTGATACACGATAAGGTTTAGGAAGATAAGTTGCACGATGACTTTTGGACAAAAAACAACTTTCACATTGAAAAGATGTAGGGTCTATACTCTTAAACAATGATGGAAACAGATATTTTAGATAGGAAAAACTAGGATGGCCTAATCTGCAATGCCAAACCATTATTTGTTCAAGAACAAAGATAGAACTGATACTACTAAAGCCTTGAGCTTCTTCATTACTAGATAGATTATCATCAAAATAGTAGAGACCATTTATCATCCTAGCACTGCCAATCATCCTCCCCGAGCTCTGGTCCTGAAAAGTACAATGAGATTCAAAGAAGATAACGCAACAAATAGAATCTTTGGATAATTTACTTACAGACAAAATATTGCAGGCAAGTTTAGGAACATGAAGAGTAGATTTAAGATCTATTCTTTCTGAGAGTTTTATTAAGCTTTTACCTGCAATAGATGAAAAACTACCGTCTGCAATTCTAACCTTTTCATTTCCGGAACATGGTGAATAAGATTTAAATAAATGCAAAGAACTAGTCATATGGTCAGAGGATCCTAAATCAATGATCCAAGGAGCGGATGAATTTAGACAACAAAATAGAGCATTAGGTTCATTACCTGTCTTAGCCAAAGACACAAGGAATACCAGATGATGAATTGGACTTTAGCAGTGTAAGAAGATGCTCCATCTGCTCTTCAGTAAAGGGGCCGACCTCAGCTTTATTGGCAATAGGGAAAGCTCGGCCAGATCTGTCACCAGGTTTGCTGCTCTTCCGATTTACTAGTTTGCCATGAATTTTCCAACAAGTCTCCCGGGTGTGGAGTGGTTTGTTGCAATAATCACACCAAATCCATGAAACATCAGACATGGTGCTATAGCCAAGACAGAAAACAAGAAACAGAAGGGAGAAACAGAAGAGGGATGAACGGGAAAGAAGGAGTCAGCAAGCAGTTGTTGGCTCTGATACCATGTAAACAAAGAGAATAGTTTGGGAATAATTTTCTCATTCATATATTTTTCTGACTTACATGAATTCGTACTTATAGGAATTCCAAGAAATCTAAACTAGGGAAAAAATCACTAATTAGTTTACCTAATAAAGATACATTCCTAATTTATAATCACTGACTAATTACTACCTAATTAACAGCTGTATAGCCTTATTTACAACTATTCAATCTTGGTAATTACTACCGAATATCTTTCTAATTTTCCAACAGGGCCTAATGGGATGACTTTAGCTTTCTTCCAGCAATGATGGGGAGTGATTAAGGAGGAGGTTATGGGGATGTTCACCTATTTTTTGGAGCATGGTGTCTTTGAGAAAAGTCTCAATGCTTCATTCGTGGCTCTTATTCCGAAAAAGGGAGGTGCAGATAATATTATAGACTTTCAGCCGATCAGTCTGCTTGGTGGAGCATATAAATTATTGGCTAAGGTTTTGGCGATTCGCTTGAAAAAGGTGGTGAAAAAGGTAGTCTCATATTCTCAAAATGCTTTTGTGGAAAGAAGACAGATTTTGGATGCGGTGTTGGTGGCAAATGAGAGTCTTGACTCTAGACTCAGGAGTGGCAGACCAGGGTCGATTTGTAAATTAGACATTGAGAAGGCTTATAACCATTTAACTTGGGATTTTTTGATGAGGGTTCTGGACAAAATGAGGTTTGGGGCTACATGGAGAAAGTGGATCTTTTTTTGTGTGTCTTCTGTGAAATTCCCGATTTTGGTTAATGGTTCTGCGCTAGGTTTCTTTCAGTCTCACAGAGGGCTGCGGCAAGGAGATCCTCTTTCCCATTTGCTTTTTATTTTAGGGAAAGAAGTCTGAAGTAGCATGATGAGGAAAGCAGTTCGGAGGAATTATCTAAAAGGTTTTAAGGTAGGCAAAGTGGATGGGCAAGCAATCTCAATCTCACACTTGCTTTATGCGGACAACACCTTGTTATTCTGTGAGACTAATGCGCAACAGCTTGGTAATTTGAGATGAGTCCTGGTATGTTTTGAGGTTATCTCTAGTTTGAAGATGAATCTTGCAAAGTCATCTTTGATCCTTATAGGTGAGGCACCAAATGTGGAGGTTTTAGCATCTATCATGGGATGTAAGGTGGAGTGCTTGCCTATTGTTTATTTGGACTTGCCTCTTGATTCATCATTCAAAGCCAAGGCTGTTTGCGATAAGGTAATTGAGAGATTCCCAACAAGGGTGGCAGGTTGGAAAAGATAATATCTATCAAAAGGAGGAAGACTTACGCTGATCAAAAGCACTCTCTCGAGCATGCCTACATACTTTATGTCCCTATTTATCATCCCAGTTTCAGTGGCTAAGAAACTTGAGAAGTTGCAAAGAGACTTTTTGTGGGGAGGTATTGGGAAGAATTCAAGTACCACCTTGTTGATTGGGATACGATGTGTCCTCCTCTTAGAAAAGGTGGGTTAGGGATTCGTAAGCTTGTGATTTTCAACCAAGCTCTTTTGGAGAAGTGGTTGTGGAGATATGCATGCGATAGGGATAGATTTTGGAGGAGGGTTGTGTTCTCAAAATATAGTGGTAATTGGCCTGACTGGACTACTATGTGAGTGTCTACTAGGAATGGGAAAGGCTTGTGGAAGGGTATAAGGAATATGGAGACTTGGCATGCTTTTTGGAATCAGACTCGTTTTGTAGTGGGTAATGGGTTTAGAATTCGTTTTTGGAGTCATTGATGGTGCTAGAAAGAGAGGTTGGAAATTTCTTTCCCTAATCTTGTCAGGATTGCTAGCAACAGAGATGCAGCAGTGGGGGATTATCTTCTGTACAATGGTGGTAACATGTTTTGAGACATTGCTTTTAGAAGGGAGCTTAATAATTGAGAAGTCGAGGAGTTGGTTAATCTTTTGGGTACTCTTTATAGCTTCATTCCCAATGGAGAGGATGATAATTCGTTGAGATGGATGGTCGCTGGAGAAGGCACTTTTAATGTAAGGTCCTTCTCGGTAAGTTAATTATTTTCCGTGGAAAGGAATTTGGCCCTCCAAGGCCCCGTCCAAGGTGTCTTTCTTTGTTTGGACGGCAGCCCATGGTAAGATTCTCACCATTGATAATCTCATTAGAAGGAACCAAATACATGTCAATTGGTGTTGTATGTGTAAGGGTGACGGGGAATCTGTAGAGCACCTTCTTATTCATTATTGTGTGGTTTCTGAGATCTGGACTTTGATTTTGTGATGGTTTGGTATTGAGTGGGTTTTCCCAAGTATATGGCAAATCTTCTGCTTTCTTGGAGGGGTGCTAGAGTGGGGAGGAGAAGGACAAATGCCTGGATTATGGCACCTTTGGCATTGATGTGAATAATTTGGTGTGAGTGAAACAAGAGAACTTTTGAAGGAATAGAAACCTCCTTGTCACAAATTAAGAGTAGATTTTTTACTATACTGCATAGTTGGTTCAAGGGCTATGTAGACCCATCCTTGAACCAATTTCTAGATTTTGTGGACTTCTATGAGTAATACTTTTGTATAGAAGGCTTAGGCCTTTTTCAGCTTCTTTTGTAAGGGTGGCACTCCCTTTGTGCTAACTTCTATAATATTACTTTATTTATAAAAAAAAAGTGTCTTTTCATATTCCTTCTCTTTCTTTCATCCCTCCTGTCTCTATCTCATGAAACAAATGAGCCCATCATATACTCTATTTACTTATGAGAATCAGGCTACATCATAAAATCAATAAAACTTCTGGAAATTCACGAGTCCAATATCATCATGATGTATCAACCCCCTTGTTAAAGAAATCTCAACTTCAATTTTCATGATTTCCAAAATTGAGGTTTTGGCACTTGTCAGTTGATATCTTTGGTGGATCTCAGCTTTAACAAGAAACAAATGTAACCCAGGCTTCATGAGAATTTTGTTAAATAAATGGTGGGCAAATAAATCTTGAAAAGAGAAGAAAAAATATAAAAGAAGAAGAAGAAAATATGAGGGGAGAGAGAGAGGGAGTGAGACCTAATAAGTCCATCTGCTAGTTTCCTACATTTTCCTGTTAAGATGCCAGCCTTAAAAAAGCCCTGACTACTAGTCATTGCCCTACAAACTTACCCCTATCCAGCATAGTAACAGCATAACCCCAAGATTCTGTCAGTAAAATCCTAAAAACATCAAAATCTTAAAACAAGAAAAACAACAATATTATTAGAAAACAATTGTGATAAAATCCTAATTTCATGCGGATCTTTCACGAACTACGTTGCATCACATGGTAGTATGATAGTGAAGTTCTACTTAGTTGAGAAGTGGGCAGATGCAGTAATATCCAAGAGATCCATTTAAAGATGTCACAAGATTGTTGATGCAAAGAAGGAAAATGCAAACAATAGTTCCAAGGGTAAAACTGAAATCGAGATCAATATCATAATGGAGTAAGTGATTTTTTTTACAATCAGCATAATGTTACAGAACAAATTTTCTTATGGTTGATCATCAGTCCAATAGAAAGAACATGAATTCTATGTGGGTCTGCACCTTAGGAAATGACCAACAAGGAAGATGCAGTATCAGAAAAGACATTTTTGGTCCACAGTAATGTAATATCTCGGGCAAGATGGGCATGAGTGATATAAAGGTATCAACTTTGGTTCAAGGTAAAATTGTTGTCCTAGTATGTGTATTGGATCCTACATTATGAACTAAATTTCAAGGGAAAGGTAAGGGTTATATTTACATACGGAAAAGGTATTTTAAACAAATATCAATAGCTGACCTTCTGCTCTGGTGGACCAGAACCCTTGGTTTTCTGGTTCCATAACCCTGGAATACCTATGGGATCGTTGTTTTCTTGATCCAAATCATTATAAACTTTGAAAGTTTCTTTGCTCAATCTGGATTCTCTACTCTTTCCTGAAAAGTTCCTATCAGAGAGTTTCTGATGTTGAGCAACCGACGAATGTCGTCTCAAAGCAGACAAGACCTCATCTGTTGTAGTCCTAATTTCAGATCCAAATACACAAGGATCCCACTGTTTCAACCACAAAAGGACCTGACGACAGCAAAAATGCAAGAAATGAGAAGAAAGTCAAAGCAAGTAGCATTCTCAAAAACAAAATGCTTTTGAAAATTTAAATTAATAGAAGCTCGAGAGTTCAGAATAACACTACGAATAGTACATATACCTCACGATTTGTCTGTTCATCACTAAGAAGTTCCGTAAATGAATTTGGAGCATATTTATCCACCCAGAGCTTTTCATTCACCACTGGTGTTTCAGAAAGGATTGAATCACCCTGACCTTCAACACTAGCTTGAAGAGCCTGTAGCACCACAACAATGAATATCACTAAAACTCTTAATGGATAAGGAATATTCAAATGGATCCTTTGCAAACCTATCTGTAACAGTATATGTTTGCAATCTCAAACCATTTTAAAATTTCCTAGAGAAAACTTTGCTTGTTCATGGGTCTAATTACATAAAGCCTCAAAAGACCGTCATAACTTGAAAATTCCTAAAATGTAAATTGTCAAGCTTAACCTCCAAAGGTCTCAGCCGAAAAAGTTCTTCCAGACCTTAAGTGGTCAGTACAGTGCTATCAAGCAACTGGATGAAATAACCTGCTTGGGTGGCCATCATTGCATTCCAATCATAAGATGATAATAATAACTGACAAGTCCTACGCCAGAGCTCATATGACCAGATTATATGAAGCAGTTATATGGGTTGCACTGGGAAAATATAAGAAACATGATTCCATCACTCAATAAACTATGCAGCAAGGTGACCCATCACAAAACTGTTATCGTTGAGTACTTATAACAAGTTTTAACTACATGTAATCTTCATAGAGAACTCATTATGCTCTTTCATGAGTGACCTGGCAGTACCTTGATTTAGCAAGGGAAGAAGAGAAAACAAAAATTCAATTAAAAAACAATTCTTTTATAGACTGCTTTCATAAACATTAAACTGAAATGATAAAGGCAACAAAGAAGAAAGTCATTAAGTAAGTGATAATCGGCTTCTTAGAGTATGATAAATAAAGGGCCAATTATTAACTTATTATTGACCTCAAGGACTACATCTTCAGACCTTTGCAAACTGCTTCAACATCTCTATTGAGCATGAACTATCTAATACAAAGCGTACCTTTGTGAAAGCCTCCGTTTCTGCCCTCTGTATTAGTATATGGATGGGTTCCGAAATAAGGCCTGCAAAGTAGATGAGCTAGTCATAACATACTACTGAAAGTTTGCCAACATGTAATATGAAGTGTGGCAGTATACCGTATACAGTATACACAAACAGTAAAAGTCTAAAGGGCTATGAATGACACCTGCCAACATACAACTTTCTAAGTGGTACAAAGCTCAAACAAACAGCAAAAAAACCACATGAAAATCTTTTTTAAGTGCTAAGCACTACCCAATGCTTCCATTACTTTACTCTGCGTGCAAATTCCAAAATAAGAATATCTGGATAACCTCAAGGTAAAGAAACAGTTGTTACAAATAATGTAGTATTAAAAAATCATTCCTACTATAGAAAGTGGATGGCCCTCCTCTTTTATGGATTGCCACTGTGCAAGTTTGTTCTCTTTCCCAGTATGCTCCTAATCCTCTCTTGAGTTGGAAGATTTGCGGTAAAAGTAGTTTGAATTGTCCTTCCAGATAGTTTGAGAAGTTAACTGGCCTCTCCAACTCCAAACCAACTCATAAAAGGCAGGCAAGACCTACCTATATCTTCTAATTCTACAAGTTTGCTACCACTCCCATTATGTGTGCATTTTTCTCCAAACAAAGTAAAGATTGCTCACAAAATTTCAGACTTTTGAACAGCATTAAGCCTGGAAAGACCAACGAACCCTAAATGCCACGTGGCATTTGAAATTACTCGTCGAATCATAAGCTCTAAATAGCATCACTATCGTTTCTCTATGTTGCCAATAACAAATGCAGTTCATGTATCCTTATCACATATGGCCAAACAACACGCATCGAGTCAGTCAAAAATAGCTAAGAAATGCAATAGCTGAAAGTTACAAACAAGGGAATGATGGGATGAAGGAAACTAAAATTATAGTGCACTCAAAAGTATGGATACAAACTAGGAAGCACGGACACTCCGTTTGGAGTGCCGTATCCGTGTCGGACACACATACATGCCGGGACACGTGTCGGACACCCCAATTGGCGTGTCTAATGGTTCTATTAATATTTTTTTTAGTGAACACTTTTCGGATTCATCGGGGACTCGCGTGTCCATTAGTTGGACACATTTTGGGACATGAAGAGGTTAAAATGTTATTGCTAAAAGTATTAAATAGAGTCTAATTTATAAATTTTAAAACTTATTAAACAACAAAATATAAAACACCCAAATCCAATTCTTCAAATCTTTAACTTGTTAGTTGTTGTATTATAATTGTGAACTTATTTAGTTGTTTTTATTTTGTTTTTGGTGATTTAGGAATTTTGCGTTCACATACATAACAAATAAAATATATATAAAAAAATATTTTTTTTGCCTGTCCCTGCCGTATCCTTGTCCTCATTTTTTTAAAATGCCATGTCCCGTGTCCGTATCCCTAGTCATGTCCGTATCCATGCTTCTTAGGATACGAACATGGGACACAAACAGGACAAGACATACACATGTCAAGATGGCAATTTTCAAAAAGTAGGAACACCACCACAGGGACAAGCAAACAAATAAACAGACTTTAACATATATACATGTATATAACTACATTTCCTCTATTTGTTAGATACACGTAAATCTATGTTCTGTCATATCAAAATAGTAATATTATATTTTCCCCATTCTATATATTGAATAAGAAGTATGAACAAAAAGTTCTAACATCTATTTTAGAAAGCTCTATTCATAGATAAATTGAAAGTTTTTGGCTTTAGAAATCCTCAAACTAAAAGGCTTGCTTTGGATTTTATCATTGACTCCTAAAGTTATATTCTTGAAACTTGCAATATGTTCCATGTATATCCAAGTGATGAACATGGTTGTCCCTCAATTGTCCAAAGCATGTCCAATTCTAAAAATTAGAGAAAACTTCGCATTGGAGGAGAGCAAGCAAGAGAGAGAAAGAGAGTAAATCTACGTACTTTGACCTGTAATGCAAAACTTAATGGTGAGTTCAACTAAATTGGTATGTAATTGCAACGTGTAATTAAAGATGAAGTGTGTTGACTCTCCTGGTTTGCAAAAGGACATGTACAAAAGAACAAAAGATGGGCATTAGTTTAAGCAAAAACACCTGTTGCAAACATTGGATGGTTGTCTACATTTTATACCAACATTTCAATCCAACTCAGGACATAAAATGTGGAATATCAACTGTATTTACAGTTCATGAGATAATCAGTATTTAATAAGACACGTTTGGATGCATGTCTAACACATTTCACATAGTATCTAACCAGTGTCATGAGAGTATCCAATAAGTATCAACGTCCAACACATGTCAAACAAAGACATGAAACCTTCTTAGGAATATATGTGCTTCTTATGTATGCTCAAAAGTTAATAAACGAATATGGAAACATGATTCCATGGATCTAATCAAAATATGCTTTTATGGTTTCCCATTTTGTCACACTTAGTGGATGTGACATGTAAATCCTAAAGTCTCAAGTCCTACCACATAAATTGTTAATTGTCACCCAACCAATCAACTATTGTCAGTAATCTGTATATCAGCACATCCAATGAAAATCATCCCCTTCCCCAAGGAATAAGATGGAATTGAATCATATATAGATATACGTTATATACGCAAAGATAACGAAAAATAAACATACATATATACTCGTACATACGCAATTTGTCCAGTAAGCAAGGCATGTTCAGAAACTGCACGCATGACGACCATATCCAGATCTTAGAATCTGTTTTAGTAAAATCAATCCAGACCTTAAAGAACATCCCTTGAGGTAGGATCTTACGATTTTGGGGTAGAATCTTACTCGATTGTAGGATCCCAATCCTCACTGATCCCATTTTTAAACCTTGTTTTGCTTAATATGTTGTATTTTTTTTGGTTAATTTTACGTTTGTGGCCTACTCATTTTACACTAGGTCCCAATGAAATAAAAATATGTCATATTCAATTGAATATCCTTTGAAAAACAAATTAGGGCAATCAAGGGATGAAGGAACATAGATGTTATTCAAGCATCTCTATCTCCATCTCCCTCTCTAAAAGATTCCACTCTCCCACAATAATCATCTACTCTCTCTCTCTCTCTCTCTCTCTCTCTCTCTCTCTCTCTCTCTCTCTCTCTCTCTCTCTCTCTCTCGTAAAAAATTTTCTTTTATCACATATGAAACTATCTTTTTTCTTTTATTTCTTTCTCTCTTTTCAATCCATTTTTAAAATCAACCTTGTTTACTTTTTTTTTTTGAGATTTTTACCCCTTCTTAATTACTTTTATAGAGTGCAAAATGTTCTATTACAAGCTCTTCTTCTGCACCTTATTTTTAGTTTTTCATGACATGCAAAGCTTTTATTTTTACTGTTTCTATTATATAATGTTCATATTTATGTGGCTTATTTTTTTATATTTTTATACTTTTTTGGCATAATTTAGGCTTAGTTTTGTGTCTACTTCTGATCACTTTTATTCGTACATAAATTATTGCTGATTTTTTTCTTGTTTTGTAAGATCTAACGATCCTCGATTCAATCCTGCAAACCCCTCAAAGATCCAATGTAGGATCCCAATTTTGACAACTTGATAACGATGAATAGAAGTATAGGAATACTTACCAAAGACAGTGAGAAAGAGAGACATAGGGAGATGGAGCTACAAAAAACCTGCTAAAGTTCTAACACATTCTCTTAAGCTTGCAGAATTAAAGCGGGAAGCATAAGAGTTAGCTTCCCATGCATAAAACCACACGGATCACTCTAAAGCCACAAAATGCGGAAGGATTGCAGCAAGCCATGTGATAAAGCGAGCGAGAGACCCAACAACCTAAGGAAGCATGGACCCAGATATGTGACATGGACATGACACCACACAAACACGCCAACACGGCAATTTTAAAAAAATGTAAGACACAATAGGATCCCTGTTATGTATAGAAGACTTCATCAAGTCATCTCTTCTTGGTTCTCAATTTTTCTAATGTTTTGAACAGATATAACTATTCATAGTACAACTCTAACCATATCATCCACCCCACTTACTTCTAGTAATAGCATACAAATAACAGTTATGGCATCCAGACAAAACTAGACAGTATTAGCAATACCATGTCTTACTAACCAAAAAGAATAATCGAATAGTAATGAAATCAGAAGTGCTATACACAAAAATCAATAATACAGGTTGTTCAAATGTTTTATTTTAGAATCTCCAACAAATTAGAGTTCTTGTAACTGTGGAATTAACTATAATGCCAATAAGAAACAAAAATTACAACCTTTATGCTTGTTTGATAGCCCATACAAGTTACATTTGAAGTCGTGTAATCTCTTTTGTTTCTCCCATCCAACTAAGGACTAATTCCATTTTCTAGGATTTCAGTTCTTTTGTTTTCATACATTGTCCCAGAAACCAAACAGTATAACATAAAATAATTAAACATGATTAATCATTTTTTATAAACAATTAAATAAGAGTAATCATACCACTAGAATGCGCTTTGACATTTAATTTCTTCAACCTATCATCCTCCTCCACCCTGCTCATCTTTGCGTAGACTCTATCGCCATCCAGTCCACTCACCGGAATACAATCACCATCAATCTCCGAGGCGTATCGCGAAACAATCTTCTCCTCCTCAACAACCACGGGCTCCACCACTTCCGTGGGCTCATTTGGCGGCGGGGAATACCGAAGCCAAGCTTCATCATCATTTTCAGTCCTCGTTTCATCAATCCTGCTCCGTTTATCTTCCAATTGGGCCTGTTCGCCGGAATTTGACAAATCGGGGTCATCAGATCGGAAGCGTCTCTTGCCATTGATTTGGGTATTGGGACGCGTTGACGGCACTGTGATCGGTGTGGGTTTGGGAGGAATTGACAAAGTGGGTTTAAGAGGTTGTTGGTTTTGCTGTTGTTGGTGGGGTTGTGGTTGGGATTCGTCTTCTTCTTCTGGGTAGGGTTCTAGGGGCTCGAGGTCTTCGTAGTCATCGTGGAGGTGAGAGTTGGCTTCGAGCCATTCGAGCTCTTCTGGTAGAGGAATGTCCATCTCCGTCTCCATCTCCATCTCCATCTCCGTCTCAGTCTCAGTCCTGTCTCAACGTTCACTCATGTTGGAGGAGTGAACGGCGTAGCATAGAAGAGAGAGTGGTTTTGGCGGGAAGGTGAACAGGAAAAAGTGGCAAAGGGAAATCCCAATATACCGAAATTACCCTTGCTAAATAGAAAATGGATGAACTTATCTTGATCCTACAATGGACTTCCTAAAATTACAATGGCCCCTACCAAATTCTCTAAAATTATTGTACCATTGTTATTGTTATTTTTGAAATGCTACGCGTCCGACCTTACCAACTCAACTGCCCACCACTTTTAGTACGCCTTAATTAAGGTGCTAGTGTAAGGTACACAAGTATCTTAACTACGTCAACATTACTCATTAATGTTTTAATAATTTGCAAAAACATACTTGTTATTAAACAAAGTCTATCCAAATATGTAAATGTCAACGAGTAAACTTAAAATGACTAATTCACATAATTGAGTAGTAATACAAGGAACTAGAGTCCATCGTATTAACCATAGAGTTTTGATATGCCTCGTTTATTTTGTCATACTTTGTGCTCCAATTTTTCTAGTAAAACTATGAAAGAATTGAGCCATATTTATACTATTTTATTAAGCAGCTTGTTATTATAAAAACCTCTCCGTCTACCTCGTCATTTAATAAAGAAAAATAGATGGGTCATATGTGTAAAAAGGAATGAGAGAGAAAATGAGAGGTAAGGAGGGAAAAAAGCACGTCCCATGGGTAAAAGGGTGAAGGAAAACATAGGTTAAAGTGGGAAGATCAAGGAAAATGAATTGTCCATGTGAGAGAGTGAATGGAATTAGAGAAATAAAAATAAAATATGGCTCACACAATAAAAAAAAAAATGAAACAAAGAACAAGATAATTAATGTAACTTTTTTTTTATTATTTTCCTAATGCATAGTCTCGCATTGTGCAAGACAACTACAAGTACATATGACAAGTTAACTCATTTAATCTAATGATGGTGTAAGGTTAATCCAGATAAAAGTGGCTTCCAAGGTAGAAAACCTAAATCACATCAAGTTTGGGAGGTGGTCAAAAGAGAGGTGAACTTGTCCAGCCCATGACCTGATTGTTATGCATCACTTGTATGTCATTATCTTGTACTTATAATCTTCTATACACCCAATATATGAACTCATTGAGAACATTAGGGTTTCTAGATATAAATAAGCTCTCTTTTGTTTGAATATCATTGCATTACCCACCAATGCCTCCTCCATACACCATTGTTGCCATTGATTTCTCTAAGTTCAAGTATATCAAATTTTCTATATTAGTTGGCTAGATATGCATACATATTATATATTATACTTGCCCAATAAATATATGCATTGGTGTATGTAATAATATGCATTTATGTTAATATGTATATTTACACTTTATACAAATTCTCATTATCTATCTCAATAATATATATATCACACAGGGCAAGTAGATCTTCGTGCTCATTTCTCTTGCTCTCTCTCTCTCTCTTTCTCCATTTTCTCTGTGATAAGAATAGGGATTTGGATTTATAATCCCAAGGTAGAATCTGAATTATTATGGGATAGAGTAAGGTAAGGTGGGGCAAGGTCTGGGTCAATAGCCACCTCTACACAAGACAATGCAAGAAAATGACAAGGCAAGGATGGGGAAAACGAAATGTCTCATGCCTGACCTGTTATCATCCCTAAATGCTACACCTCATAAAGCTAAATAGACAATATTTCTCGCTCAAAAAATAAATAAAACCATCCATTTTCCAACTTCCTTGTTATCTATTTATTAACATATTGTTTTATTATTTATCTACTTGATGGAATGTAATCACATGACCTATCTGCTTAATTATTTTCTTTACTATATGAAATTGGATTAATTAAAGACACTTAGTTTTTATAGATATTAGTTTTTCTTGGATTTTTTTACATTTTTTAGTCTTGATATTTAGCATTTAAATTATCTCCACCTTGACAACTTTTTTAGTATCACGTGTGCAGACTTGAAGAGTTGAAATTTGTTAAAACCCTTAACAAGTTTAGTAAAGATTGGAAGATGATTGAAGAATTTTCTCCAAGTTGAAGTGTAGCAGGCATGGGCGCGCACATCAGATCGCAATATTCAACTATTAAGAATATCCATTGAATAGCTCTTGTCAAATATTAGTACATTTCAAAGCCTTAAGTATCGTGATAGAATAAATATTAATTGTAAAATTAAATAAAATCAAAACAATAAGTAGTTGCCTTGGATATTATGTAATTTGGAGAATAACAAAAATATCTAAAGTACACAGGAGACTCATGTGTCATTCAAATGTTTTTTTATTGAACTCTATAAACGTCTTAGGTCATAAATTGACAGGTGTTTTAGCTACCAGGTTTAAAATGATAATCAAACATATCAATTTCATTACAAATTAAATAATTATTTTAAATCATATTATGAATGCATAACAAATGGGTACAACTCCGTAAAACTGCACAAAATATGCGCAACTCTACGAGCAAGATTGCTTTTTATGATTATGTGGTTTCAGCAAATACTTTTATTTCATACAACAAAAAATATCTTACACTCAAAAATCCCATACCTTCAAATTCACTAAAGAGTATAAAAGGGAAATTGATAATGTGATGCATATTAGATAAAACAACTAGTAAAATAAATAAATGGTGGGTGAGGGTAATGTTAACCCCATATATTGATTTTGATAATAACAAAAATCACATGTTTTGTTTACTAATGAATTTACTTAGTGTGAATAAAAGATCTATTATATTTATCCATGTCTTGCATATGGTTAATCCAAGATGATTATGTTTGGAAGTTTGATACATGGATAAACTTGATAAAATGATTGATGATATACTCAATAAGAAGATTACTTAGGTAATTTTATTTTGAAAAGATTGAAGATGTTTAAGAAGATTAACAATAATCAAAGCAAATGATGCAAGCTTTTGAAGCATATCTTGGTTGATTGAAGAATTTGAAGATTGATAGAGGAACCCTATGGATTAATTATATTTTGAATAGGTTGAATGTCTTATAAGGATTCAATAACTTATTATGTGATTCAAGCATTCAAGTAAGATCACTTGAAGCCAATATTTGAAGATTGAAGTACAATATGAAGTGCTGACGCAATAGAAAAATTCAAGCATAATTGAAGACGAAAGTGTTGACACATTGCAATATGGTCAATGCCTTTACAATCATTGTTAAAGATTTTTTAAAATATTGGAAGCTATTGTCAACACATGTTAGTGTGATTGACACATTACTTGAAGATTCTTAGAAGATGGTAGAAGTTCTTGTTGACACATTTTAAAATGGTCGACACCTTGTTGAAGACTCTCGATTCTCAATAAAAGAAGTTTAAAGTTATTGTCGACACCTTGCTCAGATCATGCTTAGAGTTATTACCAATACACTTGGATATGGTTGACACATTGGAGAAGTTCTATCCTTACAAATCATGCTCCAGCTTTTGTCAACACAAGAGTGTTTGGTCGACACATTTGTTCTATTACATGTAAAGGACTTAGGGGACAAAAGTGTTGACACCAGGGAAGACTCTTGTCAACACATTGGAGATAATGTGCAAATGAAGTAAAATAGCCTTTAGAATGGTTGACACCGTCAAAAGTCAAATATGCAAGTTTTGAAAGAAGTGTTGACACCTGCCTCAACACCTTTAAAATAGTACTGAATTAGATTTAATAGTGTTGATACCTTGAAGAAATATTGTCGACACTTGCTTGCAACGGTAAAAAATTTGAACGTTGCGACAAGCCGACTTTGCATTAAAATATTCCAAAAGCGTCTTCAACGGCTAGAATTAAATGAGGGCTATATATAGAATATCTCCAACACATTTATGAGTAAGAAAACATAATATTAAGTGTTGAAAGTGAAGATCAATCACTTACATTTATTGCTCTGTTTTTATTCTTTGAGAGAGTTTATTATGTGAGCTGAAACTAGTTTTATCCACTATTTGAAGAGATCACCCATTGTATTTAAACTCTTTATTACACTTGGGGAAGGTTGTAAGCCTTATGAGTTTTGAGTGTAGCTTGGGAAAAATACTCATAAGATTTAGTGTTCTTTGACAAAATCCTTTAGATTTGAGAGTTTGGAAAGAATTTTTATAAAGAAATGAGTTGGATACTTAAGTAACTAGCAAGTTGTGTAAGAGGTTTTACATAATGGAGAATACCTTTGAGAGGATCGATGAACAGAAGACGTAGGCAAATGAATGGGCCGAACCTCTATAAATCTTTGTGTCTCTATCTGTTACTCTATTTTTCTTCATCATCATCGTCATAATCTGCTTGTATATATATATATCTTGCATTGTGTTATTATTTATTTGTTTTATTCTTTATTAATTTATAATTATTGGTTTAAAGTATTAAAATTTCAATTCACCCCCTTGGGTTGCTATTTCGAGCTAACAAGTATAAGGCCGTAAAGATTAGAGTTAAAGGCTAAGTGCTTGCTATACTATTACAAATGGAATGAAAGGTCATTCCAGAGTGAGACAAACATCTCATCGACAACTACAAATGGTTGATGAACATCAAAGTAGATATATATGATCGCACACAACTTTTAGATAAGGAAGTCTCTGTAATGAGCTTTGCACACAATTATCATGTTTAAGGTGAGAAGTCTACTATAGAATCTATCATAGTTGACCTCATAGAGTACTATTCTAAAAAGTAGTTTTGAAAGTTATTGATCAATTGGAAGGGACTTAGTGATGAAAAGACAAGTTGAGAAAAGTAAAAGATTAAATTATTTTAAAGAATATTATCAAAGCTAGACGAAAATTTAGTAACTACAGAAGATAGAGAAGTTATGATAGTGAGAAACATAAGAAAATAGATGGTGGCCAACAATGGATGCAAGTTGGCCAAATAGCAAGAAGAAGGAAGAAAAAGAGATTTCATATGAGCTTTTTTTTCAGTAAGGATAGAATGGCCATTTTTTAAGTTACTACACTTGCTTCAGCGTTTATTGTTTGTCAAATAAATAGTAGACTAGTGAAAGGAGGAATCTATACCAAAACACTAAAAATAAGGGAGTCAGTATTATTTGTAAAATATTAAGAGGATGCAAGACTATTTGACAATTGTCAAATACAGTGCAAGACTGCAAACTACCCCTAATATATGTCATTTACAATGATAACATAAATGACGTAAACATAAACTTGCCTCAACAAGTTAAAGATCTTAAGCTTGGGTCATCATTCTTGAGGTGATCATAAGAGTCTGTTTGAAACTTGGGAAAGGAAAGGAAAAGAGAAAAAAAATAAAAAAGACGTATTTTATCTTCTCTCTTTGATTTTGTAAAACAAAGAAAACGAAAAGAAAGAAGAGAGTGATTCAAAAAATTTCATCCCTTTTCTATTCCCTTTTTCTTTCTTAGGTGGAATCAATCAATGGAAGTGAAAATAGACCCCTTCCCTCCTCTTTTTCCTCTCATCTTTTCCAAGTTCCAAACAGGTTTTGGAAGACAAATATAAAACAGTCACATGTGCTAAAAGATATGAATACAATGGTGCACAAAGTAACCGAAAAACCCAAGAACAAAACAAACTCAGACTCAATGGGTTAGTTTGGTTCAGGTCTGTCAAAGGTTCAGTTCTATTATGGATCTAAAGAATAGCAAACTGATAAATTCGGTTAGGTTCTTGGGTTTGTATTTTATGGGCCTGAGCTGAATCGAAAACCAAACCAAGACCAGATATATTTATGCAATAAAAGTTTATATATATTGTATACATGTTTTTAAACCATTATTATTTGTACTTTATTATTACTAATACGCTTTTAAATAGTGTTATTTAATTATTTTTAAAAAATTAAGGATACAAGGTTATTCTTATTTTTTTTTTAAATAAAGAAACTGTGTTCCACATTAAAAAAAGTGGACTCGGTGTGAACTAAACTTAGCTAGACTTGAACTTACCTGAGGCATAGAATAAAATTGAGCTAATCCGAACAGATTTGAGTTGGTTCGGTTCGGTTTCATGAGAGGATAGGTTCAATTACGAGTATAAAATTTTAGAAGTGATCAAGATCGGGTCGGTTATGGGTTTAGCATGGACCTGACCCAACTGGACTCATGTACGCCTCTAATGAATACTTCTTTAAAAACCTACCCCTCGAAAATAAAAAATAAGCTCATTTCATTTTTACATGAAAATTATTCTCGATGACCACCACATGATATATAATTTTATGCAGTTTAATTTTTTAGGCAAAATATTAACAAAATAATTTATATAAAAAAAGGAGAAGATTGCGCCTTGGTTTTCATGTTCAACGCTTTCTCAGCCCTGAACCTATCGTACACACTTCAAAATTCAAAGAGGTAATTACATTTTACCTCTTGTGGTTTAAGCTAAAATCAGATGACCCCTTATAATTTAAAAGTGAACACATGACTCCTAGTAGTTTGGTCTTATTTACAAAATAGATAGAAACTGTAAAATTTTACGAAAATTCTATTATACGAATATTTTTTTCATTTTATATCACTAAATTAAAATATTAAAAAGGCAATTTAGTAAAATAACAAAAAAACTTAATACAAAAGTATTTGTTTTAACATAAAAAGACTAAATTACCTTTTTAATATTTTAATTTAAAGAGATAAGATAAAAAAAATACTCTTATAACATAATTCTCGTTGAAGTCTAATAATTTTCATTCATTTTGAAGTTAATTTCAGATCACAAAAGGTTTTTTTGTTCAGCACAAAAAAGTTCTTTAACTCATAAGAAAGTAAAATGGATTTACCCACCTTCAAAAGGACCGCGTGAGTCGCGACTGACAATTTCGGATTGTTTTTCCTCACACCCAAATTAGATCCCTCCATGCATACTCTTCCCCACATCCAACCCACCCTCTCTCTCTCTCTCCATTTTGTCCTTCTGACTATAAATAAACAAATATGAATGCATACATAATATATACATATATAGGATCTGCAGTCACATACGACTCTCGCCGATCATTCCTCCCCCAATTATAAACACGCAAATCCAGCTCATCTCTCTCCGATCGATATCGTCTCTGTTCTTCAATCTTTTCTCTCTCCGTTCTGCAAGTTCTAGGGTTAGGGTTTTTGGGCAAAGAAATGGGCCAACAGTCGCTGATCTACAGCTTCGTGGCGCGAGGGACCGTGATCCTCGCGGAGTACACCGAATTCACGGGCAATTTCACCAGCATCGCCTCCCAGTGCCTCCAGAAGCTCCCCGCCAGCAACAACAAGTTCACCTACAATTGCGACGGCCACACCTTCAACTACCTCGTTGAAAATGGATTCAGTGAGTCATTTTCTTTATTGGATTGACCCATTTTTGTTGTCTCTTCGATGTGATCTGTGTCTTTGATAAATCGTCTTATGGAAATTGATGTTGGTAAATATATTTTGAGCTTTGAATGTTGTATGCTTCATCATATATGGATTTGTCTCGGTTGAACGATATTTTTTTTGGGGTAGGGGCTAAAGTTGAAATACCGGTGGTGTTTTCGCGATATTCAAATGACGAGTAGAATATGAAATAAGAAATTGAAAGTGACACAATGATAGAATTGTAGCAATTGTTGGTTTGGGTTTCAATTCATTATGGTAGGAACTACTATACTTTTTTGGAACTGATCGGGTCTAAATGAAAGGTGCTACTGCTTCCAAAATGTCTTTTCCTTTTTTCTTTTTATGGATTGGGGTTGTGGGTCATTGTTTGTTCTGTTAGCATGTCTTATGAAGCCCTATAGATCTGTTCTTATTCTCACATGTTCTATGTGTATTAATTGGTAGCTGGGGTGGACATGGCAAGACCTCACCTACATCAAAAGCAAAACAAGAAGGAAAAGAATACAAACAAGATTTTATTGACAGACCAATGTTCTTGCAGGGGTTGAAAGTGTGTTATAATTTTTGTGACAAGTCTTCTATGCTTGCCACTTTGCTAGGGGTCAGCTTGAGTATTTATTGAATGACACTCTTATATCAGAAATCATAAACCAGGGAGGTTGAGGTATCGTAACTGGATCTTGAAATGTGAAGATATTTAAAAGGGACTTGAGACAGATGTCAGTGTTTACACCAATTTTATTGTTATAATTTAGTTTCTTTCCACAATAAGCTTTGATAAAGCTTGTAACTTCTTTGGGGTTTTCCTTTTTTACTTCATTGGAATCAACAAATGGCATGATTTCTTGATTTCTGTATTGCCTGAGCAGAACAAATTTTCTTTCCTATTTTTAAACCCCCATGGGGCAGAATGATTTGCTTGGGACTTTTGCTTAGGTACGAATTGTCACGAATTAGATTGCTCCCATGGGTGGCTAGTCCATTAGGTTTATTAATGAATCACCCGGCACCTAGGCGTGGTGGGCGTGCTCAAATGTCTCAGGAGATTAGTCCTGCTGAAGGAGGAGACACAATGCTCATCGAATTTTTTTTTATTTCCTATTTTGAAGTACTAAATGATAAAAAAAATATTTTTGGGATATCAAGCTTATAATAATTCATCTGCTACGATGACATTAGCTCTGATGTTGTGCTATGATGTGTTTGAATTATATATATGTACTCGAATCAACACATGCCTTTATAATCATAGATTCAACGTTGCCAAATTTTGATCCGTAGAGCAAATTCTTGTTTTTTTAGTGTTGGTTCGACAGTCTGGATAAAGGACAACAATTTTGATACTAAATTACCATACCCATCACTTTAGAGTTTAAGATAGTCAACATCAAATTCAGTGTCATGTAATGTATTTAGCTCTCGTGTGACTTGAAGTGCCAAACTTGTTGAAGGGTGTACTCGGTAGCTCTGTCCATGAACTGTTTGGTTTTTCCATCGCAGTTCGTAGCCTGCTAGAAGTTGCATGGTTATATAGATTTTCCTTTTGGATCTTATATTCTTATCTGCATTGCGGAAAATGTTTTTCCTGTTTCTATGAAGCTGTTGTTGTTGTTGTTGTATTGTCTGTTAATTTTACGACAATTGCATCAACTATTAAAGATCAGTGTTTATAGGCATTCGCTGTTAATATTTGGAATGATTACATCAACAGTAGGAAAGTTTCCAATGGTTTTGCATATTTTGCTGATTCAAGATATTTCTTGGTTAATCTCCAAATGAAATGTGTTACTTTCTTGAGGTAGAAGAAAGATTATGGCAGGTGATAGTGCTCATCTGCAGGGAATCATATCTATTGATTTCAAACTTGGTGTTGCATTCTATTGTAGTTGTTTGGTCAATTGCACAGTTCCCCTTTCTGTGTTTTGTAGCCTTCAAACCTCTTGCTGCATTCTAAAAGATAAAGATATCAAGTCTGTTATAGTTGAACTTTTTGACACTTTCATCAATAATTCCTATATAAATGGTTTTAATTTCGCAACTTTATGTTGTCGTTGCAGCCTACTGTGTTGTTGCAATTGAGTCTGCTGGCAGACAAATTCCTATTGCCTTTCTAGAGCGAGTGAAGGAGGATTTCAACAAGAGATATGGTGGAGGGAAAGCTGCAACTGCTGTTGCCAAGAGCCTGAACAAAGAATTTGGGTATTTTTCCTCGTCTTTCTCCAAAGTGGATGAATTTTTTGCTGCTTATCTTCATAGTACTCGACGTTTTATTTTATTTCCCTGTTGTAGATCTAAATTAAAGGAGCACATGCAGTACTGTGTCGATCACCCAGAGGAGATAAGCAAGCTTGCAAAGGTGAAGGCTCAGGTTTCTGAAGTCAAGGGAGTGATGATGGAAAACATTGAGAAGGTAAGGAGGTTTTTTCTCTTAATTATAAGCAATGCCAGAAGTCCTTTTTTATTTATTTATTTTCTTTAGGTTTTTAGTTGCTGTGTAAATCACATCAGCTAGGACTACATGGAAATATTTATTTTAATAGTTAGTCAACATATGAGTTTGTAATTTCATTTACTGTTTTATACTTACAGTAACTATAAAATTCAGAGTGATCTACTGGTTTACTTTGAATATGAAATTTTAGTAGTCAGTATCCAATTTGTTAATTTTTATAACTTTATTTAAGTGAAAAAGAAATTGTGTATTTTCTCTCCAAGTTGAGACTGCAGTGATATGTAATATTGTTGTAAATTTTTGTGTTGTAAATTTGCTACGGCTATTTCCTCAGTATTTTTGGTTGCACCCACAGTTTCTGTAACTTTTTTTTTTTTTTTTATCATTTCTAAGGCTGTGATTCTGTGAATATGGCTGTAAAGGCTTGTAAGGTTATGATATTGCTTTAGGAATCCCAGAAGAAGAATTTATGGATCTTCCATTGATTATTAGGTTTATTTTTGAACTAATCAATTGTAAGATGTATCATGTTTATGAGGCTTTGGCATACGCTTGTTTATGATAATTGATACGTAAATAGTGACAGCCATATGTTCTGTCATTGCTGGCATGGATAAAAAATAGAAACTATATTTTGTCATGCTTGATATGTGGTGAATTTTAGTTAAGAAATTTGTCTGCTGTGCAGGTTCTTGATCGTGGAGAGAAGATTGAGCTGCTGGTAGATAAAACTGAGAATCTTCGCTCTCAGGTCAGTCCAAGGCCAAACAGGATGCATTTTTTGTGTTAGTTTGACCACAGGAGATCTTTAATTTCATGACTTAATTGTTTATTTGTACCAATGACCTTCTGGAAGTCAGTAGAGTTTCTTGGATGAAATTTGGAGTGGTTTTACTGAAGGGCTTCTTCTGCCAGGAGATGTTTCTAAAAAATGTGTAAAATCACACTGACATGACGAGAAAGTGTTGATTGTGCACACTATCTCTAATTGTTTGAAATTAAACTGCCTTGCCACTAATGAGCCTTATTGATGGAAGAGATGTTGCTGATGCCATCATTTAGGTTATGGATATTACTGATTTTATCTTCATGAAAGTTTATCAAGATAAAGATATCCATTACAACCATAGTTGTCTTGTTAAATAGTAAAAAGTGGGCCATCTTAACTTGCCGCATCAGCATATCACCACCTCTCTTTGAGAAGCATATTCCACCATTGTATGGAGGAAGCCATGTTTCTAGATAAATTCATGCGAATGGAAGTCAAATGGTGTTTCTCCATCAGCCACTTTATCAATTCCATCCAGTGTTTCTTAAACTGGAACCACTTATTGTCTTTATTACTTGGCAATTACTTATCAAAATTCATTCACAGAGATGAAAGACCCCTCTGCCTCTTCCTTCTCTTTGTTCCAAAACCTCCATTTACATTATAAGGCATATGATTCTCTCTCTTATTTTCATTTACTTATGCATTGATTGATCACATGCTTGGATTTGGTTTGGTGTTCAAAAAAAATCTCGCAGAAGTATTCATGATGTTTGATGCCAATGAACTTATGATTGGTAGGTGGCTGGCAATCATTGGTTGTGGTTGTAAATAAAGATGAAGGTGGAAGAGGTTGTGACAGACAAGTGGTTTATAGGATGAAACAGCGGTGGTGATGGGCTTGTTGCTAGGATGATGGTGGTTCCTTGGGCATGACTGAGTTAGCAGTGAGGTAATTGATGGTAGTGGTTGATTTTATCCCTGGATTCCTGATGAATTAAACTGGTGGGATTGATTCAGCATTGATAGAGATGGTAACGGTTCATTAGTAATAAGGCTTCATGATGACTTCGTAACTGTGGATGCAAGGATGGTGATGATTATGTGGTTAAAATGGGCATGATGGCTTGAACAATGGTATGGTGGCGAGAATGATGGCTAGAGTTAATGGATGGAGGGATGGTAATTTGCCAGCCCCTTTTTTTCTCTACATGTTGGGTCTGTTTTACAAAAGTAGAGACAGTTGCTGGTTGCAGACATGGATATTAATTTTCTGGTCTCTATTGTATCTCGATCTTGGGCCTGTTTCGTACATAGGGATGTTAGAAGTGTGTATAATAATATTTGAGAAATAGAGGAAGTTGCTGAACACCATTGGAGGTTGGTTGGAGTAACCAATTAGAAGCCATAACAAAGGTTGTTTGGTCTTCCAGAAAATGTCATGATTTTTATTATTACGAAAAATAATTTGAGTTATCGGAGCAATAATGCAAATGCATGTGTTCTGTTAAAACACCACCCAGCTGACAGTTGTGACAAAGATGGCAGTGTAATTTATCTAAAATCTTGGGGCGTGCAGTGACATAGGCGAACCTCAAGGGAGGTCAATGGACTTAACCCTTAAATAAAATACTCAAAATGGTGAACCAGATATTGCTCTTGCTTTGGTTCTCTCTCTCTCTCTCTCTCTCTCTCTCTCTCTCTCTCTCTCAAATACTTGCATTCATAACTAGGTGCTGCAAAAGTATAAATCTCTGAAAAAAGAAATAAAAATAAAACACAACCACAAGCTCTGGATCTCTTACTCTTGTTCATATTTCTCCCTTTTCCCTTCTGAGCCTACCCTTACTGAACATTCTTTTTATCTCATTTGATTCACTTGTATTTGACATGATTTTATTTTTGGTTGTTGAAATTGATTGTGTTTCAGGCGCAAGATTTCAGGCAACAGGGGACCAAGATAAGGAGGAAGATGTGGTTCCAGAATATGAAGATAAAATTGATTGTTTTGGCTATCATCATCGTCTTGATTCTCGTCATTATTCTGTCTGTCTGCCATGGCTTCAAATGTACTTGAATAGAATTGTCCTGCTCGATTGGTTCTTCCTTCTATAATGACATTCCGTTTGCAAATTTCTCGGTCTAGGTTTCACCTTCCCTTTCTGCCGGCCCTCTTTAAGGGCCTGTTACTTGAATTGGTTGTATAGGTGATACGCAGGAATTTCTTATCTTAAAAAGTAGAAAAAAAATCTTTTATGCACGAGGCTTTGTTTTACATATGTAATGGAGGAATGCTTGGATGACTGCGGATATTATCGTATTTACCATACTGGAAGTTGTGAGATCAGTGGACTATGGATTTTACAACTCTTTATATGAGAATCTTTAAACACGTGCAGCAAATGGGTTTGAATTCATGTGAATAGCTTGAGTGGGAAATGCGAATTTGAGGTTGAAAATTTGAATTCATATGGTGGGTGGAAAATTTCCAACTCAATAAACGGTACCAATGAAAGCTCCAAATCTGCTCCAAGAACAGAGAATTGTTGTGGCTTCTGATGATCGTACATGGTATTCATGCACAATGTATTTAAGTGCCAAGACAATGAGTTGGTAGTTGAACGTACTTAGAAGAATTACTCGACTTCCATCACTTCCATTGAAAAATTGTTGAATGTAATTGGAAGAATTACTTGACCTCGACACTTGCAATGAAAAATTGGGCATTTGTAGTCATACTGACAAGAGATAAAGAAGAAAATATCTAAAAGGGAGTCTACGCATAGTCAGCAAAATAGAGAAAAGATGGAACTAGGTCAAACGAGAGAGTGTTTTGATCTTTGATTGATGTGCGTGATCAAATATTTTATTTTACTAGAAAATCTATTAAGTAGGTTTGAAGTTTGGGCCCCTATCTTCGTGAGAAAAGGAGAAAAAATAAAAAAAACCTTAGACATGAGGACTAATTGAGATGTGTGGCCGCGAAAATATTATGATTTTGAGCATTTCTTTGTAAGTTTTGTTTTTCCTCTTATAGCAAGTAATATTTCTTGATATATTGCGAGAGCTACATTATGCACATAATCACGTGAACTCTGTTTGGTAACGTTTTTTGTTTTTATTTTTTGTTATGTGTTTTTATTTTGTGTTTATGCTGTATATTTTTTGTGGTCTATTAATGGACATTTATTAGTTATTATTGTGCAAATAATACTAGACTAATATTTTGATAAGAGAGAACATACCTATTTTAGTATTTTTAATTTTTTTTTCAAAATTTGTAAAAAACTAAAAAAAAAATTTAAACAGACACTATTTTTTGTTTTTTTATAAAAAGAATAAAAAATAAAAATAATAAACGTTGCCAAACAGGCCTTTAAGTGTTTGGCTTGAAGTCTGAACTAACTTTCATAAAAAAAATCTCAAATTTGAAATATTTTGATTTAGTAATTACCATATCTGTGTGGAATGAGTACTAAACATGCTCCGAAATTAATCATCATAGGCATAAGGTTAACCGGACACTCGGTCATAAAAATTAAAAAAAAACAAAAAAAAACAAAATCACGTCTAGTCGACTTGTCCAAAACAAAGAAAAAAACACTCGGAACCCGAGTCCTATACGACTATTGCAACTCCTTTGTATGGCTACATCTTTGGTACGACGTCGCAGGTAAGCCCTGTCTCTCTCTCTCTCAACAGTTTCCTGAATCAGTTCTCTTCTTTTTCTTCTCAATTTCTAGACTCTACTTCCTTATGTACACACACATATCCACATCCGTATTTAAGTACGTACTCACACATACATGCATGCATATATCTATACAGGTGTTTGTGTATATATATCTCTCTCTCTCTCTATATATATATAGATGATTGTGGCTAGACACAAGAAACGTGTTTCCTGTTAATGTTGTAGTTCCTCCATTGTAAATATATCTGTGATTGTTATTTAAGATAATTTCAACAATAAGTGACAAATTTTGTTGACCCATGACGAATAATTATCAAATCACTGGTTTTGTGTTTGTTGTTTACTTCAATAAATATGGGATTCCATTTATGGGCAAACATTGTTTTTGTGTTGTCTCACCACTTGCCTACAATTTGTGCTTACTGTTAATTGTTATATGTGTGTGTATTTGTGTATGGATGTGTATGTCTAATATCTTCTTGTTATAGTGTGCCTTGATGGGAAGACTTGATTTTTCTTTCAACTGATGTACAAACACTTGGATTGAAAATACACAATTTTTGGAATTTGAAAAATGCCTCTTTTATGGCCAGGGCTCCATTTTATTATATACTTCAATTCTACAGGGTCGACTTTCACCTTAAGTTGCTAAAATAGCAATTCATTAAGGACCTTAACCATCTTACAAAATTGTAGAAACTCTAAATTGGTGGTCATGACAGTAGCATATAAGTCTTAAAGGTTCTATGAAAGACAAAATTTGTTTTCTTATTTTATTTTATTTTTTTATACTTTGAAACAAGTTAAGTTTCAGAAGGTGGCAGTGGTTAATAGCAAATGAAATTGACGTTGGTTTTGCTCTCACAAACAATTGAGGTGGAATTCTTTGTTGTATGTTTGTATGCGGTTCCAAAAGACTTAACTGAAAACGTTTTGACTCTCCTCATTTGACAATTGAACGGGTTTTCAGCAAATTTTCTTAAGTGTACTTTAATATATTTCACAGTAGGGTTTCGGAAGACTTTGTCAACCTGATTTTTTTTAAGGTGGGGGATGGTAGTAGAGTGAGATTTTGGTTGGATAGTTGGTGTGGTCAGAAGCTATTGAGGAACATATTTCCCGATTTCAATGCATCAGTGGTGAGCTATTTCTCCTTAGCTGCAAGGGGGTATTGTTTGGTCTGCACAGTTTAGGAGGAATTTGCAGGATTGGGATGTGGACCCAATGTCAGCATTTTTTGGTGTACTTTACGTTGGTGAGTAACTTGAGTTAGCAGGGAAGGTGAGGTTATTTTGTTTTGGTAAGCTTCCAAGAATGGCTCTTTCTCAGTTCATTCATTTTATAGCTTTTTGTTCGGCAGGGGTGTCTAACTTTCCGTGGAAAGGTGAGACTCCTCTAAAGGGGGCTTTTTTTGCTTACATAGCAGCTCGTGCGGTTCTTAACTTAACCATTGACAATCTGAGAAAGAGGAGAAAGGTTATATTGGATTGGTGCTTCATGTGCAGATCTCGTGGAGAGTTAGTGAACCACCTTCTCCTTCATTGCTCTGTGGGTAGAGAGATGTGGATTTTATGGTTCTCATTGAATGGAGTTGATTGGGTCTGTTTGATTTGTTGGCTTGTAGGAGCGCCGTTGTCCAGGACGGGAGGTGAAGAGAGTCTGGATGAATATTTGGTTGGAAAGCAGTCATAGGACTTTTGGGTGAGTTGGGAGCCCAATTCCTCGTTTAAAGGGAACTATTCTCGTTGGCTTATTGAGGGTGTAGTTGCTGAAGAAGGGAGGTGCAGACAGCCTAGACGATCACTCAATTATGTATCATTCGTATAATTGGTTGGAAGGGGATTGTAGGGCTTTTGAAGGAATTGGCAGCCCAATTCATTGTTTAAGGGAATTATTCTCAGTGGCTTCTCGGGGCTTAGTTGCCCAAGACAGGAAGTTTCTATGCCAAAATAAGGGTCTATACTTGAAATTTCATGACTCTCATTTGGCCATCATCCATGCTTGGGTTGTAGTAGCTTGTATGGTTTGGGTATAGGCCTATACTGCAACTAAACTACGAGCCTATATTTGGGAAAATTCTGGAAAGTGAAAGCATTATTTTACTTTATTTGTTTTTGTAGACTTTGACTTAGCCATGACGTGGCTTGCCTAGCTAGCATAAAAAGAGAGTTCTAGAACTTCATTTCTACCCCTTGAATTAAAAGTAACTCATTTTGAGCCGTTGATCTTAGGGCACCCAATCTAATTGTAAACCTAAGTTTTGCCTACAAATATTTCGTGAGCTTTGGAAGAGTTGACATGAAAGAGGTCCTAAAGAGAGACCCTGAGAAACTTTGAAGATCCAAATCTTGTTGAATTGTTTTCTTGAAGATCAGAGGAAAACATACATCCGATTGCTGATTGTGATTTTGCTCAAATCCTTGAAAGATTAATTTGAGGGTTCTTGCTTAAGGTAACTATATTTTTCTTCTTTTTAATTTCAATTTCAAGGTCTTCTCTAATAGTCATAAATTGATCATTGGAAAGAATCTTCATTGTGTAGATCTTTTATGATCTTGCTTTTTGATTGCAATATTACTAAAACCATATCCTTTACTCAGATCTAACGGAGATGGGAGTTATCTACAAGCAAAAGGAAGAAGATTAATGTAAGAGTTTCTTTCCTTGTTTTTACACCCTTTATCATAGCTTGATTTTTTTGTTTACCTAATGGAGAAGATTAAAAGAATGATCTTTCTCTTGTTAGTGCCCTCATTCCTTCTCCAACCATAACATAATTTTGGAGACCATGATCACTGGGAAAGACATTTCATCACTTTAGAAGTCCTAGATTGATTGGGATTCCTTGTATCATAGAACGTGGTGGTGACTTTAGAAATCTCATTTTTGGGTCAACCTAAAACAATTTCCCAACTTTATTAGTTTTTGATCTTAATGGTATTGGCATAAATACCTTTCCTTCTAACTACACATACTAACTACGTCAACATGTATGAATGTATTTATGTTCTAATAAACAACCCTTGTATAATTGTTTCTAAAAGCAACATCCTAAGTTATTAACACAGACACCATTACCAAAATGTGGATTTTATTGAACTAGCTACATGTTTGAAGTATATTAAACATCGCTGCAAGATACCAATACTTCTATGACGTTCAAGATTTAACTCACTTTACTAAACTTAACGGCTATAGACCAATACTTCTATGAAGCACAAGATTTAACTCACTTTTTATATGTGGATGATATGCATTAGGTACAAACCCTAGCTTATTGAAGGTATAATAGCAACATATATGATTCTTTGGTGACTATCTATTCTTTATGGATTCTATCCTTCACTGTTTTTTTTACTAAAGGATCTAATTTATTTTCTTTTCATAGATTTTATTTTTTGCTTATCAAAAAAGAAAATGAATTAGATGAAGCAAGTGATGATATATTTTTTTTCATAAATCAGTGTTAATGGTTTAAAAAAATTCATTTGTAATGTGATGTTGCCTCTGAATGTTTCATCTTTTTAAATAAATCGATGTTAATACTTTAACAAAATTTCATTCTGTAAAATGATCTGGCGGCTGAATGTTTCATCTTTTGTAGGCTATATGAACTCAAGGTGTGCAATATTCTATATTACGCTTGACAAAGTTGGCATGAAAGATATTGTGGAAGGTAGACCAGACATGACTGTTCGATTAGATATCATGAACATTTGGAGTACAACGGGAAGGGAAAGATTGTTGTTGCATTTCAGTAAAGCCCATGATAGAAAAGGGTAAATTTCGTTGACCCCCTTGAGGTTTCATAAAAAAATTGCAAGAGACCACCACTCCCTCTCTGTCGTGCTATCATTTTCTTCCACTACCATAACTCACTTCCTCCACTCCAACACAATCACCATTTTCCCAAAAATGGTGATTGTACCCACCAAACCACCACCTTTTGCTTCGATGTCGAACTGTTCCTCAAGGACTGATGTATCCACTAATTGACCATACCCTCCTCAACAAGACGGCTGCTAAACCCTCTCATGCCTCTGCGTTGCCCATTGACTCCAAAGCCGCCGGCCACTGCAGTTGCCGTGTGGCCTTCTCCCAACCCCACCTCCTGCAACCTTGAATGTACCCAGAACATTTATCAACAATTCTTTCAAGCAACTTATCATCAGAAGAATTATAGCTGAGGAGGAGACACTAAGTCTAGCACACTAGATACACAAGCAAGATTAGGAGTCCAGGAAATGCAAATTGTACTCATTCTAGTCAAAGAAAGAGTAGGGGTCAAAAACCTAAGGAAAAGGTTTGAGAGAACGAGGTGGCACTGAATTGGAGATTGCGAGTGGAATAAAGAGGCTGTTGGTCACAAGTGGATGTTGATCTGTGGAGTTGGCGTACGAGGATGATGTGTATGATGTGGAATTAAAGAGGTGTTAGGTGTTTTGAGGAATTGGAGGGAGAGTAAGGTAGTAGTATGAGGAAGACAAAGATTGTTGATGCAACTATTGGAAGCTCTTGCTTCAAATTGCAGTGTGAATATTTGGAATTTCATGGAACCTCTAGGGAGGTCAGGAAAAATTGACCAGGTAATAAAATCCAAATGATAAGGAAAAAGGGGTTAAAAGTGAAGACTTATGGAAATGAAGGCTCTATTTGCATATGAAGGAGGTCTTGAATAAGGTTAGTTGAGCAACCAGATGACACACGGCCTACAAGGTAGGTGATTTAACGAGGACTATGTTAAATTTTTTGTAGTTGAAAAAAGTTGTATGGCCTTTTTTTTGCAGCACGCTTATTCATGTGATGATATCTATGAAAGACTGTTAAAAAGTAGGTAGAAAAAGTTTCCACTGATGTCTTGGAAAGAGTATGAAAAAGAGTGTGAGATGTGTAACTTTTTTGCGTGAAGTGAATATCAGGCAATTTTAGGTAATTAAGACCGTTCACTAGTTATATGTCTCTTTTGATATCAAATTGTGATAGTTTTGAGTTTGCAAGTAGTCAGAGAAATTTGTGTGGTCTTTCCAGGCCTCATGGTTAAAATTGATGTTTAATGCAGATATTTAAGAATCTTGTCGTCTTTTGCTGAATTTTTATCTTTATAAGTGATGCCATGTCTAATTCATGTATTCAATTATATCTTTATAAGAGATCACCTTTTCATTTTTCTTCGGTAAAAATTTAAGATAAATCAATTTTCTTTTCTTCTTGTATAGAACAAATGTCTTATTGTTTGATTTTGTTGAACTTTGTATGTCATATTTCTTGTTGGCCATACTTCGAGATTGCATCTAGTTTTTCTCCATTTTGGAGAGGGTGAAGGAATACTAATTTTTTGTTATATTTGTCTAGATTATACTTAAACAATGATTCAGTATTTTGTTTGTGAGAGTTGAAAAAATGAAGGAAATGAAAGAAACTGTTGGCATTGATAAACATATACGTATCTTTTTGGATATGCTTTGGAGAAGGGGGCTATTGATTGCTAAAATGATAGCAAGCGTGAAAATACAGTTTGAAAGCTAGAAGGGGTCTAGCGTCGTAATTGTAATTTATGTGTTTGTATTAAGTGTTTCCAAATTTTAAAATGAATGGTGGGAGTATTAAAAGGTGAACTCTAGAAGAATTTTGAGATGACACGGCCAAAATCAACCCAAAAGATGATGAGAAATTCATGGTTTCGTTGCTTCCAAGGACAGAATTGATGCTAGCTGGCTATTATCTTGGTTAGAGATATAATTTATTCAAAAGATGCAAAGATCTAGCTATAACAAGTGTTTTTCCTTCTCATGGTGATTGTTTGCTTTCACTGTGGATTGGCAACATGTGATTGGAAATCCTAGATAAAGAAAGTACATTCTTCCTATTTTCCGTTAATATAAAAAAAATAGAAATTTCATTACCTTTTCTTTTTCCTTTCTGTTTTTCACCCGATCTTACCTTCCATATCCTTTCCGAAAATGCATTTATTATTGGGATTTAGTTACCTTTTCTTTTTCTTTTTTGATTTTTCAAGCTCCATTCCCTTACCCAGAATGTCATTTATTATTGGAGTTGAACCTTGTCCTAACCCTGGTGAGTCGTAGGAGGTACAATCTACGCTAGAGGGTGGCAAACAAGTTTAGTTGCTTTTACGTTGTGTGTGGATCAAGGATTTAGTGATGGAAAAGAAAAGGCGAGGGAAAAGAAAAAAAAAATACTTTTTTATTTTGTTCTCTTTTCCCTCACTTTTTCCTTTTCCTTATCCTTTCCTTGTCCCTTCGTAAATCTGGGTTTGAAACGCAGCATTAGGGCTATTTCGTATATGTTTTTAGTTCAAACCAGTTTTATATTATCAGTCTTTCTCAAGATACCTTTAGTAATTGATATATTCTTTGTGAGCCAAGTTGTTTCTATGTTAAAAATTTAATTGAAAAGATAGGTACGTTCAATGGTGCTAAAAATCAATTGAAGTTTTTGGTTAATGAAAACCTGATTAAATGATTAATAGTTCATATGGTTGATTCATTTGGTTTCTCTTGTGAACATTGATTATTAGGGAATTGATGCTAGTGCTTTTGACATACTTTTTCTTTTTTCTTTTCAGCATTCTGAAAAAATATGAAGAACAACATTTAGGAATGTAGGATAATTGCATTGTAGCTGGTATAGCCCCACATTTTATTACCATACTTAAAAGCTTTTATTGTGCATGGTGTTTCTTGGCCTAAATTTTGTAACACAATGACTAGACTCCCATAATTTCTCTTCATTTTTTTTTTCTTTTTAAGCACATTATATCTTGTTAATGTGAAAGTACCCTTGTGATTGGGATCATGACAATAGGGAGCTACACTCTTATTTTAGACATAGACGGAGGGCTGGACTATAGGATCAATTTTACAATTAATAAAGGGCTTAGAATATGTAATTTTCTTATTTAGGCGTATTTTTCCTTTATTTTTGTTTATTCTTTTGGTTTGCCTACAAACATTAGTCTTCTTGTACTGGATGCCAGAGAGCTGGATTTGAAGATTGAGAGTTATTTCTGTCTCTCTCCTCCCTTTTCTCTCCCCTCCACCCTCTCTCTCTCTCTCTCTCTCTCAACACACACACACACACACACACACACACACAAAAACCACACCCATGCACAAGTTAGAATACCACTAGTCCCAAAGGCTTAAGTTGCTAGGAAAGGGGCCCAGTAATGCATATCAAGCTCTCCAACAACAGCATACACACACAAACAAAGCCACACATTCACAAGCATGTGTGTCCCTCTATCGTCTTCTTCTGTCCACTTTTCTTCTCTTTTGTATTCTTGTTTGCTCTCCTTTGTCTCAGTGTCTCCGTTTGTGTCGTCTTTTACATTGTGCTCCATCATTAGTTGGAATAGGAGTCTTGGTTTGCATTCCATCCCTTTGCTAGTTTATTGTCTTTTTATTAAGTGGAATTTGATCTTAATTGGTCACCACATAGAGCGGGCTATTTTTTTTGGAAGGATTTATTTGTCTTTGGGGTTCTCGGGCACCTTTGTATAGGGCTGTTAATGTAAAATGAGATTAAGTTTGCTGTGATGTGAGGTTTACCAAACATTAAGTTGGTCATTAGGGTTGTCTGTCATCCTCGTGGACTCATGGTTTATGGTGGAAGCCAGTTTGCAATGCAAGTTTCAAGTAAAAATGAATTTTTCCAAACATTGAGTTTGTCGAAAAACATCTGCCAAGTTTGCCTTCTGGATTACGACTAGGGATTTATGAATTTAGGTACTACTTTCTCTGTCAATTACAATGATGCCATTCTGAATTGTGACAGGGAATACTTTGCATGGTGCCTAACCAGGTAAGTAAATTCATTTTCCGATACTACTTTTTGTTGATATTGCTAATATGTTACAACTAACTGAAGTTCAGATTGGAGGGTGAGAGAAAAACCTCAGGAGAGTATGAGCTTCTAAGAAGCTTTCTGGATTCATTCCTTTAAAGTCGAAGGTCAGCTTCTTGTTACTATAATGAAGTAAGCAAAGTGAAAATAAGTACAATTTGTTAGATAATTTATTGTAGCCTATCTTTTGTTCCGTAAGAACTTTTGTATTGTTGATTTGTTGATGTATTTGATTTGTTGATGTATTGTTGTGCAGTCATAGCTACTTGGTTCTTAAGGGTACTGTATAGAGTCAAGGGAGGATTGTTATCACATTGTTGGTTTGTCTGAGCTCCTTTATTCTTTATACAGGTATTCTATTGAGTTTCTAAACTATTCCCTTTTCAATTTAATCTGATCGCCTGGACCTTTAACTGAGTCTTTTTTTTTATTTTTTTTTATGCTCATTCGGGCTGTTAGGTGGTCAATGTGTTTGTGAGGGCCTACAATTTTTTATATGTCTTCTACTTTCCATGCATTCTAAAAAATTATGTCTTTCATATAGAAGTATGTTGTTATTGATCTTTAGGTTTGGAGTTGGACTCATCCTGGTGTTATCTGAAGCATGTGACTTGAAAGCGAGAGCATTTATAGGGACCAGCCTTGACTGGAGTGAGTAGGGGACTAGGGAGTACAAATATTTCTAAAAGTGTTTTATATTTGTGTCAGATGATACTCCTCGGACACTTCCTGAACGTGTCAGAAACGTGTCCAAACATGTCATATTAATTTTTTAATTATTTTAAGACCGGACACCCTTTGGACACTTGAGGGGACATGTGTCCATCTCTTAGACACACATCAAACACATTGAAAATTTGAAGTAAATGACTTGAGATCTAATGGAATGAAAATAATGTGGATTGATGCCTTTTGAATTGCTATGTTTTATCTTGTTTTATGTTAAATAATACAAATAATGAATTGAATCGTCAATGATGTTTTCATGTTGAAGTAGTGCTATTTTTTAAGACATTTTTAGTGGTTTCTGGATATTACATTTCATATAGATAGCAAACAAAAAGTATTTTTTTTTGTAATCTCGTTGTGACCGTATTTTCATTTTTTGAAAATTGCCGTGTCCTGTGTCAAAACCTGTCTCTTGTCCTTATCTTTATCTGTGTCTGTACTTTCTAGTTAGGGGACACACTGATGGAAATTACTTATCCCCCCACCCACAAAAGAAAAAGAAAATGTATTTGAGTCTCCAAGTACATACTAAATTGCAATACTACTTCTATAATGTAGGAATGTTTGATTAAGGTTTATGAAAAAATTTATTACTTTGCTTCCCTAGTGCATATTGGATGTTACGATGATGTCAAGAAGCATGTTTGGCTGGTTATTTGAACTTGCATCTTCTCTTCAACGATGATTTCAAAAGAAGAAAAAAAATGGATTCCTAAAATCTGTTGGGCCCCAGGTTGGGAAATTTTCTGCCAACATTTATAAAACAAAAAGGACATAGTATGAACTAAAGTAAGTTGTGAGAGTCAATGATGTTGTCCATCAATGAAAGTTATCTTATTGATGCAATGATTCAGTGTGGTGTACATGATGTCATAGTGGCTCTCTTGTTTTGAACTTGCCCTGTAAATCCTTGTGTTTTTCTTCGAACTTTGCAAATCTTTCCAAATTCAGTGATAGAATTTAGATTATCTATGCTAGGACTTTAATGAAATATTTTTGTTGTCTAATTTGATAATCGATAATACAAGAAAGGGAATTATTCAACCTTTAATCCAGAATATTTTTGGATGTATACCTGACAACTGACAATTCTGTTTTGTCTTCTAATACCTTTTTGATGAAAGGCATAAGTAATCTCAAATTGTGCCTTTAATACAACTCTAAAGATGGTACCTAAATCTTATTATTTTCGAAATACTAAATTATCATGTATAGAATAATTAATAAAATCCACCGTAAGTTTCTTAATTTCATCATCTATTTCTAAGTGGAAGACCAAAATCTGCACCTAATGTAGCTAGCCTCCTACCCCGCACGTCAAGTTAAAAAAAGAAAAGAAAAGATAAATTCGGGATCTGTCACTCCCTTGCAGAAAACACAAAATCGAATTTAAATGTAGGTCAGTTTTCACAATTTATAATTCTTTTCCTGATGCTGATGTGAATTCATATGAAAGTTGATCACAACTAGTCAAACCAATCTAGCAGGAGTGATTACAAAAAACTATATTACTTGGAATGAGCTCTATTATATAATGACTTTGACTAGAGGGGTGGTGATCCCATGCATTGATCCTTTCCTCAGAAAAGATAGGTTCTGATTGATTAGGACTATCATCACCAGTTGATGATCGGGATTTGTATTTGGTAAACATTAAATATAAGCTTCAATACTGATGTTTTGCTCACTGTTAGGTAGGTACTAGACCATCTGATGACATGACCACAGACTTTGAAGATGTATTGAATTGATTTTCATGTTAGAAGTTAAAAGGGAACTTTAACGTTTCATGATGCGAGGAATGTTTTTGTAAATAGTCATAGATAGTTGATATATTGTGGTATCTCAAATGTTTTAGACCATATTGCCATTTGAGTTTGCATTGACTTGGCATGAATTATTTTGATGACAATGAGTTGCCATTTGATCTGGATTTGGTAGTTGAAATCATGAAATCCCCAACTTGTGGTGGTGATCGTTGAATTGACGGCTATGGTAAAGGTTTCTTGACCTTTTATTGTTTGTAATAAAATATTGTGCTTTATGTGTCAACCGTATAGAGGGTAGATTTCTTCGACTATCAACCATAGCATGCAAAGCATATTAGTAAAACCCATCATTATTTCTTTCTATCAGAATTGGAAAAGAATCACAAATACTAGTAAGATGTTACTTTCCTTCTATTCCATCCCGTAATAATGATATTACCCTTTATGCAAGGATTACTTATCATCCTCTCCCTATAAATGGCTGTTCACAGAGACCATTGCTTCAACAGAGCCGGGTCTCTCTCTCTCTCTCTCTCTCTCTCTCTCTCTCTCTCTGACCATGTATTTTTATTTTTGTTGTTGTAACAGCTTGAGGTTTCTGTTGTTATTATGGAGACATTTCTTTGAATTGCTTGCTACGATGCTTACTCATTTCTACGTACTAATATTTGGAGAGAAAGGGCCTGCTCGTAAGCAGCTCAATATTGAATCAATAATTTACCACAATATGGTATTGCTCTCTCCTCTCTCTCTCTCTCTCTCTCTCTCTCTCTCTCTCTCTCATATGTATCTGTAGTGCATTATCGAATCAAAATTATAGATTGTAGCTTCTTTATTGTTACATAAGTTTTCTATTGACATGCATGTTTAGGAATTCATTTAGTCATCCATTTCTCTTCCTTATTGAAAATTCTTATGCGAATGCTACTTCAATGACAGTGACAATCCACATGATGATGCTGAGAAACCCCAGAAAAAACTCCTTGGAAAGCCTGTCAGAGATGAAAAGAACATCTTGGTCAGCTCTGTCGTTTCCAAGATCAGACCAAATCAATTTTGATATTGTGGGTCATCAGCTACAAACTCCATGTAATATGGTCGTAGATTTTCAAGACAAATGACAAGAAAACGGCCATTTATTGGAGTCTTAATATTTTTGATATTGTCTTCATGCTCTTTTATTTTTAGACCTAGCATTTGTAGATTACCCTGAAGCTTCGCTTCTCAGGACAATAAACAAGTGGCTCTGCCTTACAAGGTGCTTCATTTTTTGCATTTCATCTCTAGCAATTATACTGGAGTAATTCTAACCTACATGTTTCAATCCCGGTGAATCTCGACTCAGAAATGCCTTGATGTGACCTAAAAGGTGCTGGATAGACCAAGACATGGCCGGATCGAATTACTCTCCTACCATCTGATACGAATCAAATCAATTAAGTGATGTTCCTTGCATGTTTTAACATTTGTAGCAACTATAGTTTTGTATGTAATTGCTGTGATGTATTATGAAGCAACTCTTGTTGTTGTGCTCTTAATGCATTATTTTCTGATACAGCCTGGGAAAGGAGGGTTTGTGAACATGATGTATATTGAAGCATGGTTGTAGTTTTCTGTAAAAATATAATTATCTGATATGAAACACTTATTTTGGCTATTGTGTTCAAGATGTGTCTTTGGCCTCTTTTGGAAGCGGTTGGTGTTATGGCTGTGGAGGATGGTTGCCAAGTATAATTATTTTGATATTCATCTCATATTTTTTGTTTGCCATAAAAAAGTCTTTAACTTTTTAAGTAGACAAGTATTTAATGCATTTATATCGCTATTAATTCTCAAAACTATCCTAATTCACACTATTTAGATGAATTTACACTTGAGGATAATGTTGTAAAATTATAAGATTCAAGTATCTTGACTTTTCAAAATGGAGGTAATTTTTATGCGACAGTAGGAAGGTAATATTCACTACTTCCGTTATGATTTTTTCGCCTCGTGTATTGGGTTTTTCATTGTAAAGCTTAAAGCCGAGTTACAATAATTGGTACAAACAGCAGTACCACTGAATATTTTTTTAATTGGGGCATCTTGAAAGTAAATCGTAAAAAGTAAATATGAGACAAAGGAAGTATGGTAGATCTAGTTTTATTTTCTTGTATGTCACACTCATTTCCACTTGGAAAGCTCTGGCCGATCTTGATTATACCTATTCTCCAATCGAATGCATAAAGGCACATGTACGTCCGGCATTGGTTTTTGGGAAGCTTTTATTGGTTTAGCAGCATTCATAAAGGGTTGAGATAAGAACAATGGACTTCCCACCATAGGCCGAAGGGGCAGCGGCCTCCAAATTTTTAAAAAACTCTATTTTTATTTTTAATTTTAGTAATATTTCTCAATTTGCCCCCAAGTTTTCCGTTAATCTCATGATGATAATAAACTTTAAAGCTGTACATTTTGCACAACCACCTCTTACAAGAAGAAATTTGGAAGAAATATATTTTGGAATTGGGAGGAGAGCTTCTGCAAATTTGGAAGAGATATGGTTTGTTTGGTTCAGTATGACTGTATGTCTTTTTTATTCCTTTTCTCCTCCTTTATAAGTAATTGGGATTTTAAATCATTCAATAGATTTAGGGCTAAAGAATGCAGAAATAGGCAGGACAGTAAAGCAATCTTATCTCATTTTTCTTTCAAGGAAAAAGCTGGCTTTTGATAATTGTTAGAGCATGTGGTTTGGCAAAGTATTTAATTCACAACTTCAGGTTTGCTCTGTCCTTATCATTTTATATCGAGAAATGCTACACTTAATTTTATTTCTCATAGTAGTTTTACTTCAAAACACAAGTGGTGATGATAGTTTTCCGACCAAATCAGGATCGTATTATCAGTCGACCGGCACTTACTAGACGACGTCCTTCCCATGCTACATGGTCGTCGCTCGACCAGGTCTCCCAACCTTCCGTCCTTGACCTCCTGAATCAAATGGATCCTCGTAACAGCCCATCGATCGGGTCGGTGCCTAACTGTGTCAATAGGGTTCACTTTTGACACCGGCCCCCCTAGCACACATTAGGGGCGTGAGCTTAGCGTGTACCAGCAACAATAGTCATGCCTCTGACACCGTTTTGACACACGTCATCATGGAGTGTGGGGATGACCCTCTCAAGTGCCCTGCCGCCTTTATAATCCTTCAACTAGAGGCCATCGCGTAGAGAGGCCACCTACCACTCCCATGTAGACATAGGAGGAGAAACTCAACTTCTTCGAAGGTACGCAAACACACGACCCTTGAGAGAACCCTAAGATATCTTTTCCTCTCCAACACATTGATCCCGTTGAATCTAACTTGAACACCAGAGGGCATTTGGCTTCCACCACACCGATTGGTTTAGTGCAGGAGATCATTGGGCGGCAAAAGAGGAGTTCATCTCGGACCTGGAGGCAAGCCACCTCGAATTTGCTGCATCATCAATAAGTGTGGCCTATCCACGTGCACTTATTAATATTGGTATCACTATTTTTGGTCTAGGAATGAGAAAAAGAGGATAAGAAATAGACTTTTGTGTAACATTACTTGTTTATATTTGTTACTTTTGTTGCTCTGTTGATTCCATGGAAAATTGCTTCCTTTTTCAGTCTTGGTTCACTGAGGTCCTTTTATTTGAGATTGAACACAAAGCAAATCAATTTTATGCACAAATAACATTACAATGATATTAGTTTTAACACCAAAGTTGAAGCGACAAGGCAAATTGGGCAACTTGCACCAAATAACAGTTGTTTTTCCTTCTCTTAATTTAAGGGAACTCATAAAATTTCATACCTAAATAGAATTGAGTTTACTAGTGGAGAATCCAATATTGAGGATATGGAGTTTGAAGCATTGAGCTCTCTCTCTCTCTCTCTCTCTCACATTTTTTAATCACATATTGAGTCTTGTACAACTCATAAAATGTTAATGTATTCAGACAAAGGATCATTGAATTAAAAGATTTTCCCAATTTTTTTTAGGGTTTTCATACCATAAAAAGAGAGAGAAAGGTTTCATAAATGTGACAATTAAGGACTTCTGAATCTAAAAGCATGGACTGTATAAATGGCTGGTTTCTAAATGATATGAATCAACTTGGATATGGACCTTAGTCTTAAACAATGGCAATGGCAATAAATGATATGGACCTCGATTTACTATATATGTAAGTCGTTCATAAGAAGTACTCCATTAATGGAGTCGTAGTTCTAACTAATAATGCATATATATGGACTCACTAGAAATCCAATATGAAACGTACATTGGTTTTATAAGGAATATCTATAAATGAGAGTTAGTATTTTCCTTCTTGTACTCCTACATTCAAGAACTTTTACTGTCATTTGTTCAATGAAAAGATGCCAACGTCTTGATTGCTATTTGATAAGCATTCAATGAGTTCATACAGCTGTATATCTTCCAGGGAAATGCTTCTTGTTAGCCACATAATTTTATTTTTTACATTTATGCATACGTAGCCTAAATATTACCGAGGTGCACGAAACATTGAGAATAATTGCATCGGTGCATAACAAGAAAAAAAGAAAAGAAGAATTACAAATATTTTTTTTGGCTAATTTCACATATACAATTTTTTTTTGTTCCCTTGCAGTGTTTATGATGGGAAATGAGAAACCATACCGCTCGTTTAGGAACCCGAATTTTCAGTGAGAAAAAAAATATATGAAAGAAAATTGAACAAAATAAAAGAGTAATTTTATTCTATTTTTAATCATATTTTTCTTTTTTTTTTTTTACTTTTTCAACAAAAATTCGGTTCCAAACTAAGCATGAGTAATTGAAGTATAAGTACTGCTATAGTAATCACTTCGTACAACACTAGAGAAAGTTATATAATTTGCATCTTTCTTCGTTCCTTTGGTGTAATAACTTTCACTGCAAAGAAGCATCGTATCGTAAAATCCTTGCCGTTGAAAGTTTAAGAACAGTAGTTTCTTCCACCTCAAGTACTAATTGTGGGAATGGTGGATATTGGGCAACCTGTGCCAAATAATTGTCTTTTTTCCCTTCTATTATGAGGGCATTGTGGTACTTTGTTTTGCTGCTAAATCACAAATAAACAACACACATTGTGGTATTTACATATACTTGAAGTCCTGCATATTATTATGTTATTAGATTTATGTATCAGTGTATGGTTGAGACCGTCATGCTCATCATGCATAATAAATTGAATAATTCTCTCATGCTCAACATGCGTAAGTAATGAAAATCAAAAGATACATGAAAGTAGCTTATGTAAAAGACTTCGAATTTAAGTTTCAATTTTGGAAGTTAGTGAACTGGAAATTTAATGTCAATCTGACAGCCAACATATAGCTTCATTGTATATATACCCTAATGGGATTTGTGGCTGAAGTTTATTGAGTTTAAATTCTTACCTTATAATTTAAGGGAACTCATAAAATTTACTACCTAAAAAGCATTGAGTTTACTAGTGGTGAATCCAATATTGAGGATGTGGAGTTTGAAGCATTGAGCTCTCTCTCTCTCTCTCTCTTTAATATTCTAATCACATATTGAGTCTTGTACAACTCATAAAATGTTAGACAAAGGATCCTTGAATTGAAAGAGTTTCCCATTTTCTTTAAGGTTTTCATACCATAAAAAAGAGAGAACGGTTTTCATAAATGTGACAAGGACTTCTAAATCTAAAAGCATGGATTGTGTAAATGGCTGGTTTCTAAATGGTCTGAATCAACTTGATATGGACCTTGTTTTAAACAATGGCAATGGCAATAAATGATATGGACCTCTATTTATTATGTAAATTGTTCATAAGAAGTACTCCGTTAATGGAGTCACAGCTCCAACTAATGCATATGGACTCACTGGAAATCCAATATGAAATGTACGCAACGAACGTGAGATACAATGGTTTAATAAGGAATATTTATAAATGAGAGTTAGTATTTTGCTTCTTGTACTCCTACATTCAACAACAACTTTTACTTTGTCATCATTTGTTCAATGAAAAGATGGCAACTTCTTGATTGCTATTTGATAAGCATTCAGCGAGTTCACACAGCTATATATCGTCCAGGGACTTCCTGGTTGTTAGACACATAATTTTTTCACATATACGCATGTATGCATACGTAGCCTCTATATGTACAATTTTAATTGCATACGTGCGTAACAAGAAGAAAAGAAGAAGAAGAATTACATGCATGGTATTTTCGCTTATCATTAGGCATCCACTCTTAGACCTTTACAGAGGGGGTTTCTCATGTAACTTCAGTTATTCTTAAGCTATTCCTGTAATTGAATGTGACTATGTTTTGAAGAAACACCTACATTGTTATATTACCTTATTAATAGTTCCAACAGCTTTGGTAATTTTATAAGAAGATAAACTTGTTATGATAAAAATTTAATGTACCAACATCCATTTCCAATGACATTGTTATGGCGGGTTAAGTGAGGTACAAGAGAAATTTAACAAAATTTTTAATATCTTTTCGCTATTAGCAAAAAATTTCCCTTACTACGCCAAAATAGGTCTTCTTACAGTGTTTCTCCTATTCACAAGATAATACCTGATCTGTCTCACTTTACAAAAGTTTTGGCCGTATGAATGTTTTCTATTTAGAATACACAAGAATTAGTATCCTGTAACGTACCAAGCAAGGTTTAATTTGAACATACAAGTAGATTTTTAGGTATTAACACTAGTAAAAACAATTGCATGTAGTTTTGAGCTTGCACTTAGAAGCGAGTGCTATGAGTCTTCAACCCTTTTACGAAGAATCGCTACAATTTTAAAATGTGCCATCATGTGCACTTAGCATAATTTTTTATTTTCAAATAATGATATTCGGAATTTTAGTTCATTGCAGTTAATTCAACTTAAACTTACATTTATAAGAATCTTAATTAGGTCTAAGTTACAACAATGAAACGAAAGTGGAAAAAACAAGTGAGATTAGAACTAGGCAACCAATCTTGTTTAATAAATAAAACAAGATCTTTTTATTTTTATTTTTATATCTTCCTTCCGCTTTTGGTTAAATATCTAAATGCCATTCCCATCATAGCTTATATAAGAACTTAATCCACTTATGGTTAAGGTAATAAAATCATACCTATAACATTTGGTATGTATGTATATTACTAGCATTAATACCTTTGTGTAGAAGGTGGCGGTCCTAGACAATAATCTCTTTTCTATTGGCGAACATTCAAGTGATTAATGTAAGCTATTATATGATCATTGTTCGCTAGGATTGATGCTTGTTAGTTCTAATCGACATGAAAAAAACCCGAAAAATTCGATCATGACAAATGGTGTTATGCTAATTGTCGAGCTGGAATACTAATTGACACAGAAAATCCGCAAAAAGCATTCAAATTCTAGTCGCGTTGGGACATTAATCTACAATTGACCACTAATGAAGATTACAATTTCACATGAACTTAAAAAATTGTGACCATTTTAGGTTATGATTTTACATGCTTTCATAAAGGTGCTTAAAATATCAAGAAAGAACAGGTACAACTCTTAGTAGAGTCAAACATACTAACAAGACCAACCATTATTTGATTTTTACTTTTATAGATTTACAAAATCTGGTAACACGCTTTATTCTATCCCATAATAATGGTATCAACAAATATTATCCGTTGCTCTTCTTCTTCCTTGGCCTATAAATACATATCTTGAGGGGATATTACTTTGCAAGGTGCTCTCTCTCTCTCTCTCTCTCTCTCTCAAATTTTAATTGAAAAGCTCTCCTTTTCTATTCATACTTTAGGGTTCTTTCCTTCTAAATTCAAGGAGAGGGTTTTATTGCTCGACGTTTTCTATAGATGCAGTCTAGTTTATATTGTCAAACACATAATATTTTTAGATTTTGGTTAGCTGTGATTGAATACAATTGTTTGAGTGGCTTCCAGCAAGTCATACTCATATTCACCATGATTTCCAGGAAGAGAAACTACTTGTTTCTAAATGGCTCCAAAATAAATTGAATCAATGATGTACCGCATTGTAAGGGTAAATCTCTCTCTCTCTCTCTCTCTCTCTCTCGACTCTCTCTCTCTCTCTCTCTCTCTCTCTCTCACCGACGCGCACAGAGTATAGAGCTTCATATATATGGTGGCTTTGATTAAGAAACAGAAAGGAAGGCTCAAATTTTTCTGTTGTGCTCTCTCTCTCTCTCTCTCTCTCTCTCTCAGAACACACAGAGTATAGAGCTTCATATATATGGTGGCTTTGATTAAGAAACAGAAAGGAAGGCTCAAAATTTTCTGTTGTGCTCTCTCTCTCTCTCCACCTACCTACATTGTTAATTTATTATACTTTTTTGAGTTTTAATTGTCTGAATGTTACAGAATGATGGCCACCAAAAATTGTTTTTTCCGATCCACAAAGTATAATGATTTCTACTCCATGAAAGTCTTGTTGCTCATTGTTGTGCGAGGATATTTACTAAAAATTTGCTCAATACTTAAAAAAAAAATACCATTACCGTTATCAATTTCATGAGTTTGGATTTCTTGCTTTGCAAGGAGGTAGGGCTATGACTATACTGTTAAAGCCAGACTGATTTTGGAACCACGAGGGCTAAACTTCAGGAATTATGTACAACTGTTGCTCAATATTTAAGAACAATTCATGTTTAACCGACTGATAACTTCACTATTTATTTTTATTTTTATATTGGGGGTATCCATTTTAATTCATCAGCCACCATCTATTTCAGACAGGTAGGTTTATCAAATTATTCTTTACTAGGAATTATTGTTTTTATAAATTGTAGTATGAGTTATGACAATACATCCATGTATGACACTTGATTATAATTTATTTTCATCATCCTTCAGCATGTTCAGCCACATCGGAATACTCATAAGCTTCAGAAGGAGAAACTGAAGCACAAACAGAAGGACAAGGATCAGTTTTGGTCTCCAATCTTTTCAACCTGGCCGCTATGTCCTGCTGAAGGTTCCTCGGCCTAGCTTTATCTTCCTACCACTTGGCCTTTTCAACTGGCGACCATGCGACATGGCTCCATGCATGCATGGTGCTATATGCATGAGAGGCATGAACCGGAGGAACCAAAATAGCTTTGAACTGAAGAGCTGAGACCAACTATATATCTCCACTACTTATAAATTGAATTAGAGGTTGAGCTAGAGCTCAAAAAAATAAAAACTTTAATTTGCAAAAGCAAATGTTAATGTTGGTGATGATATTTTTAAAAATCCTGTGGCAAGTGCAAATTATGAGAGGTTTTCGAACAGTTTTATTGAGGATACAGTCAAAGCAATGATGAGAAACTATGTAGTTATGTCAACATTCTTTCAACTAGAATGTGTTGTTTGCAAGGAAAAAGAAAATCAAATTTGGAGAAAGGAATTTAGTTTCATCACGGAGTAGTCAGTCTGTTAAGTAGTTGAATCAATATTATACCACATAATAATGGTAAATCTCTCTCTCTATTTTTGTGTTATTATATTGGAGTAGTTATTTAAATAAGGGTAAATTACATGAACCACCCCTGAAGTTTAGATTTAATACACAAAGCAATCCTCATGTATGAAAAATTACACTAACCTCTCTTGTCAGAGCTCGTCTCCAAACGATGTTAACCTCTTAAGTGAAATTACTCTTTAAGCCCTTTATAGGTAGAAACATTTTTAGATGTATTAAGTATTACTAAGACTTATAACCTTTTCTCTCTCACCTAATCAGTACCGTCCATTACCATCTTCAAACCCACTGTCATCTAACCCAACCCATTAGAACAACTCCAACACACTTGCCAAATCTGGTCTGTTAGATATTATACTGAGTGAACCGTCCCTTTTTTTTTTTTATTTTGGTCCCAACGCACTTTGTATTTCACTCGCTATCATACCTTTTCTCTTTTTTCGGTCACTACATGTAGCAAGGCTACTTTGGCTCGCCATAGCAACGGTTATTCGATTTGGCGCTTATCTCTGTCTTTGTCACTGCCTTTCGTTCTTAGTGAAACTTCTACAACAACAGATCTAGGACACAGATCTTCAGCAGCAACCACGTATGAAAATCTCTCTCTCTCTCTCTCTCTCTCTCTCTCTCTCTCTACTTTGTTGCTCTCAACACCTTCGAAAATTGCTTCCTCTCCCACCCGTCCCTCCTTCCCCTCTCACTCCTCCTCCGTCCCCATTGCTGAACCCATGCTTTAAGGTGTATGTTGATTTTGTTTTTCTAAGTTTTTTCAATCAATTGAGACTATCTTGTATAAATTGTTGTGTTTTATTTATTTATTGTCATATTGTGAGTTTTGAGATCTGGGTGCCAAATTTATGAGTTTGATATGATTATTTAGGTTTGGGTTTCGTATTCTTCATTGATGTGGAGTTGTGCTTATGAAATTTAAATTGTACTGCCTTTGAATTACTACATTTAAAGAGGCAGACCTAAACTTTTAATTATAGATGCTCTAATCTCAAATTATTCAGATTGCCCCTTGAAATCAATTCCCTTGAAAGCCCCAAATTTGAATATGAATGTTAATTAGTTAAATTTATTCAAATATGAAATGAAGATGGAGATATGTTGCTAGCATGAAGATCTGTGACTGACCATGCTTGCTTGCTGACATAAGGATATATGAATTGTGTACCTATTTGTACCCAAAAGAAGTAAATGACTTAAGGACATATGAATTTTTTTTTCTCTTTCCATCTTGAATTAGACACTTCTTTCTCTTTGGACAATGCTAAGAAGTTTACAGCCAAAAAAAAAAAAAACTAAAAAGCATGCTGTGATTGTATGAATTGTTGTATTGCGCGCATAATATGTTTTGATAGGTGAATCTAACACAAGATGGGTATTATACTAATCTTTTAAGTGAAGGAAACATTGATTATGACTTTAGCATTGAATTTTCGGATCGTGGTGGTCAATCTTCCCCTTTCTTCCCTCAAATAGAATCCACCACCATGAAACAATGAGGTGGGAATTTTACTTTGGAGGATGATAGTTTGAATAAAAAAAGTTTAATTAAACTATTTTTACCGTTGCTAAAATTGAATCATTTTTATTTTTTATGATGTGACACTTTTAATTAAAAAATTAGACCATTTTTAAATTTTTTATAACGTGACATATAACATCATTATGTTATGTTATTACTAATGATGATATAACATGTCATATAACATTATTTTTTTAAAAGTATAAAAATTAGTTAAAATGACTAATTAAAATAAAAAATAGAGTTAAAATTGTTTTTAAAAGGTCACCGTCTAAAATAAAGGGTTGAGTTGGAGCTGCTATATCCTCTCTCAATTTCTCTTCTCCCAATGCCTTTCACCACCATCTTCAACCCCGCCCTCCCGCTCATAAACACCACCATTCCACCTCAAACCCAAACGCCTTATGACCCTTACTCTTAATGCCTTAATTGAAACCATGGCAATTGACAACAGATCAAAGAGAGAGAAACCATGGCCACCATCACCAATCTCTTATGCCGTTGAACACCACAATAAAAGTGATTGCGTCGAGAAAAGCTAGGGTTAAATTGTTAGGGCCAAATTTTGGGATCACTCAATGTCGTATGGACAAACTAAGAGGGGGAGAAAGAGTGAGCCAATTTTGTACGGATGAATTCAGATCTGGAGAGAGAGAGAGAGAGTATTTTTGGGATCGATTCAGTCGATTGCGGTGATGATGGTGTACTGTTTGGGATCGAATCAGTTGATTGCCGAGGTTGGACTGGTTTCATTGTGCTGGTGGTAGAGATATGTTTTGTCTAGTTGGTTGTGGTGCGTGGTGGGAGGGTCGGGACGGTTTCAACGGTGGTTGTGATGGAGAGAGAGAGAGAGAGAGAGAGAGAGAGAGAGAGTGGGGTTTTGGGCTGTTGCAGGTGGTGGTGGGGGTGGTGCTGGCTAACGGAGGGACATATATATATATATAGAGAGAGAGAGAGAGAGAGAGAGAGAGAGAGAGAGAGAGAGAGAGAGAGAGAGAGAGAGAGAGAAGAGGGAAGAAGGGGTTGGAAAATTACATAATTAATTTGTTTTCTTCTGAAATTAATTATGAATAATATTATTTTAAATTAAATGCCACTACCCAAATAAAATAAATGAGTGATTAATTATTCGTCAACATATTTTTGTGCAAGTGATTAAAAAGTGTAACAAACATTATTAATTTATTGCTTACACATTTTTATTTGATTAGATTTTTGTTAATCTAACCTTATTGGCAAAACTAAAAACAATCATTATAATTAATATTATCTTTACAAGCTTTCATGTTTGTCAAACACTAGTTTATTTTATTATAATAATATTAGAAGGAGTTACACTTAATTAAAAGTTTGTTATAAGTAACGTTATTGTAGATTTAATTAACCTTCTTATACTAGTACGTTGATCAAACCCCTGTACTCAATAAGTGTTTTGATAATTTTTTGTTATCCATTTTAGGGTTAATATAGAAGCTTCCTCAAAATAAGGGTAGTTTGGGTATTGCAGGTACTGTTTTGCTCATGTCATGGACGGCGGTAAATTTTGCTAACGTCCGGGGGGTAGAAAATTGTTACAAGTTCCCGGACAAAATTGTTTTTAAAAAAGCGAAGAAAGAGTGTAATTTCTCCTATGTAAGTGGTGCTTTGTGTATTAAATCCAAACTTTAAGGGTGACCAGTGTAATTTATCCTATAAATAATCAGGGTACTTTTTAATTTTTTTATAGGAACCTGGTTAAGCGTCACTAGCACTGACATCTTTATGAAAAACGTCAATGCTAATAATGTTTTTATCTTTTATTTTCTACCATTTTAGTTATTTATTTCAAATGAAAATGAAATTTTAAAAATAAACTAAAAGCGTCATTGCTATTGAAGATTTTAGTGTTTTAAGGAAAAACGTCAATATCATTAACGCTTTATTTTTAGACAAGAAAAGCCTCATTGTTAAAAACGCTTTTAGCAGGACTCCAACTCCAAATTTAAAAGATTTTCATTGAATGCAGAATTAAAAATATAAGTACATATGTATTTACATATATTTATATTACAAAGACACAATCTCAATTGAACTCTTCATCTTCTCTAATCATGAATAATATAAATTTTCGTTCGTTGAATATAGGATGAAGAAGTTCAATATATACACATATGTTTATATATTACAGAGTCACAATTTTAATTAAACTCTTTTCTTGCTCTAATCGTAAATGATATACATTTTCATTTATTGAATGCAGGATGAATATATATATATATATATTTATATATTACCAAGTTATAATTTTAATTGAACTCTTCTTTTTGCTTTAATCATAAATAGTAGAGACTTTCAATTAATATGGAAAGTATTCATTAAAATCTTTGTGTTTGTTTTTTTTTACTTTAGCAGTAATAGAGTCTTAATCACACTCATTGTCTAACTCAGTTTTAAATAATAGAAACTTGCATTGTACAATATTGACGTCTGTAGACTCAATACCAAAAGCTTTAGTAGCAATGACACTTTTAGGAATATTTGTTTTATTTTTTGAAATTCCATTAACATTTTAAAAAACATGCTAAAATAGTGAAAAAAAAAAGTTAAGAGCGTTATGGCTAATGACGCTTTTTATAAAGACGTTAATGCTAATAATACCTAACTAGTATCCTATAAATAAGTTTAAATGAGCTTTGATTTAATAAATAAGTACTAAAATAAATATGTTTTTATAAAAAGCCTTCAAAAATGCTGCTGCTTCTGATCCACTTTTGATCCACGTGATAACATAATTTGTTACGAATATTCACACGTGCACACTTGATGTTACAACTTCAATAAATAAAACCTTTTCAGTAAATATGCCTTGGAGTAATTATAAAATCACTCACTCAACTATGGCCAAGCTAGTATTACTAAACTCCATTAAATTGTAAAACATAACTTATTGATCTCTTAAACTATTAATTTGTATCAATTAACATTTCTATTAACAATATATTAGTAATTTGTTAGGAAAGTGGGTAAAAAATTATCATGTGAATCATAAAAGTGTAAAAAATTTAACACATGATAATTTGATCAAAATCTTAGATCAAATTCCTGACACATCTATGAAAGCTCAGATGATTGAAAATTATCTGAAACAGGTTAAGCAACAGGATAATATTCCAAAAATTTCTCATGCTTATAGTATGACTGAAGTCATGAAACGACTTCAGCATCAACAGGACAAACCTGTTACTTTACAAGATTTAAAAACTGATATCAATCAGTTAAAATCTGATATTAAATCTCTAAAAACTGATAATTTAAGTTTAACTTCTCCGGTTACGAATTTAGAACTAGGACGACAGCTTACTAGTTCTTCGGAATCATCTCCATCTTCTCTTCTCCAATATTTAGCTATGCTTGATCAAGTTACTTCACAAAAGTGGTATATTAAAATCACTTTATTCGTTCATAATGAATTATTGATTGAAAATCTTACTGCTTTAGTTGATAGCGGTGCAGATCTGAACTGTGTTCAAGAAGGGTTAATTCTAACCCAATATTTTGAAAAAACAAAACACTCTTTGACTTCTGCTAGTGGTAATAAGTTAGAAATACAATATAAAATTACGGATACTCATATCTGTAACCAAAATGTTTGTATTCCATATACTTTTCTACTTGTTAAAAATTTACAACACCATGTTATACTTGGTACTCCTTTCTTACATAGTATTATGCCTATTGAAAAAATTGATTCAACAGGTATTTATACTAGAATAAATAATCAACAACTAGTTTTTCAGTTTATAACTGATCCTCAAACTAGATATTTGAATGAAGTTAAAAATATCTTGTTAGCTAAAGAAAATCAAATTAATTTTCTTAAACAAGAAATTTCGATATGGACTATTTCTGAATCTTTAGTTAAATCTAAAGTTCAAGAAAAAATCAAATTAATTGAAAACCAATTTCTAAGTGAAATCTGTAATGATCATCCTAATGCTTTTTGGGATAGAAAACGACATATTGTTTCTCTTCTATATGAAAATGATTTTTCTGATCGACAAATACCGACAAGGGCTAGACCTTGTCAAATGAATCAAGAATATCTTGATTTATGTAAAGCAGAAATAGCTTCTTTATTGGAGAAAAAACTCATAAGGAAATCCTATTCTCCTTGGAGTTATACTGGATTTTATGTTAATAAAAATGTTGAAATTGAGAGGGGTGTTCCTAGATTGGTTATTAATTATAAACCTCTCAATAAAGTGTTAAATGGATTAGGTATCCTATACCTAACAAAAAGGATTTACTTGATCGCCTTCATAAGGCTTTAATATTTTCAAAATTTGATTTAAAATCTGGATACTGGCAAATTCAAGTTAATGAATTTGATAGATATAAAACTGCTTTTACCGTTCCAATAGGGCATTATGAATGGAATGTTATGCCTTTTGGTTTAAAAAATGCTCATTCTGAATTTCAAAATATTATGAATGATATTTCCATCCCTTATACTGATTTCATTTTGGTATATATAGATGATATTTTGATATTTTCTCAAAATCTAGATCAACATTTTAAACATCTAGATATTTTTAGAAAAATTATATTAAAAAATGGACTAGTTATATCTGCTCCTAAAATGAAACTCTTTCAAACCACTGTTAGATTTTTTGGTCATAATATCCATCAAGGACAAATTGTCCCTATCACAAGAAGTATTGAGTTTGCTTTTAAATTTCCTGATGAAATATTAGATAAAACTCAATTGCAACGATTTTTAGGCAGTCTTAATTATATTAATTCTTATTATAAAAATCTTGCCAAAGATTCTGCTATTTTATATGATAGATTAAACAAAGCTCTTAAAATTGGTTTAACTCTTGCTAACCCTGCATGGTTTAAAATTGTGCAAACTGATGCTAGTAATCTGGGATATGGTGGTATTCTTACCCAAGTCATACCTGATACTAAAAAACAAATTTTAATCAGATATACTTCAGGAAAATGGAATCCTGCTCAATCTAAATATGCCACTATAAAGAAAGAACTTCTTTCTATTGTCAAATGTATCTCTAAATTTCAAGATGATTTACTAAATCAAAAGTTTCTGTTAAAAACAGATTGTCAAGCTGCAAAATATATTTTTAGTAATGACGTTAAACATGATGCAGCTAAGCATATAATTGCTAGATAGCAAGCACAACTATCTGTGTTTGACTTTGATATTATGTATATCAAAGGGAAGGATAATTCTCTTCCTGATTTTCTCACTCGTGAAATTTTACAGGTATGAATCCTTATGATCGAGGAAAAGGAAGGGGATCTAACCCTAACCAAGGACGTGGCAGGGGAAATACCCCCTCAAAAGGTCGTGGTTCTAACCAGGCCTCCTCATCTGGCATGAAACCAGAAAAAGAAAAAGTCACAGTCATATCTGTGAATGATCCTATCTATGCCAAATTGCAACAATTGATTGCAGAAGAGGGCCAATCTAGTGGCTCTCAACAAGGTATCTCTAACCTGGAAGCATCATATGCTCAGATGGTGGAAACACCACCCCATTCTCTAACTCCTATTCAGCTCCCTTATACAGATCATATTTTGTATTTGGAACCTATTGATAAACAATAGGAAAATGATCCATGGTATCTCACGGAAAAATATTTTCATAATTTTACTTATCCTTTTGGCAGCCAAAAATTTCGTATGGCTATGCAAACGATTTTGGAAATTACAGACTCCTGTGGTTTTACAAATTTTTATTCTAATATGACCAGTAAAACTGGTCCTATAAATTTTTCAAAATGTTACATCAAGAAAATTATATTTCCACATGAATGGGAACTTCTTCCTTATAATGAAAAACAATTTATTTTACAAAATCATCCCCATACTTGTAATTATTGGGATTATGTTCAAGCCTTTACTTGGACTTTTTTATATGAAAACCCAAAAAGAAAACATACTTGGTGGATTAAGATAAATCCACAAATCTATAAAAAAGGCTGGCCCCAATGGTTTTATAATTGGTGGAAAAAATTTGGGCCTCTTCACACCATTCTCCCTGACGTTGTCCAAGAACAACTGGGCCTTTGGGCTGCCTATTCGCCCCAAATCAGTAAAATGGACCCAGCTCATTATATGGATGGATCCAACCTTCTCCATTTTTTCTGTGAATTCGGATTACCCTGGATTTGGGCCTGGACTCCTATTGTCAAAAAAGATCAAGATAATCTACTTTGTCTCTATCGCCAATTCCATGTTGGATGGTGGAATAAACTAGACAAAGAGCTGGACAAAACTGTAGCAGAAATCGCTGCTGTTGTAAAAGATTATCAACAGGAATCTGAATTCCAAAGATCTCAATCTTATCGTTCTACATCCAAATTAGACATCATGAAAAATGCAAAATCCTCTTATGAAGGATAAAGATCTAATGTATGAATGTCTTCGCCAATTAAAAGGAGAATTTTTGGCCACATTCAAATCGGACTCTGACTCCGATGAAGAGATGCAATCCCAATCATCTCAGCACACCTGTCTAGCAGGAGAATCCCAAGATCCATATGAAGAGGATTCGGATCCCATCCCCACAACTGAAGATCTTTTTGATGCCATGCTTGATATTATGGCAAAGAAAAAGATAAGGACAGCTCGTTCATCTGTTTCTTCAGATAAGGATAAGGACGACAAAAAGTAGCCGTCCCATGTGAAGGAATCTCTTCACTGTCGCACTACACGACAAAAAGGCATCTTGCCTTTGACACAAATGGCCAACCGACGCCAACTCATCTGGGCCCCACCTCCATTTTGCGTCATTGCTTTATATAAGCATTTTTTGACTTTTGTAAAAGCTGTCTCTCCGGACTTGTAATTAACATTTTAAAATCCGGAATAGTGTTTTATCTTTGGTTATAAAAGGGACCCTTCACTCTTGTTGAAGAGGGATCCATTCTCTCTTCTCTCTCTTGTTAATAAATTTCTCCTTAAAAAATCTTTGCTTATCTTGTTTACTTATTTTGGTAGGTTTATTTGTCTTTCCTTGACAGTTCTTATTTACTGTTAATATCTCTGTTTCTGTTTAATCTTGTGTAATTGTATACTTGTTATATCTCTTACTTGTTATCTCTTACTCTTACTTATTATCTCTTATTACCTGGGCTTTATTGGTATCAGAGCCATGCTAGCTTAATTATTGGTATGTAATTCTAAGTATAAAGTATGTATATGTGATTTATATGAATTATTGTTTCTGTTTTCCTTCTTCTCCATTGCTCAAACAAGTGGTACAGTACCCAAGTCGCGCCTGGTTTTGTTATCCCTTGTCTTATACCCTCGCAATGGGTTGGTATTGGGATGTGCCTTTAAGTCGTTGACAACTGTGCTTGTTTGATCAATGGATGGTAGCTTGGAAACACTAATGGTATTTCATATCTTTCGTATATTTATATTTTATACCACGAATTACATACTTTCTTTGAAATGTTAAATCCTTTCCATAGGTCCTCTTCTTCTAGGAAGATGGTTAAAGCTGCTGAATTAAATGAATACCCAGATCAACTGGAAGATATCAATAAATGGGTTATACCCTCTGTCCAACCTTCTTCTATCTATAAGATAGGAACTTTTGACCTTAAAGGTGTAAAAACTGTTAAGACAGTTGAACAAACAATAAGTTTGCAATCTGATGAACAGACAATCCAACTACTGGATTCTGTAGATATTATACGATATCAACATAAATATAATTTCTTACATATAGGACTCATACAAGTTGCTTTTAAACCTCTTACCTTAAGTGGTTTACCAGCCAGTTTCCTCACTGTCCTTAGAGACGCCAGATGTCTCGATTGGAAGTCTTCCTTTATGGGAATTATGCAATCTAGTGTAGCTCATGGACCAGTTTATTTTAATGTTTACCCTAATCTACAATTATCACTTACGGATGCTAATCTTTTAGATGCTGTAAGTCTGAATACTAAACTCCATGGTTATAACTTTAAACCAGGATCTGAGCCCCTCTGTCTCAGTTATAGAATATACTTTAAGGCTCTTCATACTCTTACTCTTAATTGTAAACGGTTTAGTCCTTCTGGAAGTACTGTTATAATCGAATCTAATCTTCTTAGCTCTAATATAGCTACAAATCGGCAAATTACTTGGGATGAAGTTCAATTCCCAAAAACTTGGCAGCTCCAACAAACTGTTCCACCTGCTCCCTTGATCCAAGAAGAAGTGGATCAAATTATACAAACCCCTGAAGGTGATATAGAGGTAAGATTTACTTCTGGAACTTCCCAAGGATCGAGATCCAGATCTCTTTCCAGATCCTCTTCTATGAGATCATTACCTCCCTATAAAATTTCTCTCCCAGAAACCTCTAGGACTTCTACCTCTAGACTTTCTGAAACTATTGAATCTGTTAGAATTTCTGATCAACAAATTCCTCATGGAATTCCTAAACCTCCAGTAGATATACCTACTGCTTCTGAAATGGATTTTCGTATTTAATGGATTTAAGTCCAGGTAGTCCAATTAGAGCAATCCTTAATAAGGAATTGTTTCAACCATATTATAAAACTTTTTGTGACTGGTACTTTTCTAGCTTCAGTCCTACTGAATTAGAAAATTATAAAAACAAGTATTTTGAACATTTGGGTCATACCCAACAATTAGAACATTTCGTACCATGGTTTCTTCATTTATATGTGGATAATTTCTCTATTCATGTACTTGAAGAAAAAACATGGATGACAGATTCTGGATCTGTCATTCATTCTATTTTCCCTCCTACAGAACCATTAAAAATAACTAGTTCTTCAACCTCACAGGTTCTAGAAGCTAATGCTTATGTCAAACCATCTTTGGTTGAAATAGTGTTTATCACTATGAAAGATTTAAATCAAGCTTTTAAAAAAAGTAATTATACAAATTTATATTTACAAACAAGTGGTCAAAAATTATTGCATCTAGATCATAAGCTAGATCAATTACACAATAAACTTTCGCAAATGAAACTTCAAGAAGTTAAACCTTCTAAGGATGCCCAAGCAACCATACAACCTCCTTTAGATATAAAGGGATTTAAACTAGAATCTACTGATGAATTTGTTTATGTTCTAGAAAAGAAATTAAACTCTTTCCAAATTTCTACTCTCTCTGTTAAATCAGGATCTATTTCTGACGAACAAGATAATTCTGATAAAGATGAAATTAATAAAATTGTGGCTGAACCTAGACGTTTAGAACACTATTATTATAAATGACCTACCCCACAAGATGTGTTATTTGAAGAAAATGATAATTTTATTCAAAATAATTACCAAGGAAATTCCATTTATGAATGAAATCTTGATGGTCTGGCTGATAAACAGATATTTGACATGTGTCACCGTATCTGTATGTATAGTACTATCTGTAAACAACGTGGTAATACTGATAGAGCCGTAGCTCAAATGATAATTAGTGGATTTACTGGCACCATCAAAGGTTGGTGGGATAATTATCTAACTCCAACTGCTAGATCTGAAATTTTGGATGCCATTAAACAGGAACCTACTCCTACCCCTAATGATCCTAACCATGTTACTATTACTGAACAGTCAGTTTATACACTGATTTTAGCTATCTGTGAGCATTTTACTGGAAGATATTCTAGTAATAATGAAAATATTAGGACACTCCTTCAAAATCTTAGATGTCCTACTCTTACTCATTTTCGATGGTATAAGGATGTATTCCTTAGTCGTGTTATGCAACTTCCTGATGCTAATAGTGATCATTGGAAGTCTAAATTTCTTGATGGTCATCCCTTTCTATTTGCTGAAAGAGTTAGGAAAGCTCTTAGAGATCGTAATGATGGGATTTCTATTCCTTATTCTAATCATTCTTTTGGAAGGCTTATAGACACGTGGATACAAGAAGGATTAGCTTTGTGTAATGATATCAAGCTTAAAAGCCAGCTTAAAAAGCAAAGGCTTACTGAAAAATCTCAACTTGGAGATTTTTGTAATAATTTTGGTATGGATATGCCAAAACCACCTCCAGATCGTTCTACATGATCTAAGGGAAAAAAGAAATTTAAATCTAGAATTCCTCATAGGAAACGAAAATATACTCAGGATGCCTCTACGAGTCAACCCTCTAAAAAGCATGTTAAAAAATCTTCTCATAAAAAGAAAACCTCTACTTCTAAAAAAGAAATTAAATGCTGGAAATGTGGTAAATTTGGCCACTATGCCAATAAATGTTTAACAAAAAAGAAGTTAAATGAACTTCAAATTGATGAATAGCTAAAAGATACTTTAGCTAAAGTCTTTTTCAATAGTGCAAGCGAACCCGAAAAGGACTTTACATCTGAAGCCTCTGAGTCCCCTGAGTTAGATCAGGTACAAGAGGATGATATTTCGTCTTCTAGTGATATTGACCCTACTCTACAGGAATCTTGTTCAGGTAATTGTAATTATTACAAAGCCATAGTAGATATGCATGGTTTAAGCATTAATATGCTTACTCAGGATCAGGAAATAATTATCAAAATCTTAGATCAAATTCCTGACACCTCTATGAAAGCTCAGATGATTGAAAATTATCTGAAACAGGTTAAGCAACAGGATAATATTCCAAAAATTTCTCATGCTTATAGTATGACTGAAGTCATGAAACGACTTCAGCATCAACAGGACAAACCTGTTACTTTACAAGATTTAAAAACTGAGATCAATCAGTTAAAATCTGAGATTAAATCTCTAAAAACTGATAATTTAAGTTTAACTTCTCGGGTTACGAATTTAGAACTAGGACGACAGCTTACTAGTTCTTCGGAATCATCTCCATCCTCTCTTCCCCAATATTTAGCTATGCTTGATCAAGTTACTTCACAAAAGTGGTATATTAAAATCACTTTATTCGTTCATAATGAATTATTGATTGAAAATCTTACTGCTTTAGTTGATAGCAGTGCAGATCTGAACTGTGTTCAAGAAGGGTTAATTCCAACCCAATATTTTGAAAAAACAAAACACTCTTTGACTTCTGCTAGTGGTAATAAGTTAGAAATACAATATAAAATTACGAATACTCATATCTGTAACCAAGATGTTTGTATTCCATATACTTTTCTACTTGTTAAAAATTTACTACACCATGTTATACTTGGTACACCTTTCTTACATAGTATTATGCCTATTGAAAAAAATTGATTCAATAGGTATTTATACTAGAATAAATAATCAACAACTAGTTTTTCAGTTTATAACTGATCCTCAAACTAGATATTTGAATGAAGTTAAAAATATCTTGTTAGCTAAAGAAAATCCTATCCGAATCCTCTTCATATGGATCTTGGGATTCTCCTACTAGACAGGTGTGCTGAGATGATTGGGATTGCATCTCTTCATCGGAGTCAGAGTCCGATTTGAATGTGGCCAAAAATTCTCCTTTTAATTGGCGAAGACATTCATACATTAGATCTTTATCCTTCATAAGAGGATTTTCCATTTTTAATGCATTTTTCATGATGTCTAATTTGGAAGTAGAACGATAAGATTGAGATCTTTGGAATTCAGATTCCTGTTGATAATCCTTTACAACAGCAACAATTTCTGCTACAGTTTTGTCCAGCTCTTTGTCTAGTTTATTCCACCATCCAACATGGAATTGGCGATAGAGACAAAGTAGATTATCCTGATCTTTTTTGACAATAGGAGTCCAGGCCCAAATCCAGGGTAATCCGAATTCACAGAAAAAATGGAGAAGGTTGGATCCATCCATATAATGAGCTGGGTCCATTTTACTGATTTGAGGCGAATAGGCAGCCCAAAGGCCCAGTTGTTCTTGGACAACGTCAGGGAGAATGGTGTGAAGAGGCCCAAATTTTTTCCACCAATTATAAAACCATTGGGGCCAGCATTTTTTATAAATTTGTGGATTTATCTTAATCCACCAAGTATGTTTTCTTTTTGGGTTTTCATAGAAAAAAGTCCAAGTAAAGACTTGAAAATAATCCTAATAATTACAAGTATGGGGATGATTTTGTAAAATAAATTGTTTTTCATTATGAGGAAGAAGTCCCCATTCATGTGGAAATATAATTTTCTTGATGTAACATTTTGAAAAATTTATAGGACCAGTTTTACTGGTCATATTAGAATAAAAATTTGTAAAATCACAGGAGTCTGTAATTTCCAAAATCGTTTGCATAGCCATACGAAATTTTTGGCTGCCAAAAGGATAAGTAAAATTATGAAAATATTTTTCCATGAGATACCATGGATCATTTTCCTATTGTTTATCAATAGGTTCCAAATACAAAATATGATCTGTATAAGGGAGCTGAATAGGAGTTAGAGAATGGGGTGGTGTTTCCACCATCTGAGCATATAATGCTTCCAGGTTAGAGATACCTTGTTGAGAGCCACTAGATTGGCCCTCTTGTGCAATCAATTGTTGCAATTGGGCATAGATAGGATCATTCACAGATATGACTGTGACTTTTTCTTTTTCTGGTTTCATGCCAGATGAGGAGGACTGGTTAGAACCACGACCTTTTGAGGGGGTATTTCCCCTGCCACGTCCTCGGTTAGGGTTAGATCTCCTTCCTTTTCCTCGATCATAAGGATTCATCCCTGTAAAAATTCACGAGTGAGAAAATCAGGAAGAGAATTATCCTTTCCTTTGATATACATAATATCAAAGTCAAACACAGATAGCTGTGCTTGCCATCTAGCAATTATATGCTTAGCTGCATCATGTTTAACGTCATTACTAAAAATGTATTTTGCAGCTTGACAATCTGTTTTTAACAGAAACTTTTGATTTAGTAAATCATCTTGAAATTTAGAGATACATTTGACAATAGAAAGAAGTTCTTTTTTTATAGTGGCATATTTAGATTGAGCAGGATTCCATTTTGCTGAAGTATATCTGATTAAAATTTGTTTTTTAGTATCAGGTATGACTTGGGTAAGAATACCACCATAACCCAGATTACTAGCATCAGTTTGCACAATTTTAAACCATGCAGGGTTAGCAAGAGTTAAACATGGAAGATTTTTGACCTTAGCTTTAATTGTTTGAACTGCCAAAGTATGATTTGGCGTCCATGGAGAAGGAGCTTTGTTTAATCTATCATATAAAATAGCAGAATCTTTGGCAAGATTTTTATAATAAGAATTAATATAATTAAGACTGCCTGAAAATCGTTGCAATTGAGTTTTATCTAATATTTCATCAGGAAATTTAGAAGCAAACTCAATACTTCTTGTGATAGGGACAATTTGTCCTTGATGGATATTATGACCCAAAAATCTAACAGTAGTTTGAAAGAGTTTCATTTTAGGAGCAGATATAACTAGTCCATTTTTTAATATAATTTTTCTAAAAATATCTAGATGTTTAAAATGTTGATCTAGATTTTGAGAAAATATCAAAATATCATCTATATATACCAAAATAAAATCAGTATAAGGGATGAAAATATCATTCATAATATTCTGAAATTCAGAAGGAGCATTTTTTAAACCGAAAGGCATAACATTCCATTCATAATGCCCTATTGGAACGGTAAAAGCAGTTTTATATCTATCAAATTCATTAACTTGAATTTGCCAGTATCCAGATTTTAAATCAAATTTTGAAAATATTAAAGCCTTATGAAGGCGATCAAGTAAATCCTTTTTGTTAGGTATAGGATACCTAATCCATTTTAACACTTTATTGAGAGGTTTATAATTAATAACTAATCTAGGAACACCCCTCTCAATTTCAGCATTTTTATTAACATAAAATCCAGTACAACTCCAAGGAGAATAGGATTTCCTTATGAGTTTTTTCTCCAATAAAGAAGCTATTTCTGGTTTACATTAAATCAAGATATTCTTGATTCATTTGACAAGGTCTAGCCCTTGTCGGTATTTGTCGATCAGAAAAATCATTTTCATATGGAAGAGAAACAATATGTCGTTTTCTATCCCAAAAAGCATTAGGATGATAATTACGGATTTCACTTAGAAATTGGTTTTCAATTAATTTGATTTTTTCTTGAACTTTAGATTTAACTAAAGATTCAGAAATAGTCCATATCGAAATTTCTTGTTTAAGAAAATTAATTTGATTTTCTTTAGCTAACAAGATATTTTTAACTTCATTCAAATATCTAGTTTGAGGATCAGTTATAAACTGAAAAACTAGTTGTTGATTATTTATTCTAGTATAAATACCTATTGAATCAATTTTTTCAATAGGCATAATACTATGTAAGAAAGGAGTACCAAGTATAACATGGTGTTGTAAATTTTTAAGAAGTAGAAAAGTATATGGAATACAAACATTTTGGTTACAGATATGAGTATCCGTAATTTTATATTGTATTTCTAACTTATTACTACTAGCAGAAGTCAAAGAGTGTTTTGTTTTTTCAAAATATTGGGTTGGAATTAACCCTTCTTGAACACAGTTCAGATCTGCACCGCTATCAACTAAAGCAGTAAGATTTTCAATCAATAATTCATTATGAACGAATAAAGTGATTTTAATATACCACTTTTGTGAAGTAACTTGATCAAGCATTGCTAAATATTGGGGAAGAGAGGATGGAGATGATTCCGAAGAACTAGTAAGCTGTCGTCCTAGTTCTAAATTCGTAACCCGAGAAGTTAAACTTAAATTATCAGTTTTTAGAGATTTAATCTCAGATTTTAACTGATTGATCTCAGTTTTTAAATCTTGTAAAGTAACAGGTTTGTCCTGTTGATGCTGAAGTCGTTTCATGACTTCAGTCATACTATAAGCATGAGAAATTTTTGGAATATTATCCTGTTGCTTAACCTGTTTCAGATAATTTTCAATTATCTGAGTTTTCATAGATGTGTCAGGAATTTGATCTAAGATTTTGATAATTATTTCCTGATCCTGAGTAAGCATATTAATGCTTAAACCATGCATATCTACTATGGCTTTGTAATAATTACAATTACCTGAACAAGATTCCTGTAGAGTAGGGTCAATATCACTAGAAGACGAAATATCATCCTCTTGTACCTGATCTAACTCAGGGGACTCAGAGGCTTCAGATGTAAAGTCCTCTTCGGGTTCGCTTGCGCTATTGAAAAAGACTTTAGCTAAAGTATCTTTTAGCTGTTCATCAATTTGAAGTTCATTTAACTTATTTTTTGTTAAACATTTATTGGCATAGTGACCAAATTTACCACATCTTAGATCAAATTTTTTATCCACATGATAATTTTTTACACTTTTAGGAATGTTTGTTTTACCACTTCTAAGTTTTCCACATATGTTTATATATTACAGAGTCACAATTTTAATTAAACTCTTTTCTTGCTCTAATCGTAAATGATATACATTTTCATTTATTGAATGCAGGATGAATATATATATATATATATATTTATATATTACCAAGTTATAATTTTAATTGAACTCTTCTTTTTGCTTTAATCATAAATAGTAGAGACTTTCAATTAATATGGAGAGTATTCATTAAAATCTTTGTGTTTGTTTTTTTTTACTTTAGCAGTAGTAGAGTCTTAATCACACTCATTGTCTAACTCAGTTTTAAATAATAGAAACTTGCATTGTACAATATTGACGTATGTAGACTCAATACCAAAAGCTTTAGTAGCAATGACACTTTTAGGAATGTTTGTTTTATTTTTTGAAATTCCATTAACATTTTAAAAAACATGCTAAAATAGTGAAAAATAAAAGTTAAGAGCGTTATGGCTAATGACGCTTTTTATAAAGGCGTTAATGCTAATAATACCTAACTAGTATCCTATAAATAAGTTTAAATGGACTTTGATTTATTAAACAAGTATTAAAATAAATATGTTTTTGTAAAGAGGCCCCAAAACTGCTATTGCTTCGGACCCACTGCTGATCCACATGATAACATAATTTGTTACGTACTGTTCACACATTCGCACACTTAATGCTACAACTGCAACAAATAAAACCTTTTCAGTAAATATGCCTTGGATTAATTATTTAAACACTCACTCAACTATGACCAAGCTAGTATCACTAAAACCAATTAAATTTTAAAATGTAACCTATTAATATCTTTAACTATTAATTTATATTAATCAATACTTCTGTTAGCAATATATTAACAATATGTTAGGAGAGTGGATAAAAAATTATCATGAGAATTACAAATATTTACGAAAGTATGATTTAATAGCTGAATTGATGTTATCTTTTTGTAAGAATTGTCTAATCACTATAATGCCCCTTAGATTGTTGTTTTGTTTACATGTTATTTCAAAGGATATTTTAGTCATTAAAAAATTATTATAATAAGAGAATGTCAGTTAAGGTATAAAATTATAATTTTGTAAACATATGCAAGACACATAATAATTTTTCATCTATTTTTTAAATGAATTACTAATAAAAGATGTTGATTAATACAAATTAATAGTTTATGAAATTAATATGTCATGTTTTAAAGTCTTTAAAGGTTTAGTTAACTGAGTTATAGTTTAGAAAATATTTTTATAATTAATTCATATGCCCATAAGTAAATATCAATATTAAAGAGATGCATGGATGGAGACGAGAGGAAAGCTGGTTTGGTTATTGTTGATGAATCTCAACTTTAAGCAGATGTTAAATCATTGGCCATGAGCTGCATCTCTCTATTCTCTCTCTCACTGAATCGATTATCATTATAATGAACTAACTATAAGAGAATTACAGTAGTCCAATTCATTCACTGGCCTCTAGGGTTCACACAGAGATTTAAGTTATGGAAAGAGAGAAATTATATGAGTCTGTTAGTAAAAATGAAAGAGTTTAATGGCTGATGTGGATCAGCCACCTACAAGATCATGTCACCTAGCAGAAATTATCGTTTGGTAACGCTGTCAGTTTTTATTTTTTGTTGTGTGTTTTTGTTGTGTGTTTTTACTGTGTATTTTTTGTGGTTTGGTGATTGGCGTTTATAGGTTATCGTTATGCCAAAAATACTAGATCAATGTTTTGATAAGAGAAAATACACTCATTTTAGTGTTTTTAATTTTTTTTTTTCAAATTTTGTAAAAAACTAAAAAATTTTTTTTAAAAAATGCCGTTTTTTTTATTTTTTATGAAAAAAAATAAAAAATAAAAACAATAAACGTTACCATACGAGATCTTAGTCTTTTATTTTTTGTTTTTTTTTCAGTGACTTACATTTGTCTGCTAGCTCTCATCCGTCTTTCGTTGTTATGGTCTGCGGAGGTTTCGTTTTCCAAGAGATCGGCAAGCCAAATTACACATATGAATCTAAATGAAAACACTACATATATACACATATTCAGATTCACTTGACTAATGGCCTACAATTCCCAAAAATACGATAGCATAGAGAGAAGGAAGACGGATGGCCATGGCTGGTGGTGTGCCGTGTGCGGGAGCCCATGGCTGATGCTAGGGGATTTTGCTGTGAAGGGCTGTTAGGAGATTGAGAGAGAGGGGAGATTTAGTGAGAAGAAAGTGAGAGAGGTTGACGGCTGGGTCTCTTTTTCAGAGCGAGAAAGGAAGAGAAGAACTTAGGTTTCGACTTGTGAGCGAGGAAAGCAATCCATCCAGAATACGTTGAAATCGTGGATTGAGCCAACAACTTTTTTAAGTTTGAAATCGTGGATTGATTCCAATTAATCTCTGTAATTTATAAAAAAAATTGATTAAAAAAAAATCAATTAGTAGGGCACTCATTGTCAAGATGAAATCATATATGACAGCAGGACTAAAAGGGGGTGGTTGTGGTTGCTTGACCCACTCGTAACGTAATGGCTCTTGGGTGATGGTTGGTTGACTCTTTTAAATGTAATTAATTAAGTGTATATATTTTTATGAATTTTATTAACATGTGTGTTTTAAGGGTACTTACAGTATATGCAACTAGACAATATATGTTTAATATGACATATATTAATATTTGTCTTTTTCTTTTTAAATTCTTTGATTGAATGAATTTGTTATTTTTAGGCAAAACAAAGAAAAGTCAGGAAAAAAATAGTTATTAATAGCTACAAAGAAATTAGATTTCCACTTTATATAGCATGAAATTGGTTTTGAACTCGAGACCTCGCAAATGGACATACTATGAAATGCCCTAGCCAGTGGCCTTGGGCATTGTGCTAATTTTTGAAACTGGTTTTGTCATCAGTGTGTAACTTTGATATCTGACAGAACCAGCATTTTTTGGATGCCCTCTGCTTGTGAGCTTTGAGCTCGGCTTGACGGAAGAGGGTAAACTTTAATTTCTTGTGTGTTATAAATTGCTTCGATGAAATCATGGAAGATTGTGGTAGAGGAAGTAGAAAGCGACTAGGGGGATTATCTTTTATTCCTTTGGGTGGGAATATGTAACCGAGCCTCTTCCCGCCCGCCAAAGTGGATGAAGGCAGCACTGAATCTTACATTTGGATGTGAAACCTTTTTCTTTTTTGAACAATTCATGTGCTAATTAGGGTGCTCATTGTGTTGAGTCTGACAAACAGCATCAGATGGCTGAGTTCTACTCTTCAATCTACCATTCTTAATAGTGTGGTGTAGTGTAGTGGATAAAAACTGGTCGCAGGGTAACATACAAGCGGTATGCTTAATTCCAAACAGTTGTAGATTAACCTTTTCAATGAGTTAACAATGAAAATGAAGACATTTCAATGAGTTAGAATACTTATATACTATTTCCAATGTCGCAGCTATTTCATGCTTTTCTTTATAGTAAAAAGCATCGTCATTATCCGATTAAGCTTGTGATTCAAGAGATCCACCTTCTAAGAATAATGCATGTTATATCTCGTAGAATCAATAAAAAGCATAAAGCAAATCTCACCTTTTTCTTAGGAATATATAGCACTTCTCATTACTTAACAACACATCGTCTTCACAAATTATTGACTCCTGCAGAATAGACGTATAAATGGTTTCCCCTTCTTTGGTAGACCATATTCCATAAAAGCCACCATAGGCCGCAATACCTAGCTATCTGTAAAACTAATTACCACAAAGGTAGGCCGACAATTGGTACATTATCGAATAGGAACTAAGAAAAATATTGGGATTCATGCAGATCATCTAGTTAATTTGTTTAAATGTCCATAGATAATACTACCTAGATCACATGCATATTACAGAGTGTATACTATTTAAAATGTCCGTTAGACAACACTACACATAGCATATTGATTGTACTTTAAAGGTGTAATTATAACACCTTAACATATGCTTTGTTAGCTTTAGTTTAGGATTTTATATGTATTTTTAGTTAGTTTTTAGTATTAACTTACTTTATTATGCTTTGTACAGATTTTGAACTTAATTTGGAACAATTCAAGCGTAATTTGGACAATAGTGAAAAGCGTTGTGAATAGTGCTGTGCATTTGGACGAATAGCATTCGAATGAGTGAATAATGTTCGAACGGTAAATAGTATCTTGCGAACGGTGAATAGTACCATTCAAATGCTTTCACAAATTTGCAAAACCGTGAGAAATTACAGAGACATTATTTCACTGTGCGAAGATTGTTAGTTAACAGTGTGCATGGTCGATGGCAGCTCTGTTTTATTTTCAGCCTACAAATTCAATTTTGTACTCTTATTTTGGGGATCTAAGCTTTTTGTACATAGATAAGGTTAAATATAGCTATATAGGTGTAGTTTTAGAGATAGAAATACTTGAAATTTCATTGTAATTTCTATTTTAGTAATCAAATTCAAGTAGTTTTTAAACTTTCTTCAATTCAATTGTCAATTTCTCTATGGATTCAAGTAGTTAAGTCTTCAATTAGGTGCAATTGCAAAGGTCACTCAAGGAATCCAAGGTTTCACTCAAGGAATCCAAGGATTCATTGAAGTATCTAAGTCTTCAAGGTTATCAAGAATTCATTGCTTTATCTTTAATTCCTAGTAATTGACTGTAGAAATCTTAGAACATTTAGATTATTAATTATGTTTGGTGGTTTCAATGCATGATTTCTCAATTGTGTGTTGAATTCATCCAAATCGATAGTATTAATCTAAGGCTCTCTACTAGATAATGAATTTAACATCAATTACTATGGAATCCATTTTTATCAATTGAATGTTAGATACTTAAGAACACATAGTTTATTGACTATGTTTGATTAATTCAATGCCTAATTCTCTAATTTTGGACTGATCCTAGTCAAATCAATGTTAACCTATGATTCTATGGTACGCCTCTAGATGTGCTTCACAACAGGAGTTACTCTGTAAGAATACGGAGGTCACGCATGTAGTATAAACCGGAAGATTTGGTATCGTTCTCTCCCAAGGGAATTCTGCAAATATAGCAACAAAGCTCAACTAGCACGGACACTTATCTTGATGGATTGCAAATGAAAATTCTTTTCTTTTCCTAACATAAAAGAAACCGAAAATATGTTGGTTTTGAAATGATGATGGTTTAATGCTTAATGCAATAACTTAATAACTAATGAAGGTAATAAAATCTAGTTTTATGTAATTAGGAAAAAGCTTAGACATGGTTGTTTCGATCCACCAATACACAATAAGGATTTCTAATGAGAGGTTTATAACTCAAATCAAGAATCGCACCTTAGATTCTTGATTCGAAAAATTTCGACTATAAAAATGTGGGTTTTTGTTTGATTGAGCATAAAGAGGAAATCTATGATTGGCACCCTAAAATCAAACCTTAGACATGTGCAATACCTATACCAAACATTGATTTGTGCATAAATGTTGCCAAGGGGTTACGAATCTAAGTTTTTCTAATGAATCTCATGCTAAATCAAATGGAACCATGGAATTTTAAGGATATGACTTTAAAGTTCATACAACTCATTTTCAACCCTTTGAAGATCTTTCGTGGATCTTCACAACCACATCCAAGGGATATTTAGCTACTAAAATCCATGTCAAAGAGCATAAATGAAGACAAATCTACCATTAAACTATGTAGAACTAGTGTTTGGTTACTAAGAAAGTGAGAGAAAATAAGAGAAAGTGGCAAGAAAGAGTAGAGAAATATTCACTTCATATATATCAAGTATTTATTTACAATGATCCAAAAGCAATAAATGATAACATTATAAAGCATTAAAGTAAATCTAACTAAAAACCTTACAAAATAACAAAAGATCCCCCTTTGAAGCTCCTCCTCTCGTCCAGCTATACAGAAAAATTGATATCTGATATGTTTTGTTCGACTGCTGTGATGTAGGGCAAAACTGCGCTAACCGTCCGAATAGTGTCTTAAGTACGTCTAAAATGCGTCCGGACGCACCGTTCGGACAGTGGCATAACCGTTCGAACGGTCTTCAGACGAGGAATTTCGGCTCTGTATTTCTTCGAATGGAAAAAGACGACTCTGTGATAGCTTAGAATGGGAAAAATGGACTCTGGAACGGCTTTGAACGGAAAATATCGACTTTAGAACTCCGATCTCCGTCATAGCATCCGAACAGTGATTTGCCTGTCCGAACGGGATGTCCGAATGGCTGTAGCGTCCGAATGGTCATTTATCCGTCCGAACGCACTGTCCGAACAGTCTGTCCGGATGAACTTCTTCTCTTTAGGCCACTTTCCACCATTTTGTCACCAAAAGCCTACAATACACATAAAAACACATTTTAAATCAATTTATTGCTAAGAACCTATTCTAATTCCCATATAGAGGCTAACAAACACTTAATTAGGGGATAAAGATTACACTTTTAGAGTGGAATCATTCTACTATTGACTATGAATCTAATTTCAATTGTTTGAGAATTGTTGGTTTTCAAAACTAAATCTTTCGAATCAAACTCTCTCGAATCAAACTCTCTTGATTGTGTAGTTTGATTTGAGTAATAAACCTTGTTGAAATCTTTGGATGAATTGAGTGATAGGATCAATTGAATCTAATTCTTTTTATAATTTGTTAATCTAGCTTTCATTCCTTTCATTCTAGCTTAAACAACAAACCTCTTCTAACAAAATTATTTTTCATTTTTCCTTTTTAAGAAGCATTTTATCATCTTGTGTGAGTCTTGAGAATGTTTAGTGTTAGTTGGAGCCGATAGCCTATACATGGCTCAATCCTCGTGAAAAATTGATTCAACCCTTGTGGAGTTATACTACGTCTCTTCGGTGTTAAGTCATGTCACATTTCATATACCTATGTTGATTTACAAACTAAATGACTAGTTGGTTCAAGGTCTTCCATTCAACTTTGAGGCAAAAGATAGGTGCTGAGGCAATATATTATTCATAAAGAAGGTGGTCAGCTCCTTTACAGACTTCTTGCATGCCAAGCCTGTATAAGGGTATTCAACTTGGTAGAATCTAATTTGAGTAAATAGTCTATCTGAGCTCCATAAAACTGCTTAAATAATCCCCAGTAGCTTTTCAATTGATATGCTTTTTTTTTTTTGGCCCCAAATAGTATATATTCTTTGCCAATCATACGGGAAAAAAATCAACTAAAGCAAATTGCTTTGAGATGGCAATGCCTCGTATCAATTCTTTTTGCATATTCCCTGACCATTCTATGTACATGAAGTTTCAGTCTTGTTAAAAATACTTCTTTTACAATAAGGTTTTCAATCTCCACCAAGGACATAAGATACATATATAATAGCTTGTCATCCAAACATTGGAGTTTCCATGCTTTATGTTTTAAGGTTCACACACACAAACACAGACATAAATATATACACATATATCCAAGTATTAGATGCATAAAGATCAGTCAAGTTCTCCCTTAGAACATGTTGATGTTCTACTAAATGTTGAGGTGCATAAAGATTAAGTTTCTCAGAATGAATTTGAGCATGGAAAGAAAGTGTGTAACCTTGGTAGTTTCGCAATGTAGTTTACTGGCTAATCCTCGATTATCGTTCTTCTCATGGGATTGATTTCAATATAGAAATGAACGCTCATCTCACAATGGACTCACTCAAATTGGATTGCAAATCAAATAAAATTGAATCTATGGGTAACAAAAGTAGACCAATTTTTTTTTTTAGTTTTGAGAAGGATGATTCACTAACAACTAAGCAATTCAAATAAAGCTAATTGACATTCAACAATTATACTAAGGAATTTAAGAACAAGTTACAACTAAAATATCAACTAAGCAAAGCAATTGAGATTCTAAGGTAATTAAAGGGGATTTGGATGCAATTGATTCAATTCACCAAGTTTAACAAGAATTTCAATGAAGGTTTTTTTTTTTTTTTTTTAACTCAAATCAAGAATCACTCCATGGATCCTTGATTTGGAGGATTTCGATCATAAAATCATAGATTCATACCCAATTGAGATTAGAAGTATAAGCTATTGATAGAATCATAAGTTCAAATATTATATTAGTGCAATTCTCTATGCTAATTGAAGAATTGTGCATAGAAATTGCCAAAATGGGTTATGAACCAAAGTTTTTAAATAGATCCAAAACTCAATCAAGTAGAATTAGAGAATTCATAAGATAATTCAATGAGATTCATATACCTCCATGAAAATCCTTGACAAATCTTCACAATTGCACCCAAATTGGGGTTTATCTACTTGATTCCATAATAGAAAGGCTAATGAAATGAAAATCTTGCATTGAAATTGATAAAACATTGTGTTTGGATAGAAGGAAAATATAGGAAAGTACGAGAAAAGCTAAGAAAATCCTTCTCTCTCTGTGCAATGCTCTCAAATATAAACTATATCTAAAATATGAGAGATATCCTAAAAAATGGCCTAAAACAACCATTTATACGCTGGATAAAAGTAGAGCTCCATCAAGCGAGCTCATAAATCAATCAGTGAAAATGACTCTATGAAGTTAGCGCTCCTGAATCAATCGGTGAAAATCATTTGCAGAATTTAGCAATTGGTGCATTTTTTCGACGTTCGAGTGCTCGGTGGGATTGGCAATCGCTTGGCCGATCACTCGGTTGTATTGACGATCGCTCGCTAATGTACTTTTGACCTTTTCTTCTACAATTAAACTTCATTCCCTGCAATTAGATCAAAAATACATGTTTAGGACAATTTAAGGATAAAATACTTATCTAAACTAGAGTTAACAGTCCATTAATTAGGGAATTGAGATAACACTTTTAGAGTTTAATTAGTAGTTTGTGTGTTTGTCATGTATACCTAAGATTGTCGTTGTAATACAAAACTCGGGTAAACATTAATTAGTGCCATTATACTATTGATCAAGCATCACAATCAACACAATAGATGCACCTCGAATTGTGGTCTTTTATTTCTTCTTCGTGCTCAATGTCAATAACTTTTTATGAGACGGGCTTGCCTATGCAGGTTTTGGATAAAATGTTGGTTTCTAAACGCTCTTAATTAGAGAGCTTGTTTTTTTCTCTAAAACAATGTCAATAAATGATAGTGCATAGGAGATGAGAAGTCTAGGTGGAATGGTAGTCTAATAAACATGTAAAACTTTTGTAAGAAATCCACAGACCCATAGTTCTAAGTGTTGAAATTATTTTCAAAATATATAATATATGTAGTAGTTTTGGGGTTTTTCCATTTTGGTTTTGACTAGCTTTGAAAAAAGTTTTTATTGCCTTATTAAATGAATTCCACATCGAAAAGTGAGAAATTTTGTAAGGCATTTATAAATACCAACAACTTTCTATGTATTGCTTTAGAGCAATGATTGGGTGTAGCACTCAAGTGTGAGCATGTGTGCTAAGCCACATGTGCGCCACGCGCACGTCTCGCGTGCGAGTCGCGTGGCGCAATATGGTGCTTTAGTGGCGCACTTGGCCCTTGGACACGTGGCATGTGCGCATGTGGCGTGTGATCAAGACCATTGATTTTTGTCAATCATGATGATCAACGATCTGATGGCTAATACATAAGCAAAAAAGATCGTATGGTGAGAATCATACCTGATCATAGAGGTGTGATGTATGATCTGATCAAATAATAAATAGATGTGATCTACACCGTTAGATTAAGAAAGGGGCGATCCGACGGTTGTGTTTAAACTTGCAAGTGACTGTTAGAAATCAGTTATTATTTGAATTCTAACAGTCATGTCTGGTCCAAAAAGACACCAAAATGTCTATAAAAACATGGCAAATTCGCAGACAAAAATATATAATTTTTCCTACAACTTTTCTATATATTGAAAGGCAATACAATTCTTGATTCTTTTCTAGTTTTATTATTCATCATATTTGAAGTTTGTTTCTACAGAAATAGACATTCAGATTCTTGGCAAACTTAATAATCAGAGGGTATTCGGGTCTGATTTCGTGTGTGCAACACGCAGTCAGAATTATAGATTTTTCTGGGCTTCATTGTATCCTAGAGGCAATTCGCCATTAACCCGGTGCATACCAGATTTTGAGAATTGGTGGGGACGAATATCTTCTTAAGGAAAGCGATATTAATCGTGCCTTGGATGCGATTATTTATTTTCTTCTTTCTTTTACAGATTTCTGAACTAACAATCTTAAGATGATATTACGATCATAGCTGCATCATTACGAGAGTTTTCTGCAGACTTTATGAAACTGGATCGTTTTGATGGAGCAAATTTCAAAAGATGGCAGAAGAAGATGCACTTTCTACTTGTGTTCTCGTCACCCCTAAGCTTGTTGCAAATGATGATGAGACTGTGGCTGAAACAAGGACAAGGATGAAATGGGAGCAAGATGACTACATATGCAAAGGACACATCTGCAATGCAATGTCTGATACTCTGTTCGACATGTACCAGAATAAGGGGACTGCTAAAGAATTGTGGGATGCACTTTAAGCCAAGTACTTAATGGAGGACGCCACTAGTAAGAAATTTTTGGCTTAAAAAATTTTCAATTATAAGATGTCTGATACTCGTCCTGTTATTAAGCAGTTTCATGAAATCATACATATCCTAAACCAATTCAATCAGTATGACATGAAAATGGATGAATCCATTATGGTTTCTGCCATTTTGGAGAAACTTCCATCATCATGGAAAGACTACAAAAAGAGTCTTAAACACAAAAAGGAGGACTTGTCTCTTGAAGAATTGGGCCATCATCTTCGGATTGAGGAGGAATTTCGGAAAAGAGATAGTAATGATGAGCATAGCTCTCATGCCTCCAAGGTTCATATAATGGAGGATGGACAAGGGTCAAAACAGCCCTCCCAATCTGGACAAGATAATCGTAAGAGAGGCAGAAATGCTGGTAACAATGGCAATAATTCTGGAAACAACCAGAATCACAATAAGAAGAAAAAGAAGGGGGCGTGTTTCTACTGCAAAAAGGAAGGCCACTACAAGAAAGAGTGTCGTCTCTTTAAGAAACAAAAAGGGAACGATGCTAAAGACTCTAAGGAGAAATTTGTGGCCATGATATCTGAGGTTAATATCCTTGAAGATAATGAAGCATGGTGGATTGACTCTGGCGCGACGAGGCATGTTTGTAAAGACAAAAGTTCTTTCAAGACCTATGAACCCATGGAGGACGGCAATGTTCTTTACATGGGCAACTCGTTCACTACAGCAGTCAAGGGAAAAGGATCTGTGGATCTAGAGTTTACTTCTAGAAAAAGCCTTACTCTTACTGATGTGTATCATGTACCGGAAGTTAGAAAGAATCTGGTGTCTAGGAGTTTTCTTAATAAGTTTGGGTTTAAACTTGTATTTAAGTCGGACAAATTTATCTTGACTAAGGGAGGGATGTTTGTTGGAAAAGGATATTTGTATGAGGGCATGTTCAAACTTAATATTAATAAAGTGAATGTTTCTGCTTATATGGTTGATTCTCTTTCCTTATGGCATTTTCATTTAGGACATGTTAATTTAAGAAGAATGCATGATATGGTTAAGTTAGAATTAATTCTTAAATGTGCAAATGACATGAATGATAAATGCAGAATATGTATACATACTAAAATCACTAGAAAACCATTCTCGAAGGTTGATAGAAATTCTACTTTGTTGGAATTAATTCATAGTGATGTGTGTGATATGCATAGCACCCCTACTAGATGAGGCAAAAATTACTTTGTGACTTTCATTGATGATTATACAAGATTCTATTATATTTATTTACTACATGCTAAAGATGAAGTTTTAGATAAGTTTAAAGTTTATAAAACAGAAATTGAATGTTAATGTAATGCTAAGATTAAACGCCTTAGATCAGATAGGGGAGGTGAATATCATTTTCCTGCATTTTGTGAATCTGTTGGCATTATCCATGAAACCTCTATGGCTTACACTCCATAACAAAATGGAGTTGTCGAAAGGAAAAACAAAACTTTAGTAGAAATGACTAATGTTATGCTCTTTAATTCTGGTCTTTCTAATAATTTTTGGGGTGAAGCTATGTTAATTGCATGTTATATTTTGAATCGTGTTCCTCATAAGATGTCTAAAGTGTCTCCATATGAGTTATGGAATAAAAGAAAGCCTAATTTGTCTTATCTTAAAGTTTGGGGCTGCAGAGCCATTGTTAGATTACCTGAACATAAGATCAAGAAGTTAGGATAAAAAGCTATTGAATGCATTTTCTTAGGATATGCAAAACAGAACATAGTAAAGGATATAGATTTCTTGTCATTGAGACTAATGATTCAATTGAGATCAATACTGTTTTTGAATCTAGAGATGCAGTCTTTTATGAAAATAGTTTCACGTCTATTTCCAGTATAAATGAGACTAAAAAACATGTGGACCCATCTTTAGAACAACAAAAAGATGTCACTGTATCTTCTGAACCTAGAAAGAGTAAAAGGATAAGGATTGAAAAGTCTTTTGGGCCAAATTTCATTGTTTATTTGCTAGAAGGTACTAGAGATTCTATCTTTAAGCAAACTTCGGTTTCGCCTTCTATAGAACCTGATCCTCTTTAATTCGATGAGGCTATGAAGTCTTAAGATTCAACTTTTTGAAAATAGGTTATTAAAGATGAAATGGACTCTATTATGGGTAATAAAACTTAAAAATTAGTTGATCTACCACCTGGTTTTGTTCTTGTTGGATGTAAATGGATTTTCAAAAAGAAAATGAAGGTAGATGGAACTATAGACAAGTTTAAGGCCAGATTAGTTGCTAAAGGTTTTAAGTAACAAGAAGGTATATTTTGATACTTATGCACCTGTTGCTAGAATTAGTATTATCCGGTTGCTTATTGCATTAGCTTCTATCTATAACTTCGAAATTCACCAAATGGATGTTAAAACTGCATTTTTAAATGGTGAATTAAATAAAGAAGTTTACATGGACTAACTTGAGGGTTTTATCATGCTTGGACAAAAATATAAAGTTTGTAACTTGGTTAAGTTTCTTTATGGATTTAAACAAGCACCTAAATAGTGGCACGAGAAATTTGATCAAGTTGTGGTTACTAACGGCTTTAAAATATATGAATCTGATAAGTGTGTTTATAGTAAGTTTAATAATGATAAAGGTGTGATTATCTGTTTATATGTAGATGCCATGTTGATTTTTGGTACTGATATTGATAGCATTGTGAAAGTCAAGAAATTTTTGTCATCTAATTTTGAAATGAAAGACATGGGGATTGCTGATGTCATTTTGGGTATCCGAATTAAAAGTAATACTAATGAGATTGTCCTTTCTCAATCACATTATATAGAAAAAATACTCAGAAGATTTGATTCATTTGATTGCAAACCTGTGAGTACACCGTTTGATTCAAATCTGAAATTGTATCCTAATACTGGTAGAGCTATTGATCAATTAAAGCATGCTAGGGTAATTGGTTGTTTGATGTATGTTATGACATGCACACGGCCTAATATTGCTTATGCAGTTGGTAAACTTAGTAGATTTACTAGTAATCCTAGCACTAGTCATTGGAATGCTGTAACAAGAGCTTTAAAATATCTAAAAGGAACCATGGATTATGGTTTGTGCTACAGTGGGTATCATACGGTTTTGGAAAGATACACTGATGCTAGTTGGATATTTGACCGAGATGATCATACATCAACCAGTGGGTGGATATTTCTCCTTGGTGGAGGAGCTATCTCCTGGGGTTCTAAGAAGCAGACTTTGATTACAGACTCTACCATAGCTGCAGAGTATGTAGCTTTGGCTTTTTGTAGCAAAGAGGTTGAGTGGCTTAGGAATTTGTTGTTAGAAATTCCTCTTTGGTCTAAACCAATGTCACCTATATCTTTGCATTGTGATAGTAAAGCTACACTGTCACGAGCATATAGCCACATTTATAATGGCAAATCTAGGCATATTGGCCTGAGACATAGCAGTGTGAGACAAATGCTCACTAATGGAGTTATCACCATAGATTTTGTGAGATCATGCCAAAACTTGGCAGATCCGCTTACTAAAGGACTTGCAAGGGACTTGGTGAAGAAAACATCAATAGGAATGGGTCTTCGGCCCATATGATTAGTCATCACTGGTGGAAACTCGACTCAATGCTTGAAACATCAAGTCTTGAGTTCAACGAGCCAAAGTACATCAGATGTAGTGATTGCAAGCACTATACATATTTTTCATCCCAAAGAAAAAGGTGCTTGGTACCAGTAATGTAAATGGGGAAGGTTGAGCAATATGCTCTTAATAGACTTATAATATATTGTGTTAAGTGTTTAAGTTACTGGAACACTTCAGATAAGTCTACCTATATGAGTGTCGAAGGTGGTGCCGCCTTCTGTGATGACTTGGGCAGTCTCTAGAGCACTCATGAAACAGGATATAGATACAAGGCCAATCCACGTGTCGGCTTTTATGAATTTACCTAAAGAAGAAAATACTAATGTGTGAGACATGTCCGGTTAGCTATATAGGATTGCTAGTTCAAAGCTTGCCTACTATGCCATCCTTGTTAACCTTGATGTGTTATTACTAAGTGATGGTTCAAGTCCATAAGACAACTTCATTTATGCATTAGTTTTTCTTGTCTGGCCAAGATATGTTTTTCAAATTATTTTGAAAATGGTGGGGGATTGTTGAAATTATTTTCAAAATATATAATATATATAGTAGTTTTGGGGTTTTTCCATTTTGGTTTTGACTAGCTTTGAAGAAAGTCTTTATTGCCTTATTAAATGAATCCCACATTGAAAAGTGAGAAGTTTTGTAAGGCATTTATAAATGCCAACAACTTTCTATGTATTGCTTTAGAACAATGATTGGGTGTAGCACTCAAGTGTGAGTATGTGTGCCAAGCCACATGTGCGCCACGCGCACCTCTCGCGTGCGAGTCGCGTGGCGCAATGTGGCGCTTTAGTGGCGCACTTGGATACGTGGCATGTGCGCGTGTGGCGTGTGATCAAGACCATTGATTTTTGTCAATCATGATGATCAACGATCGGATGACTAATACATAAGCAAAAAAGATCGTATAGTGAGAACCACACCTGATCATAGAGGTATGATGTATGATCTGATCAAATAATAAATAGATGCGATCTACACCGTTAGATTAAGAAAGGGGCGATTCGACGGCTGTGTTTAAACCTGCAAGTGACTGTTAGAAATCAGTTATTATTTGAATTCTAACAGTCATGTCTGGTCCAAAAAGACACCAAAATGTCTATAAAAACATGACAAATTCACAGACAAAAATATATAATTTTTCCTACAACTTCTCTATATATTGAAAGACAATATAATTCTTGATTCTTTTCTAGTTTTGTTGTTCATCATCTCTAAAGTCTGTTTCTGTAGAAATAGACATTCAGATTCTTGGCAGACTTGATAATCAGAGGGTATTTGGGTCTGATTTCGTGTGTGCAACACGCAGTCAGAATTACAGATTTTTCTAGGCTCCATTGTATCATGAAGGCGATTTGCCATTAACCTGGTACACACCAGATTCTGAGAATTGGTGGGGGCGAATATCGTCTTAAGGAAAACGATATTAATCGTATCTTGGATGCGATTATTCATTTTTTTCTTTTTTTTATAGATTTCTGAACTAACACTAAGCCTAATGATGGCATCTAGCATTTGATATTGGTTTTATGACGAATATTTAATGGGAATTTTCTTCTATGAGGAACATTTAAACGACAACTTTAACTCATCTTTCACTTTAATGAAAAGATGCTAACCACTTAATTGCTATTTGGTTTGTGTTCAATGAGTTCATACAGCTAGCCATCTTCTAGGGAAATGTTTAGCCACATCCACAAATTTTTACAATCTTGTATACACATACATACATGCGTACATGCATACATACATACATATTGTATTTGTTAACTTCATATACATAATCTACTTTTTCCTTTACATTGTTGGTGTTAAAATTTCTAAATCGTAAATGAGAAACCATAACTCATTGAAGCAAAAGTATTGCAGTAATATAGAGAAAGGGATATAATTTGCCTCTTAATTTCTTTTTCCTTTGGTGTTCACTGCAAAGAAGCATCCTAAAAACTTGGATTTTGAAAACTTGTGGGATTAATGACGGTTACTAGCTAGCATGGTGTTTTCACTTATTATTGTGTGTCTACTCTTGGACCTTTACATAGGTAGTTTCTCATGTAACTTTTAGTTATTGTTAAGCTATTCCTATAATTGCATGTGATTGATATGTTCTTGGGTAATGGACAAGGATTTCCTCCAACTCAGCTTAAGAATTCCTCCTGCTTTGTATACGTAGCAACATATCAATTAAGTTGTCATGTATTAAAACTGTGCACGTAATCTATTTATATGCTTCTTAGATTTTAGGCACCAATCATGATATTATTATATCTGTAAAAAATATTCAAATACAAATCAATATATAAATATATGGTCAAATGGTATGCTTGTATGTACACAGGGTAGGATCCTTATCCAAAATATAATTAAATATGTTGTAATAAAAATTCCACATACCAGCTTCCAATACCAATGGCATACATTTTATGGCAATCAGTTAATAATTATACTGGACTAAGATATAGTATTCAAAATTGCTGAAGCATTTGGAAAGCTAGTTATGCTTATTAAGTGGATATTTCAGACTGAATATCACTAAAATTTGGATAGTTAAGGCCTATTGAAATCAAAGAAGGCACTTTTGCAAATGGTAACCGTAAGCAAATATGTTATCTCTAAATTCCTCCAAAACTCAAAAGCGACATGTGAATATGTTACTAATAAAACAAGCAAATATTAATTTTTTTTCCTTTGATATATGTTCTGAGTCTAAGATTAGTAAAGAATGGTATTCAATGTGGTTAGTCCCTAGCTACATAATCCTATTTTTTTTTCTATCTTTCTTCACTTGTGGTTAAATATATAAATGCCATTCCCATCTCAGCAGAAGAGCTTAATCCAAACATAGGTTAACATAATAAAAACATATCTAGAACATTTGTTACGAAGTTTACTACCATTAATACCTTCTCTAGAAGGTGGTGGTCCTAGACTATAATCTCTTTCTCATGACAAACAATCAAATGTTTAGGCTATTATAAAATCATTGTTGGCTAGGATTGATGCTCGTTAATTCTATATCATAACTTTAGTAAATGGTATTTTTGCTAATTGTCCACAAAAAAAAAAAAAACCCACAAAAAGCGACGTACCCACATTTGATTACAGTTACTATTATATTGCTGTAAATTGTATTTTGCTGATTGACGAAGTGGAAGACTAAGTGATATTAATAAAAAAAAATTGCAAAAAAAGTAACATGTCGATATTCGATCAGGGTAAATGTTATTTTGCAAATTGTCAAGGTGGAAGACTAATCGACACGAAAAAAAATGCAAACGACATTTGGTCAAGGGTAAATGATGGATACATTTAAATTTGGATCGCAAGGGGACGTTGATACACAATTAACGACTTAATTAGATTATAATTTTACGTGCACTCCTAATATTGATTTACCATTAAGATTATCAGTTTAAATGCTTTCATAAGAGTGCTTGAAATATGAAGAAAGAATATGCACAACTCTTAGTAGAGTCAAAACATACTAACAATACCCACCATTATTTCTTTTTTATTCTATCCCCTAAGAATAATATTACCACACATGTACCCTTTACTCTTCTTCCTTGGCCTATAAATTCATGTCATGAGAGGCCATTGCTTTGCAAGATACTTGGTTCTCTCTCTCTCTCTCTCTCTCTCTCTCTATATATATATATATATATATATATCTAGGCTTTCTTAACATTTAGTTGAGAAGGTCTCGTCCTCGATCTATTCATAGTTTGAAGTTTTTCTTTCTCAATTCAAAGGGGAGGTTTTAGTGTTTTAGGGTTTGCTATAGATGCAGTCTAGTTTATACTGTCAAACACATAATACTTTTAGATTTTGGTTTGCTGTAATTGCATATAACTGTTTGAATGTTTTCCATCTAGTACTCATATTCAGCAAGATTACTAGAGAGAGAAACTACTTGTTTCGAACTGGATTCACTATTGAATCAATGATATACCACATTGTACAGGGTAAATCTCTCTCTCTCTCTCTCTCTCTCTCTGTACATGTTTTTGTACGTGTATGAATCTATACAGTTGTATAGTTCTTGATATAAATACACTATTAGATAGAACTCAATCTATTGGCCATTTGGTGGCATTGATTAAGAAACAGAAAGGAAGGTTCAAAATTTTCTGTAAATTTTGGATCTCTCTCCCTCTCTCAACATACCTAGATTGTAAATTTATTACAATTTCTTGAGTTTTACGAAATGATAATTGTCTTTTGGAATCCAGCAAGTAAAATAATTTCTTAATCCCTCAAACTCTCACTACTCGTCGTTTTGCACAGATATTAACTAATACTTTGCTCATTGCTTAAGAAAAATTACCATTACCATTGCTACTATGATTAGTTCCCTGATTTTGGAATTTTTTTGCTTTGCAAGGTGGAGGGCTATGACTAACCATGAGGGCTTAACTTCAAGAAGAAATGTACCCGACTTTGGAACAATATGAGGTTTGCTCCTAGCTTTGTGTGTGCGTGCGTGTGTATGTGTGTGTGTGTGTGTGTATTTTTTCAGTTTCTTCCCTTTTATTTTTCTTTAAGTTCCAAATTATTTTTCACAGTCAATGTTCTTCTAGCAATGTCTGGTGAGCATGGCTAAGATGCATAACCGTTGCACGAATTGTATTCATTGTCCAATTGGTAATACATGTAGGTAGGCTAGCTGGAATGTGTGATTTTTCTTCTTCTCAGAGAGAGACACGACTAAAACCTTGAGTTTGCGACCAATACCAGAGGTGGTGCATAGGGCTTAGTGAAGAGTCTCACATCGCCTTGGGAAGGTGAAATGAAGAGCTATAGAAATAGGTTCTGTCCTCTATTTAGCGTAATGTGTTTTGAAGCCGTGCATGCAATAACTTAAAGTGGACAATATTATGCTAGGCGAAACCGAGTATTAGAGAGACAGATCATAAGTATGAAAGTTTCGAAGTGATGAATAATTCATTTTCTTTTCAATTATTGTACAGCACATCCAACCGTGGTATGCATTTCAGTTCAGCAGCCACCATCTATTTCAAACGCTGGTAGGTTCCTCTAATCTTTATGAGGATTTTTTATTATTTATTAACTTGTTGTGTTACATTAAATCATAATTAATTTTAAACTTTCTTTCATAATTAATGTTAAACTTTCTTCACATCCTCAGCGAGATCAGAGTGCTCATGAGCATCAGAAGGAGAAGCAGAAGCAGAAACAAAAGCACGAGGATCAATTGATGTGTCCAAGCTTTTCAACTTGGTCGCTATGCCCTCGTGAAGATTCCTCAGCCAGGCCTTATGTTCCTCCTCATCTTGAGCTCTTTTGTGCATTTTCTTTCTGCTTTTCTCTCCAACTCCAGCCTTTTCGACCGACAACCTGACTTTGTGGTGCTACGTGAGATCGGGCATGAAAATGGCACCAAAAGAGCTTTAGAATTGAACTGAAGAGCATTTCCACGCACAAATTGAGTTAGAGGCTGAGAAGTCAAAAGAAACTGTAATATGCAAAAGCAAATAATTAAAATACTGGTGGCTAGTGCAAATCATGAAAGATTTCCTCCAACTAGAATGTGATATGCATAGAAAAAGAAAATCAAATGTGGGAAAAGGAATCTTAGTTTCATTGCGGAGTAGTGTGTCTGTTAGTATTTGAATCAATGACATACCACATAATAATGGTAAATCTCTCTCTTTCTCTCTAGATATATATATATATATATGCTCACATATGACTAGATTGTAGGTGTTGGCTGTAGATTCAGCCTTAAACACACACGAACAGAATCACACAAATAAATCAGTTGTATTAGATGCAAGATACCAAGATAAACCAGAAAAGGGGGCTGCAAAACAAGGGCTGCAAAACAAGGGCTGAACAGGGCAGGAATTGGGGCAGAACAGCTGCTCCATATTTCTCTGTTTTTCATCTATATAAGATCAGATTTTTTTCTTGTATCTATACATCAATCTCCATTACATCTTAGCCATACACTTGGCACTAAAAAAACCACATTTTTAACTACAAGGTATATGTTTGGGAATAAGTATACAAAAAATTATTCAAAACAACAAAATAACTATAACCAAACAAGCATCATATTTAACACTCCCCTTTAATGCTTTGTTTGTGACCACCTATCAATTCTCTAAATAGTAGAACTTATCTTTGGGAAGAGCTTTCGTGAAGATGTCTACAACTTGTTCTTCAAATTTGCAATGCTCAAGATGAACCTCTCCAATTTCAACAGCTTCTCTTATAAAGTGATGCTTAATTGCAATGTGTTTTGTACGACAATGGTAGACCAGATTTTTTGTTATTAAAATTGTTAATTTATTGTCACAAAAAAGCATGGTAGCTTCCTCTTGTTGTTTCCCAATATCACCCAAAATTCTCCTTTGCCATATTGCTTGAGAAGTGGCCACTGATGCTACAACATATTCAGCCTCTGCTATGGATTGTGCTACAATTTGTTGCTTCTTTGATATCCAAGAAATAATGCTAGAACCAAGGGAAAAAGCATAGCTGAAGTGCTTCTTATATCATCCGCACATTCAGCCCAATCACTATTACAAAATCCAACCAACTTCACTTTTTCATTTGCCTTGTACACAATACTAAAGTCAAGAGTACCTTGTATGTATCTCAATACTCTCTTGGCAGCCCCAAAATGAACTTGACTTGGTTTGTGCATCAACCAAGACAACAAACTAGTAACATACATGATATCCGGTCTAGTAGTCATGAGATATAACAAACTTCCAACCAAACTTCTATACAATGATGCATCAATTTCAACACTTCCATCTTCTTTCATCAATTTTTCATTCATTAACAATGGTGTTGGAATAAATTTACAACCACTCATTCGAAATTTTTGTAGAATACTTTGACAATACTTCTTTGGGCAAATAAAAATGCCATCTTCATTTTGCTAAACTTCTATGCCCAAGAAGTAGTGAAGCAAACCCAAATCAATCATCTCATATTTCATCGTCATTTGCTTTTCGAGATCAAAAATTAGTTTTTGGTTGCTTATGTTAAATACCAAATCATTAACATACAAGGAAATAATGAGAATATCATATTTACCTTGGGTCTTGACATACAAAGTTGGTTCACTCTTACTTCTTCGGAAGCCTTGTCCATTGAAGTAGGCATCAATTTGACTATACCAAGCTTGGGGTGCTTGTTTTAATCCATACAATGTTTTCTTCAACTTGTACACTTTTTCTTCTTCACCTTTCTTCACAAAGCTTTGTGGTTTTTTAACATAAATTTCCTCTTCTAAAACTCTATTCAATAAGGCTGATTTGACATCAAGTTGATATAAATACCACCTCTTTTGAGCCGCCAAAGAAATAAGAGTTCTGATGGTGTCAAGGAGAGCTATTGGTGCAAATGTCTCATGAAAATCAAAATCGGGCTGTTGCGTGAACCCTTTCGCTACAAGTCTTGCATTCTTTCTTTGGATGGATCCATTGGCATTTAGCTTAAGTTTGTATACCTATTTCACCCCAATCACTTCCTTTTCTTTAGGCTTTTCCACCAACTCCCAAGTTTTGTTCTTCTCAATGACATTGATTTCTTCTACCATTACTTTCTTCCAAGCTTCTTCTTTAATTGCTTCTTCAAAGTTCTCCGGTTCAATAATATAAAAGGTACACCTTTGATAAATGTCACCAAGACTTTTCATTTTTCTTGGAGTTAAACTTGGAGACGATGTACTTAAGCTTGATGGAGAGCTTGAGCTAGAAGATGAACCCAAATTTTGAAAAGCTAGTGGCAGCTCTTCATCACTTTCACTTTGATATTGGGCATTTCATGGGTCTTCTTCAATAATAATTGTTGGATCTCACTCTTTCATGGATTTCAAATCCCACGTTGCCTTCTCATTCAAAATGACATGTCTATTAATAATTACCTTATTTCTCTTCAAACTATAAAGTCTATATCCTTTTGACTTTGTGCTATACGTAACAAATATGCATTTTTCATTTGTTTCATCAAACTTGTGCCTTTTTTCCTTTGGCACATAAGCATAACAAATGCAACCAAATACTTTCAAGTGATTTACCGATGGCTTTCTACAACTCCAAGCTTCAAATGGATTTTGATTCTCAACGTCCTTGGTTGGACATCTATTAATCAAATAGACAGCCGTATATACTGCTTCAGCCCAAAAGGTTATTGGCAACCCCTTCTCATGAAGCATCGATTTTGCCATCTCTTCAATGGTTCTATTCTTCCTTTCTGCCAACCCATTTTGTTATGGAGTGTGCCTAACAATTAATTTCCTATCCAAGCCAATATCTTCACAAAATTTCTCAAATTCATTGGAGATGTACTCACCTCTTCTATCACTTCTTAATGCTTTCACATAATGTCCACTTTGCCTTTCAACAAGACTTTGCCACTTCTTGAAAATAGTAAACACCTCATATTTTTGCCTCATAAAATAAACCCAACTCATCCTTGAGTAGTCATCTATAAAAATTATGAAGTATTTATTTCTGGCATGAGATGGAGTTCTCATTGGCCCACACACATCGATATGAACAAGCTCTAATGGAGCTTTAGCTCTCTATGCCTTCTCCTTTGGAAATGATTCCCGATGGTGTTTTCCAAGTACACACCCTTCACACACATCTTTCTTTCCTTCAATTGTTGACAGCCCATATACCATTCTTTTTTTATGTAAGCTTCTCAAGCTTTGAAAATTTAAGTGGCCATACCTTTTATGCCATAGCCAAGATTCATCATTAATCTCCATCTTCAAAGTCATATTTCTTGCATATCGAAAAGTGAGTGAAAAATTTCTGTTTTTCTCCATCTTGATGTTTGCTATAATTTTTCTTCCTTCACCTTTATCATAAATCTTGCAGGCATAGTCTTCAACGTGCACAGTATATCCATGCTCAACAAGTTGTCCAACACTTAAACAAATTTTGCTCTAAATCTGGAACAAGTAGAACATCCGGTATGTATTTAACTCCATTCTTTGTTTGAATTGCAATGGTCCCCTTTCGTTTTGCTTGCACTAAAGTGTCATTCCCCATTCCCACTTGAGAGATACACAAAGCATTCATATCAACAAAAATATCTTTGTCACCAGTCATGTGGTTAATAAAACCACTACAAAGATACCATACATCATTTCTTTGTTCAGAAGACATTTGGCAAGCATAAAGCATGTTCTTATCATCTTCTTTTTCTTTGGTAAAATTTTCATGTTGACCTTTTTTAAATGGGCAATCTTTTTAAATATGCCCAAAATTTTTGTAATAATAGAATTGGGGTTTTCCTTTAAACTAACAATATTTTTCAATATGGCTTACATTTTTGTTGAGTAGACTCTTCAATAGGCCTTCTTCTAAGAACATTTCTTCCAAATTTACTTCATCCTCTTTCTCTTCCTCTTCCTTTTCTTCCACCCCTAGATGATTTCCCCTTGTATTCATGGGATGTTTGTTCCTTTCCAGAGTTTTTAGTATTAAAAGTAAGCTTGGACTAAAAGGCATTTTCCGTGGACTTTTCTTCATGCCTCATCAATCTTTGCTCATGTGTTTTCAAAACTCTTGAACTATCATTGAAGTGATATCTTTAGATTCATCAATGACAGTAACAAAAGGGTCAAATTTCATTGGCAAACTAATTCGAATTTCTTCAATAATTCTTTGATTAGTAATATTTTCTCCAAGAGTTTTCATTTGATTTACAAGTTCCGTGAATCTAAAAAAATAATCTTTCAAAACTTTTGAATGTTTCATTTTTATATTCTCAAATTCTCTTCTATGAGTTTGAAGTTGTACAATTCTTACCTTTATATTGCCTTGAAATTCATCTTTGAGGATGTCCCATGCCTCCTTAGATTTTGTAGCTCCCATGATCCTTGGAAAGACGACATTTGAAACTCCTTGTTGGATTTTTGAAAGAGCATCAACATCCTTTTGCTGCTTTTCTGTCAACTGAGTCTCTTGTGCTCGAGTCATATTCGACGTCGATTCCACCATCTCAAAACCATTCTCCACTCTATCCCACAAACCCATAGATAAAAATAAGGTTCTCATCTTCACACACCAAAAATCATAACATTCTCCATCAAAAATTGGAATTGTTTGCTGCTGAACACTGATTTCGGTTGCCATCGCATTCACCATCGTTGGACTTTGGATCTCTCGCCGAATCTCACGCCCCACAGATTTTAGTGATCAGATCCAGCTTTGATACCACAAATGTTGGCTATAGATTCAGCCTTAAAAACACACAAACAGTATCACACAACTAAATAAGTTGTATTAGATGTGAGATACCAAGATAAACAAGAAAAGGGGGACTGCAAAATATGGGTTGAATAGGGCAGGAATTGGGGTTGAATAGCTGCTCTGTATTTCTCTATTTTTCATCTATATAAGATCATATTTTTTTCATGTATCTATACATCAATCTCCATTACATCTTGGCCACACACTTCGCACTACAAAAACCACATTTTTAACTACAAGGTACATACATATTTGGGAACAAGTATACAAAAAATTATCCAAGACAACAAAATAACTATAACCAAACAAGCATTATATTTAACAGTAGGGTTATTGTAGTTTCATAGTTTTCAATGTTTGGATATGTGTTATGAACTTAGGATTCTATCAAATATTATTTAAATAAGTTTAATTGAGATAATGTAGGTAGTTAATAGAGATATGATAGTTATCTTGAGTTATCTTGATTTATCTTGAGATTATAAATAATTGTAAATGTCGTATGACTTGACTAATTAAAAATATTAATTGTTCGAAATAGGGCTTATGTTCTGAAGGAGTTATGGTTCTTCTCGAATTGAACCAACACGAGAGTTCTGCTCCTCTCGAAGTCAGCTATTCTGTCTTTTATTTAGTTTGATTATGTCCAATTAAAAGCATTAGTTCATAACAGTGGTATCAGAACCACTTTCTTGGCATATCTATGAATCAATGAAGTATGAAGGTTGTGATTCTTTTTATAGCTTTTATTTTTAGTATCTTCTAATATGATGTTTTTGAATATCTTGAAACTCAAGAACGAGGTTATCAAAACCACTTTGATTCACTTCCAAACGTGCACTTCAAGGACGAGTGGCCATGTTGTAGTTTAACTAGTGAAGACCGATTATCGTTCTCCTAAGGAACCTAAACCAATATAGTTATACGCACAAAACGAAAGCAAGTGAGAGCACTATCTAATTCAATTGCAAAATAGGGGAACTTTGATCATGAAGTAACCAAAATAAGACCGAAAATATTTTTAGGGGTTTTGAATTGTTTAATGAACTATACTAAGCAAATGACATAGAAAGAATAAGACAATTAACACTAAACTAAGGGTATTAAAGTAACTCAATTCTACTAATTAAAACATTATGGTTTGACAACTTATTAGACTAGAGAAACATGATCAATTACTACTTAAAGAGAATTTGAAAATGAAATCAACTCAATCCAATTGAAGCAAATCCAATTCAAGCAAATATCAAGATATTCAAATAGAGATAGGAAAAGAATTGGACATAATTGATTCAATCCATCATTTCATGCAATGAGAGTTGTAAAGAATCCAATTTACTCAAATCAAGGATCCCTTTCTTGGAGCCTTGATTTGGAAGACTTGGCTATGAAATCCTTAAATTCTTCTATAATTAGAGTTAAATTCAATAAGAAATTGAAGTTCCTAGAAAGAAAATCACAAGTTCAAAGACCATGACTATAATCCCAAGAGTTCTAAGTGAGAATCAACTCAAATTAATGAAGAAGAAACATATCTAAAGATATTCAATCAAGATCATAAACTTCCCTTCAAATTTCACGCAATCCTTAATGAATCTTCACAATTGCATCCAATTGAGAAGATTAGTTAGCCATATTTGTGAACATAAGCATGTAGAAAATGATAGAGAACATTAAGAATATCAAATTTGGAATTTGATTACTGTAATTGAATGTTTGGCTACCAGAAAAATACAAGAAAGTACAAAGAAAATACAAGAACTAAGAGTCTAGGACTTTTTCTCTCTACAAACTAACTTTTTTTAACCCTCAAACAACTTTCTATATCTACAAAAATGTCATACCCTACCTTTTATAGCCCACATGGTTGGCCAAAATAGATACAGAAATGTATGTATAATTCGGTTACAAAACTCAGTGTCAGGACGGCAGAGTTAGCGTCCTGATGCTTATGCAAATAACTTGGTTTCAATGACTCTGATTGTCAGGACGGTAGAATTGATTGTCCTGACTCTCGTTTCATTATTTCTAAGTGTTAGGATGGTTGAATTGATCATCCTGACGCTAAACCATTTGAGGAAATAACAGGCTGTCTGATCATTAAAATGTTAATAAGCATCGTCCTAACGTTAGGCCACTTTCTTTAGTTAGAGCTCTCTGATCATTAGGACACTGAAATCCTCCATCCTGACGCTAGTGCAAATTTGGCACACTTTCCATTTTTTGCCCCTATCTTAGACTTCTTAGCTAGAAAACCTACAAAGAAACAATAAAACTCATTAATATGCAAACATTATATAAAAAGAGCTTATTTACACAAAACTTAACACTAATCCAAGCCCTAAAGTAAGGACTTGGATTACACTTTTGAGGTGTAATCACACTTTCATGGCATGTCTGTGGAGCAATAGAGGCTAAAAGTTATGAATGTGAAAGGTTAGGAGGTGCAATCTCGTCGAAGTAGCTGCTATGAGAAAGAACCCCCTCAAAGAGGCCCTTTTCAATTTGATGGCTTTCGCTTTTGTTGATCGTGGAGACCTCCAACATGGTGTTCTTGAAGATCTTGAACCTTGAAGACAATATTCTTTCAAGAACAAAGGAATTTTACAAACCTATTTTATTAAGATTTTATCAGATATTATTTAAATAAGTTTAATTAAGATATAGGTAGTTATTAGAGATATGATAGTTGCAAGTGGAATTTTTCGGAAAGGCTGGGCCGAGCACTCAAGCCCATATTGATGAGTCCAAACTCTCTGCAAGAAAGGGAAGTTAGAATGGGTCGACCCTTATTGGGCCGATCACACTCCAATGATTAAGTTAGTAAGTTTAATCAAGAGTAAAATGAATGAAAGTTGTGTATACTTGGGGTCAGTTGTCCATACCTGGCTCTTGAGGGTTTGGATATTTATAGTGTGATCGATGGAGTATTTCGCTCCTTACCTATTAGTAGATCATAATGGCTTGCTGGGTAGGCATCATTGCATACTGCTGACTAACCGCGTGCAAGGGCTGTCTTACCGCCGCTGAGGAATCCGGCTGACCGAACGTGCATGTCGACGGCACGTGAGGAGCCGCTGGCGCATTTAATGTGGGTCAACTTTGCATTTACTGCTCAACGACCACTAGCGGTTTGGGCTCGCCTTTCGCGGTTTAGGCCAAGGTCAGCGGCTTGGGCCGGACCGTTCCTTAGTTCTGAATTTGGGCCGCCAAGCAGCCTAATTATAATTCGTGTAGTTTGGGCTTCACCAAATGGGTTGGGACGTGTGCTATTCCCCCACAATAGTTATCTTAAGTTGTCTTGAGATTATAAATAATTGTAGATGTTGTATGGCTTGATTAATGAAAAATATCAATTGTTTGAAATAGAGCCTATGCTTTGAAGGAGTTATGGTTCTTCTCAAATTGAACCAACAGGAGAGTTCTGCTCCTCTTGAAGTAGGTTATTCTATCTTTTATTTAGTTTGATTATATCCAATTAAAAAGGTTTGTAGCTATGAGTTTTGCTCCTCTCAAAGTGAGCTATTCTATCTTTTCTTTAATTTGATTATATTTTGTTAAAAACATTCATAACAATGGTATTAGAGCCACTTTCCTGGCATATATGTGGATCAATGAAGTATGAAGGTTGTGATTCTTTTTATCGCTTTCATTTTTAGTATCCTCTAATATGATGTTTTTGAAAATCTTGAAACTCGAGAACAAGGTTATCAAAACCATCTTGTTGGCGTATCTGTGGAGCAATGGAGGCTAAAGGTTGTGAATGTGAAAGGTTAGGAGGCACAATCCTCTTCAAGAGGTTGTTACGAGGAAGAACCCTCTCAAAGAAGTCCCTTTCAATTTGATGGCTTCTATTTTTGTTGTTTGTGGAGACCTCCCATATGGTATTTAGACAATCTTGAACCTTGAGGACAAGGTTCTTTGAAGATCGAAAGAATGTTACGAAACTATTTTATTAGGATTCTATTAGATATTATTTTTAAAAAATATCAATTATTCGAAATAGGGCTTATGATCTTAAGGAGTTATGGTTCTTTTCAAATTGAACCAACAAGAGAGTTATGCTTCTCTTGAAGTGAACTATTCTATCTTTTATTTAGTTTGATTACGTCTAATTAAAAAGGTTCGTACCAATCTGTCACATTTGCATAAATGTTAGTTGTGAAATTAATGAACAACTAGAGGATCCAAATAGTGATGGTGAGGCATAGCGGCATAAATGGTCCAATTTTGGAAGTATTATGGCTTTGCTATAAGATAGGAAACTTTTTTATCCTCACAGTGAGAGAAATGATCCCGCAAACCAATTCTAAAGATGTTTATATAACAAAACCATAAAGCGAGCCTTCGCACGATGGATGTTGATTAGTTGATTCCTTTTTGGTTAATGAAGTTTTTGTGCCCCATTATGAACTAAATAATGAAGATTTTCTAGTTGTGTTGTGTTTACAATTTAACTGCACTTAAAAATGCGCCTCGATGCATTTAACTGAATGAGCTTTATTCAGCACTTTGCTATCTGTAGATACAATCAAATCGAATATCCGTCTCTATATAGATACAAGGTAACACAATCTCTAACACAATCTCAAAAAATGGGAAATTAAAGAAGTAAAGGAGATCAACAAGCCAATTGATCTCTTTGTGGCGATATTTCTTCAAATATGGGAAGTCTTCTTGATCGAAACGGGGTCCATTGGTTCATCAATTGGTCAAGCCCCTCGACAAAAGCGTCTTCCAAGCTCATGAGTCCTGCAGGACTGGAAGATGATGACAGTAGTGCAGGTGGGCAAGGTTCTAGTTCCTTCAGCAGTTCCTCGGCACGGTTTCTTGATTTGGGGTCATCGGATCCCGAAAGCTTACCTTGCAATACATCTTCAAGAATAGATCTTGCCTTAGCATATTGTGATTGTTTGATGAGAGAAAGACACAAGTTGCAGGCCTTGTTGGCATCAGGGTCAATCTGCTGAGCTTTGCGGTATACAACCTCAGCCGCTGCATAGTTTGTTTGCTGCATATAGGCCCAACCCAAATTGCCCTGCACCACAGGCACATAGGAGAGGCTCACTCAGCACAATAACTAGTAAGCTGGAAGAGGCCAAGGCCAAGGCAAAGGCAAAGGCAAAAGGTGCATCTGGAAGCACAATTGCACATATTTCCATCTACACGCATGTATAAATGTATATTATGTCTATATATGTGAATACACCACTTTTACGTGAACTATTATGAATTGTATGAAATATCTGTGCCGGATATAAACACTTGGACTCCAACACCTGGCTAAAAATGGGTATAGATGTGTATCCAATGTGTATCATAGAACATTCACCTAACAAAAATGTTTAGTAATTCTAGTTTACCATGTAAATATGCGTAAAACTTCCATATTATGTATGAAATGTTTTATAGCACCTTATAAATACTATTTTATCCTATAAAATAAAATAAATAAGCTAAGAAATATGAATATTTTGCCGTATCCTCGTGTAAGATTAGATATGAAAATTAGACGAATCAAATACTTAGACATATACCTGTACCAGAGTCCATGTAACATGGGTATACAGAGAGAGAGAGATGGGGAGGGGGAGGGTAAGTCAAAACCTAAAGAACGAGTGATGGAGAAACTAAGACAATGATGATGGAGTAGGAAAAATGCATTTATCACAGAACTTGAAATTGGTTTCAAGTGGTTGTTGGGGGCGACAAAGATGGAGTAGGAAACATGCATTTATCACAGAAGTTGAAATTGGTTTCAAGTGGTTGTTGGTTGGGGGGTGGGGGGTATTGGGTGGCTGATATTTTTCTCTAGGGAGAAAAGTCAGAGGACCGACTTTGAATATAAAAGAAGTAGAGCTTGAATTTTGAAAATAGTAAATTGACCTCCATTGATGTTGAGTAGCATTTGCCAATGAAGAAGATAATGTAACAACTGACAAAAAATAATTCTGAATAGACCATTACAAACACATGCCCTATATCTTCTAAATAGAAATGACCTCTCTAATCCTTGTTTACATGTTGTCTTACCCTTAAATCTCATGTTTATTTCATGACAAATAGGGGCAGACAGAGCAAAAACCAGGACTAGAAAGTATTGGTCCCCAAAAAGTAGCAGCAGCATAGGCAATACATATACATATATCGAATAATTAGTAGGGATTATTACCATTATCCTAGAAGTCTCTTGCTTAATGGTGACCTGGAACTTCCTTCCATGGGAGCGAGCTGTCTTGGTGGGCTTTCCATTGAATGCTTGTCCTTGGTAAATGGTTCGAAGCTTCTGCTTCAACAACTCTATTTGCTCGTCCAACTTCCCGCATTTCTACCAAAACCGATATGATTTTATTCAAATGAGAGGCCGACAAAAAAGGAAGAATTACATGGATAACTTAAATCATGAACACATAAAATCCAAGAAATCAAGGTATATGTCTGATATAATGGGTGTAGTTGCCAGCAAATTTCAACAGTTTACTGTATTCAGGCCGACAAGGAGTTTTAGGGATTCATTAATTTTTTTTCTTTCATCCATCTTCCTGGCAACCAAAGTGTCACATAATATCGTAAGCTAGAAATCCATTTTCTTCTCAAATTCTAAATGAAGAATCATTTTACAATGTTAAGCAAGGTCTAAAACCAATGGAAGTTAAACTAGTGGCCTTGTCCTATATGATCAACTAGATCCAAGAGAAGGATACAAAATAGGATTCACAAGTTATGAGACATCAGAGTTTTCTCAAGAAAATGCTGAATTTGACCTAGGAAGTATTTTGCATTCTATCTAAAATCCATTACCCTATCATGTCCAAGGTAGCACTTGCCCAATGCTGACACAATTTCTAGTGTACAAAAAAGACATTACCATGAAAACAAACGCATAGTCTAAATTAGATCATTCCTTAAAATCCTAAAATTGATTTACCTTGTTCAAGTGTTAAAAAAAAAAAGAAAGAGTGATGCTATACATAATCCCATTTATATATAGAAAGAAAAGGAAAAAGGTAAAAAGAAACACAGAAAACAAATTTACTCAGAGCTTAAAAACACAATGAACTTTTAAATTTGTAGCAGGAAAACTACAGTTTCCAATGGAAGAGATCAATTTCCATAGAATGTACAAATGCTCCAACTAGGAAACAAAAAATAACAGGCAAACTATCTGTACCTCAAGATTACAAGTCATTATATGTTTTACCTTATACAAGTCAATGAGGACATTGTCTAGTGATTCCTGCGCTTGCTTAGAGCAACGGTCCCTAAAGGACTTGATAGCTTCAATTGCTTCTTCTGCCTTATCTTGTTGTTTCATCACCACTGCCATGTCTTTAAGGGCACTATCTACCCTATCTCCAGCATTTATTGCCTCCCAAAACATAACTATGGCCGCTTCGGGATCCTTCCCAACTAACTGAAAAGTAGCGTGAATGAAAAATGAGTCAAAACAAATGATAGAGCACAGAAAAGCACAACACAATCAAAGAGCAGAAAGATGGAGAAAATGTTGCAACTCCCAATTGCATATCATGTTGCATAAATGGAAAATGATGTCTTGGCATTTAATAAAAAAGAATCTTAAATCTTTTACAGCTTCCAATTAACAAAAGAAAACAAATATATCTTGGTGTTTTCTGTATTTATCTCATCTTGATTCCAAATTTAGCAGCTAGTTAGTTGAATAAGTCCACCAAAGAAGGGTCCACGTTTAACGGGGGTGAAAGTAAGTCAGCTAGAAACTAAAATATTCAATTGAAAATCAGAAATTACAATGCTTTTGTACCCTTAATTGTCAAACTTTGAAAAACAATTAAAATCCATGAGTAGACATATATAGGGACAAATTTTTTTTTTTAATTTCTTTTCTACATACAGCTTACTATCCATGGACCATGATTTGGTGATCATTTCCAAATCCCATATCTGTACAACAATTATCAAACTTGTAAAACTCGGTAAACTAACTCAAACCTATACAAAAGCTAGAATGGCAACTAAGGTGTGAACTACTTAATTTGTGAAGAATTAGTAGTTTTACAAGAAACTAATCCTGGGATTTCTTTAAAGTATATTAATGATTCCATTCAAGATATAAATCAATAATATAATATAATATAATTCAATTAGATGAAGTCAAAATTTGTACGAAATTATAGTGACAATTAAAACGCGATTGTGAAGGTGAAAAGAGGAGCTGATAATTCATCATAACCGTTGGTTTGAAGCCAAATTGAATTCCAATCGTTAGATGGAACTGTGTGTCATAGACATTTTGAAGTCTGCCATGTCTTGAAATATAGGTCTTCACCAACTCTGACGAAAGGGTCCAAAAAAGATAGCCTTCTCTATTGAGTCAACCCAACGTTGCAGAACTATGACTCGGCCGGGCTACCAACGAGTCAGTGATGACACAGTACTCATAACCGGCCAAAAATTCTGGTAATTCTTCAAGAAAAATATAAAAAAAAAATTCATGTGATCACTCATTTCCTATCAGATTGAACGGCCAAGATCAACCCACCAGTCTATTAGATTCGTTACCCAGAAGGGTCCTCTCCTTCTTTGCTATATTCTCAAGCAATGTTTCCTCAAAAACATACATACATACATCCATTCACGTATATCCCTCATCCATAATTTGAAATGCAGAAGAAATTTAGACAACTGAACTATTCAAACTGATTCACCAATATAATGATTTACAAATGAAAAAAAAGAAAAGAAAGTAAAAGTAAAAAAGAACAATAAATTGTAATGGATCATAATTGTTTGGTTTATATATATATATATATATAGGCATGTGTATGTATACAAATACGTACCTGGACATGTTTGGCTCGAACGTAAGGGCTGTCACCAGGAGGAAGCTTGTAAACCACGTGATAAGGCTCTTGTTTCTCACCCTTCTTTGTGTTGCTATTCTTCGAACTCCCCTTCATCTCTCTCTCTCTCTCTCTCTCTCTCGATCTCTCTCTAAAAGCTCTATTTTCTCTCTCTAAAATGAATTGGATTTCTGTCTTTCTCTCTCTAGAATGGGACTGATAAGAGGAAATGGGAGCTGGAGGCCTCCAATGGAAGAGTCAGAGAGGAGAGAGAAGCTAAGGAAGAAGTAATCTGGACGCATTAGCGTCCAGGTTCTTGTTTATTGGGTTTTCCCAGTCACAGGAGAGAGTATTTGCCACGTATGTCTCTGCGACACGTGTCCGAATCTCCTAAACCAGGAGTGCCGTTGTTTTGTTGGATTTGAAAATATTACTTTTTCTATTGCCTGCTATAAATCCCTTGTGAATTTCCAATCTTGCCCTCGCGGTTCACCACAATTGGTTTTTCACAATTGATTAGAGACCTATGATTCTAAATTAATTGCTATAATTGGTAGGAGAGAGAGAAAGGAAAAAGAGAAAAAATAAATTATTCTTACTAAAGTTAGGAAAAAATTAGTTTATGTTGAACAGTTGAACTAATGTACAACTGCTTTATGCATTTAACTGTAGTAACAAAATTTTTCCCGCAATTGGACTACTAACCCAAATGAATTAGCCATTTTCTATTGTTTGGTCACAGAGAAAGAAGAGAAAAAGTAAAGTGCAAATTATTTGCTTCTGTGGTAACTTGAGCACTTTTTGTTGTATCTAAATTCCTTGTATGTAACAAAGATTTTTGGCGAATGAGAAGAAAAATTCTACATCCCAAACCGTTTTTTCTTCTTTTCTCCCATACCTAATCAACCAAACAAGAGAAAAAATGGGAGGAAGTTTTTTGAAATTATGCTTCTCTTCTTCTTTTTTTTCTTTCCCTCTTACGAAACATAACTAATATGTTCTCTTTTCCTAAACAAAACAATGAACTTTTTTAGACACTCTTGTTTTTGGTCCAGTGGTGATGGAGGAAGCCTCTCCCTACTCATAACCCCTTTCAACCTAGTGAAAGCAAGACTTTGACTCAAATCTTTGATATCATCATCAAGAAACTACCAATTAAGTTTCCTCACACCTAAGTGTTAAGTTTGAGAAATTATTTAGTTTTCTTGAAGCACCACGTCATCCATCCACATCGTCCCCTAGTAGGTGGGTTCAGTGCAAGTTTATTAAGGACCCACCTAGCAAGTAAGACCCACTACATTGTAAGAGAGAAAACGTTGTATTGCAAAAGAACCCCCAAAATAAGTTTACATGACCAAAAAAAACTACACTTCTAATCATTTGCATCATTGAAGCATATAATATAAGAGACTTTCTCTACTTCACAGCCCCATTCCAGGCATATAATGCCTCCACAAACTGGTGATCAACAGCCAACCAGCCTAGATATCTTCCTTTTCTCCACATTATAAAGGTGAAAGTTGGGTGCATGACATTCATGAAAAAGCTGTGCCCTGTTCAGAGGGGATATAAACTGTGCCCCATGGAATGCAGCAGCTCATAATACATTTAGAGGTCCAAAATCAACAGAGTATGCCTTCTGAAATCCATCTAGGACTGCCATCATTGTTATATTTGCCAGTTTCCTATCTGCTTCATATTTCTTCAGCAGAGATACCTGTGTAGGTGAATAAGACATAACTCATCACGTGACAATTACTAGACAGGAGGCACTGAGAATTATTGGCAAATAATTTCAAATTAAATTTGTAAAGTATTTCAGACTCAAACACAGAAAACAGAAAATTTTGGTTAACACATCACAGTAATTCAAGTGTAAGACACATTGGTTGTTTTCATTGACAAGATAATTGTGGTTATTACCCATTTCCTTTCCAATTGCTAGCTTTGCCATGGACTTCTTAGCCCACATCCCCAAATCTTCAATTTCCGATATATACATCTGATATATTTATTACAAAAGATACAATAAAAAAATGCCGATAGCATAATATTAGCAGTTAATTTTCCAACCAAATAGATGCCTTGAAGAGTAATGTTCTTGTGGAGCAAGTAATTAAATGCAGTAGGCAGATATCACAGAAATACTTTGCAAGTTCCCCAGTGCAGGCTTTCTTGTTAGATGGTGTATCAACTTATTTTCTTGCATATGAAATATGGATAAATGAAGATACACTCCAGATCCAGATAGAATGTATCCAGATTCAGGAAGAGCAGATGAAATAATGGCAGCATCATATCAACAACCATAAATTATCAGTGGGTAGTGTGTATATCTGTGCTGGTATAATTATTAACTCTATTGGAGATAAGGAAAATAAACATAACCGACCTCCCCAATGTCAGACCCTACCGCAACACCCTCCGCAATGACTCTTGAAAGAGCAGATGCATCCCCGAAACCTAAATTAACCCCTTGGCCAGCCAAGGGATGAACAGTGTGTGCAGCATCACCAATAAGAACTACACGCCTTGATGAATATTGATTAGCATGCATTAGAGGCAATGGAAACACCATTCTTTATGAACCCAGCTAGACCACTTTTGGTGGGACTTCAAAACACTCACTGGCAGACGATGTCACGTCTGCTCTAAGCCAAGAAAATATGGTTCCGCCACCAAATAACTGTGACTGAGGATAGGGGCCATATCCATAGTCCAGAGCATGATTTACAGCACTGATGAAATCATCCTGACTCATTGATTTGCAGTCTGATGACTCTTTGAGGTTCATAGTCCAAACGATATTGCTGAACTTGTCACCCATTCGCAAAAGTGCAATTGGACCAGCAGGCAGAAATTGTTGCCAAGCGCACTGGTTTTCCACTGTATGTTCCACTGTACAGATGATGGCATTTTGTGAATACTTCCATCCTAAGAAGCACGGACACGGATACGAGTGTTGGACATGATACGTGTCGGACACGCCGACACGGCAATTTTCAAAAAATGTTGGACAAGACTCGGCAGGGACACAACAAAAGACTATATTTTTATATTTCTTATATATTATACATATAAATATTATACAAAAGAAGTAAAAAATATAGAAGATTACACGAATTAAAAATAAAAAAAAGAACACATTTCACTACTTAATCGATAACAAATTCATAATTGGTTAATTATATTCCATAAAAAATATAAAATAAACAAACACATTAACACACACTAACAACAAAAAAGTTGTTCTATCAATACACAATACTATAAAGTCATAAATTACAAAAAATATTAAAACGTCACTACATTTAATCAACTATCCATCATCATAGCATACTTGCTTTTCCTCTTCTTGTTTGTTTTTCTTCTTCTTCGAACCAACAATTAGTTTCAAAATTTATAGTTGAGCCCCCGCATGTCCCTAAAGTGTCCAAAACGAGACATGCGTGTCCAAACCGTGTCCGTGGAGTGTCCAATATAAAAATAAATAATAAATAATTGGACACGTAGAATGGAGTGTCTGACACGTGTCCGACGAGTGTCCCACGCGTGTCGGTGTCCAACAAGTGTCGGACACGGGTACGGCTCTTCCAACAGAGTGTCCATGCTTCCTAGCTTCCATCCAGTTGTTTTGAATCCTGCTAACTCCCTCACAATTGACTTGGACCCATCAGCTCCAACCTGCAATAAACAGACATTTTTTTTAACAAATCTGACCCATAAGGGGCTTTATGCTTCCTGTTATCCTTTCCTTCTTAACATACAAAGTAACTTAATCGGCAAGCAAGTAGAAATTACCACCAACTTTGTGTACAAGCTATTGCCATCGCTCAGTTCCAGCTTTGCTAAACCTCCCCGAGTGGCCATTTTTATCTCTGAAGATGTGCCATCAACCCCCATAGATGACAAGCTTGGTGATAAAGTCATAGAAGTTAACCTGGAAGGATAGATTATCTTCTGGAAATACGGTTTATTAGTCTTAAAATTTGTCCAGTCCTCAATATTCCCTAGTATCTTGGTATTGCAGATTATCCTCCTAAATAACATATATCAAGATAGAACCTAGCAAGGAATGAAGAAAGCTATTTTGAACCCTTGCTTAAAGAAATCTGCAGTTTTGCACAACTCTGCAGAAAGCAACAGTATGTATCAACTCACTGTCAAAGGAAAACTTCTGGTAATTGAAGACCACGGACCAGAGGTGACCAAAAGAAAAATCATATCCATGCACCCAGTGATAACAGAACCAACCCAGCCTGGCCACTTCAACCAGTGAACCAGACACACCAGGCTGGTTTGACCAGTTTTATGTATCAAAAATTAGAACAGGGGCTTGTTCATGTGAGACTCAAAAAGTAAACTTATCATATATCATGTATTGCTAAGATGCTACAACCAACCTACCATTACACACTGTTGGTTATATCTTGAAACAAATGCTCCTTGTATTTTTATGGAACTGGACTGGGTGCTCCAGGTCAACCCACATTTGAACCAGTTGACCTGTGACCCCAGCCATCAAAATGGATTAATGTCCTTTCTAAATTTGATATGCATGCACCATTTCCTAACAATTTTAACACTAGTCAAGGAGAGAGGAGACAGGTGAGGAGGAGAATAAAAGGGAGGACAGAGGAAAAGAGTGAAGGGACGATAAGAGGAAAAAAACAGACAAAGCAAAGCAGAATTTCAATCTGAATCATCGGAGAGCATTCAGATTCCAGAACTCTAAAAAGAAAAGAAAAGTGAGAAAAGAGAGAGCTAGATATAGTCAAAAACCACCGCAGAGACAGACAGAGAAGAGAAGGAAAAATCAAAGAAGAGAAAAGAATGAGCTGAGAAGAAAGGAATTACTCCAAAAGGAAGAGCAGGAGAGAGAGAGAGAGAGAGAGAGAGAGAGAGAGAGAGAAGAACAAATTTGGGAGGAGAAAAAAATAATAGGGCTGAGAGATGAGAAGAGCAAAAAGGCAGGTCAGAGTTCAAGAAATCTCCATCTTAAAAGCAGCACCCGGAGGGAGCACTATCAATTAATTCTGGAAATTTTTCATATCTACTACTGATCCTATTTTACATCCAAAAACCCATTCATAGGCTACAGAAAACCCTAAAAATAAGAGTAAAAATCCCAAATTCATCAACATTGCATGTAGTAACTTGTACGGCAACATGTACGGCCTCAAATTTGATTCCCTTTCATCATAGGTTTCCCCACTTCCTCACTGTTATGTAAGGAAACCAAGTCTCCTTAGAGTTATTAGAAATTCTCTATTTTCTCTTTCTCATTATTGTTTTTCTTTTTCTCAAACATGGAAAAATAAAATCACGTAATTTCTTTTTCCTTTCCCTCTTGGTTTCCTTGGTCCAATTGACCTTAAATTTTATTAGACACTGGAAATTTCTCAATTTTCTTAAACAGACAGCTGATAAGACTCCAGTGATGATCATATAAGGATCCTCCATCAAATATATTACAAATGAACTATTATCATGGGACTGGTGGAGTCTGCCATGATCAAAGTGCTAGGACATTATGATGCATTAAAGCCATACAACAAAACACTGAAACTTACCAAAAGAAAATATAATAACTCAAGGATAATGGGTTTAAGATACCTCAAAGGCAAGGAAGAGCATTGAATGAAATCTTTTAAGCACTTTTTGAGGGATATGATCATAGAGCCAAAAATTGCCAATGAAGTATGCAGGGAATTTGTACAGAAAGAGCTGCATCCTCTTGAGGTAGCCCTAACGTGTGGCTCTCTACCTTACCCAATGATAGATAGCTTCCCAGCATGTGCAATTATCACTGGTGATAGTTTAACTGACCAAATAGATGAACGAAACACATGCACAAATGAGGACAGCTTATTCCCATGTGAAAGAAACAAATAGAATATTACACACGCTTTTAGGCCCAAAAAATTACATGATTTCCTAATTTACTAATAGGAAACAAAATTTCCTAATGAAAAGAAGAAATGCATCAAAACATTGTCTAAGGGATAGAAAACCCAAGAAAACTTAGAAAATAGTAGGGGAATATGGAATGCAAAAGCCAAGCAAAAACAACCTGAAGTGATGAAAAAACAGGGCTAAAGCAGGAGACAACACGTTTCATCAAGAAGTTTTCAAAAAATATAGATATATACAGCTCACTATTGTAAGTACCTGTACGCATGACAACAGAGATCTATGAAGCACCTTATTCTGCACCACACACCTGAACTAGAAACCCAAACCAACATCGTCTGCCATTACTAATTGCATGATTACAAAAACAAAATTGTCCAGAAGCTAAGTGTTCATTCCCTAGTATTTCTTTATCTGCATCTCTTGCATTGTATTTTGTGTATCCCAGGCCAGTATAATCCCAAACCTACAAGGAATCATACAATTACAGATTGAAAACTAACTGTATTATCCCAGGATGAATCATTAGTTTAATTCAAAAGACAAGCAAGCCAATCGTGGAGCAGACATACTATAGACTCTATATATTATAAGGCAATGATGCTAATGAGTGGAAATTGAGAAAAGAAAACAATATCAAAGTAAGTGCAAAAACATATAGAAATTACTTTTACTCTAAGCAGACAAGTTCACAGCACAAAAAAAGAAACCTGCACTATGCACAAGAAGCCATACACGTTCAGAAATAACAGCAAAGCAAAAGTTGCAGGTCATAACAATAAATTCTTTGTTTTATTTTATTTTAACTGATTAAGATAGCCATCAGTAAACCAATCGGGCTGGCTGACTAGACAAAGACACCAAAGATCTTGAGCATATTAGTTACTTCGTCCGTCCCATATTTTTTTGTCTACTCTTTCATTTTGTGATGTCCCTAAATCATGCGCATTTTGAAAAGTCGAAGTACTCACATAGTTGATTCTACAATATTATCCTTTTGATAAGTGTGAGAGCATTTAATTGTGAAATGGAGGGATAGTTATGGAAATTAATACCCAATTAGATGGGTGCGAACACAATAATGCTTGTCTCCTTAAAAAGTGGAATTTTTCATGCTGGACAAAGAGTATGGGACAGAGAAAATTAATTTTGGCATACTACTACGAAAGATAAAAACTTGCATTTTTTTCTTTCCTCACATAGAGGCATGACATGAAATTGAAGAAACCCCACTGAGGTGCCACCGGCCCATCTGGATGTCCTGGTCTGGCACACAGAGGGGTCCCTTTTTGCCCCAAAGTTCTGGCTGCCACTCTGGGCCAGATGGGCCCCTTGGCCCAGTTTTGGATGTTTTCACTGGAAATGCTCTTTTGTTACCCTTTTTGACCTAGAAAGCTTAGAAAATATCCAGAAACACTCTAGGGCTGCTCTAGGTTTGCCTAACTTGTTCTCCAAGGATTCTAAGTCTATAAATAGGAGCCTAAACTTTTGATTAAGAGGTGATACACAAAAGGTTACAAGCCAAGAGAGTCAAGAGACCTAGACTAAGAGAGAGAATTGAAAAGAACAACCATAGCCACCTTCAACCATCCAATTACACCCCATGGAGCCAGAAAATCCATCAATCTGCTTTAGTGGTTGATAACTTAACAGTACTTTTGTCATCCTAAAAGCCTAGACACACCTAAAACTTGTTCCAGCGAGTACTCGAGAAGGAGAACCTAAATGAGGCTAATTCATAAGTTCAAGTGCAAGTTTTATTCAGAGGCATTGTAAGGGAGATATACAACTCAAGATGATTTATTTGACATCTTTCAGGTTGGTTCTCATCTCTAATTACTGATTTGGTTGTTTTACTTGTTTGAATTGGTATGTTTAGGTTATTTGTTGATAAACTCACTTTCTAAGGTTTTGTCTATATCTGCAATTGGTTTGTGAAAGTTAATTTTTGGAAAATATTATTTTGGAAGGTGGAAGGTGGAAGTTTGGGAAATTGCCTAATCCTATTTAGTTGCTTTCCTTTTCCTATTGTTTGCTTTTTTGAAAAGTTGCTTTGTTTATTTGTTTGTTACATGTTTCATGTTCATCTGTTATATGTTGCTTTATGTGTGGCTCACTTATAAGTTTAAATTGCAAACCTGTGTGAACAGTGTGATGAGAAGAAGCCAACCTTTGGTTGGCCAGGAGGGTGCCTTACCCCTTTCCATCGTATCTTAGCCACCCAACTAGGTTATCCAGTGACAAAAGGACTATGCCTTCAAATGGATAAAATTGAGAATATGGTTTCCTGGAACCTAAAACAAGTGGTAACTCTTACAAATTAGCTACACTTCATGTCTGTGTAACCTTGTGGGTTTCAGATTTGTAGGCTTTCGGTTAACGGGCATTATAACAATTGATTTTATAATTTTGCTTCAAGGGAAAATTTGTCATATTGAAAGTTTTTTTTTTTTCTGAGTACATTGGAGGGCCAAAGCCCTAGGGGAGGGGAGAGAGGGAGTCGAACCCATGACCTCTTGGTTTGGGCGGAGGCGTCACTGCCACCGGGCTAACCTCACTCCTCCACATTGAAAGTTTAAAATGCTATAAACTCATCATTTTCCATCCATCTCATCTACTGACCATTAACGAAGGGGAGTTTTTATATATTATCAGTAAGGGTAAGGTGTGTTATTATAATTTTAAAATTTTTTAGCATGAGTGTAATTTTCCATCAAAGAAACATATGAATGAATTGACAAAAATGAAAATCATTACCTCCATCTTGTCAAAATAAGCATGTCGATGATGTTGAACATATTGCCAAGTGCGAATGTCTGCAAATTAGGAGCATCATTAAGGGAAAAAAGTATACGAAACATTTATCCATATATTTTGCGGTAAAATACTTCTATCCACGTATGGACAATGACACCATCACTTACAAACACAAGAAAATTGCACCTAATGAAAGCAAAATGTAAAATGTACATGAATTATATCTAAAGATAGGTTAGGACAATTTTACTGGAATTCTTAGCAAGATAAAATAATATGTGCAGCTCGTGCTTTAAGTGTCTAAAAATGGTACCAGTTCAGTGACTTCAGTCATACGATGAAATTGGTTTATGAATGTCAATGCACTGCAAAACAAAACAATAACCAAAAGCACAAGCACATGATCTTGAACTTCAATTTTGAGCTAATTGGTTGCTTACATTAGAATTACTGAGATGACTGACGAGTAGAACTGAATAGAAATTGAAAACGAGACCAATTTTCTCTGTTCTTCTCTGAAACCTAATTATCTAGAACATTATGCGATAATTAATTTTACATGCATATCGTAGGTACTTCCACCATGCATCCAGGTAAACACCAAGCATCAAGCTTACAAAATCATAATTGTCTATCTTTTCAGCTACCAAGAAAAAGAATAGTCTATCTTTTGTTGATGTCATTCCACAACAGACTGGTTTCATGACAAACATAATTTAGGCGGGAGAGCACTTCATATTTTCATCCACACAGCTATAAGGTTATTGAGAATATTAACTGCTTTCCCAACTTTTATGCAGTCTTCATGAAAGCATGATTTTGCTGAACAACACTGGCAAGTATCAGCAAGTAATACATGAAAACAATTACATCACACTTGCCATGTTTACCTCAGCCAATCCCATCACTGTAAGCCATTATAGTAGTCAAATGTATAAGTTCTACATTTATAGAATTTTAGTTTCCTTTTAAACATATTTAGCATATTGGAACTGGGAATTGTGATAGGCTCTCTAAAAATGCATGCAAAGTAAAGAACATGAGATTTTGAAGGTAGAAGTACAGAAGTCAGGTAGATCATCTTTCTTTATGCAGTCTACCCTCCTCAGCGCAGGATTGCTATCAATGATGGGAACAGTCAACTGTTTTGTCAATGGCATGCTAGCTGCAGGCATATGGAAAGTCATTAGTAGCTTTTGCATAAGTTTAATGTAATTAATTGGCACATGCTTATATGAAAAGGCTAATCTTCTGCAATTAGAAATGTAGAACACCAATAAATGTTTGAAATTGCCCCATACTGCTCCTTCGTAAACCATGCGGTGGTCCGTCACTGGGAAATCAAAGGCAAGGTAAGAACTCCTCTTTTCCATAGATAAAATTATCCCCTAGAAAGTGCCAAAGGTGTGGAACCCATAATGCAATATGTATGCAAAGCTGTGTTACCATAATACTCTACTACCATAGTGAATTGCGTTTTTGGTACGGTGTTCCGAAACATGGTACTCTAGCATTCTAAAACGGTGAATTTAACGATCCCAAATTTTTTTCTATTTATATCTTTGAAGGTCACCTAACGGAAGAAAAAAAATCAATTATAATAAACAAAAATATAGTAAGAATAGGATTTTGGCATAACAATATGCAAAAAAATAGGCCATACTACTTTTAGAATTTTTTTTAGATGATTAATTTTAAAAAAACATAAATTATGTTTTATTAAATGTCTGATTATTAAAGAAAATTCTATTAGAAGTACCTTAATTCTAATAATATACTTTATAGAAATCTACTCCTAGCGTACCACATTTTAGAACATGTGGCGTACCACATTCCCGTTCCTGTTCCCATTTCACGTACCGAAACGATCCGCGTTCCAGGTAATATAGATGCAAAATATAGGCCAACATCACACAAAACTAAACCTTAACTTCTCAATAAGTCTACAGTAGGCACTATTAAAGCCTAAAGCTGAATATTGCCTTTTAATCCCGAAAAATATACGAAACTCAAATTTGCATGCTTTAATTCATAATAGACTACACCCGCTCTCAAAGGAGGACCAGTTCTATTCCCTTCATCTGCACCACCACAATCATAAGACCCTACCTGCCACACCACCATAACTACTCTCCTAACTCTGGGTCTTCTCTTAATGATGAATACCAAGCATGCTGACCTAGTGTCACGGGACGACTCTAGCGGGTCAAGTATGTCTGTTACCGGCTAGGGACGTCCACGTGTGGCGCTTGCTATGCCCCTCGAGCAAGCCCGCCAAGCAACAAAGCACTCTCCACAATTTACAGCGGTTGCACAGAATTTAAGACAAATGGTATTGAAATATGAACATTCTCATTAATTAAAAGGCAATATTTACAGCGCTTAACATGCTAGAAAGCAAGTAAGAAAGAGCTTGAAAGCTTTACAATTCACCGGGTAGAAGGTGGTCAATATATGTACCCCCCCCTAAATATAGCATTCTGAGCCATTACAAAACTGACATGAGGAAACATTAACATGGCCGAGGAGTTATAATGCCTCGGTAGAAAATCTAAACGAAATCCAAAAATTACAAGATTTGACACTGGAAAATTACATGATAAAAGCTATACATGGAAAAAAAACCTAGCTTAATTTGCCCTCCGGAGTTAGGAGAAATGCTACGCCAAAGTTTGACAAAAAGGAGAAGAATGTGCAAATTTTGGCATTGGTCTTTCTCATAGCTCGGAGGGAATTACATCGAGGGCTTGCTAGGCCAAAAAGTCCTAACTATATACAATGTTTTGGACGCGGGGTTGTGCGGCAAATTATGCACGAATCATCATGTTGACACGGGGCCTTTGTTGTTGCCTGCTGATATGGCTAGCTGTTGGGCACGGCTGGGCACCAGGCAGCGCAAGTGTTGGGGCACTGAGGCGCTGCTGGGCGCTGGGGCGGGTAAGTGTGGGACGCTGTTGGGCGCAGGGGCACGCAGGTGTTGGGCACTGGGGCATTGCTGGGCGCTAGGGCGCTGGCAACCCTTTGGCCACTTGTTGAACATTCTGTGGCCCCTTTAACAGGGAGGTTTGGGCACAAAAATGAGACGTCATGGGGTGCCGAGAGGCCGCCCGTGACACCTAGGCACGACATACCACACCTTAAAAGTGGTAGGAGAAGATCCCATATATCTCTGGTGAGTCATGAGTGGGTAGTGAATCAGTACATGGTTCCGTAACTCTGTGTCATCCCTCACATGCAGCTCAAATTTGTTGCAATATTATCCCGCTTGACCAGACTAGCAATTGCCCACCAACCAAGAACACTAGGCATCCTGTGTATACACCTCAAATTATCACTATTTGGGCCTTCCACTATGTATCCTGTGTCCCATATCAACAAAGCAAGAATAAATCAGGCCAAGCAGCAAAAATAACCAGGCTAGCAGCCCTGCATCGCCTGTTCAAAGTGGGGATCACAAACCACCTTACCCTTTGACACCTTCAAATAATCTGCCAGAAGGGCCTCTTGTCCGTAACTATCCTAAACAAGTCTAGGAATCCAGTCCTCAAACAGAAATCTTTTCACAAAGATAAAGCTGAGAAACCATTTCATGACAACTTGGCCTTTAGGCATCATCTGCGATGAGAATTTTTCTGTTCAATAATAAAGCTAAAAGCCAATTAAAGACTTACAATCTTCAAAAAGGAGACAAAGAATGAAGCCTCTTCTCTTCCTTTTTGTTCAAGTTGCTTTTTATTTTTGACCAATGTAACCAATAAAAAGGCTGGACAGAAGTAGTGAAGGAAAAATGTACACCATTTCTGTAGAAATGTTTTTCTACTGGGACACATAAAAGTGGTGTCTTACTTATCAAAAATTAATGGGCCACATAGAAGTGGGTGTCTTACTTATCAAAACAACGAGAACAACAACAATGAAAAATAATAGATATGAAGGATAGTGAGGGGATCAACCAATTTATGCAAACTACCCATAAAACTACAAAAATTCAACATTATGGACAAAAACTCACTGCAATGTACACATAATATTACAAGATTGTCAAGCCAGAGTAAACTAGGCATAAGGTAAATGCAAAGTATTTTAATTACCTAGGGAACAAGCTAGAGCCATGCCAACCATGCTGCCTCCAATGTAGCAATGTCATAGTGAGGAACATTATTTGTCAAACCACGCTTGTCCCCCAACTCCTATAATGTTTGAAGAACATTCTTACTTGAACCTATAACCTCATGAGATAATGATGATTATTCCAAGGATAGTGGCAGTAACTGAATCCAAATAAAATACCCAACTAAGCAAAAGCTAATATTTAATGACTAACGGAATACAATTCTTATATTTAGAAAAATAAATAATATCACATGGAGGAACTACAATCTTGTTAGTGCTAAGATAAAAACAAAGTAAAAAAACTAGTGAATAAAACATGAAATTATTTAAATAATTGATAAGCAGTAAGAGAAATTACTCATATCTTGCACAAGTAATCATGGTTATTACAGTAACAGACAAAACAACAGGTAGTCAGCAAAAATTTTTCTCATAACCATGGTTTTCTAGAGCGAGAGAAACTTCTTTAAGCTATCAGCTCATTACAAAAAAAATATGCAGCTCAGAATTTCAGATTTGTTAAATGGAAAGCTTTTACAATTTAAAATTATCACAAAATTTAGAAAATGCCTTATGATATCTCTATGGGGTATGCATGTGTTGCTTTCCAATTCCCTTATTTCATAAAGGAACACAAAAGCACCTGCTTCTGTCCCATATCATAGCTCAAACAGTTGGTGACAGATATTATTCTTTCAACATCATATAATGGATCTTTACTTATCAAAAAAAAAACAACCGCCTATTGGAGTTATAAACAACTGAAGTCTGTTGTAATTACTTGGAGACAGCAGAATAGAGTTGTGTAACATAGCTGATTTTTAATTTTCCATTGTAACATAGAAGATTATAAATAAATAAATAAATAAAAGTATCAAAGGGGATGGCTCCCATGTACAAAAACAGGTCAAACCATGATAATCAACACAAACCAAAACAAAAGAAAGGCCTATACACTCAACAGCACAAAAGAAGGCCTACCAAAACCCCATTTTAATTTTTTTTGGTGCAGGCCTACCAAAACCTTTACAATCCTAGAGAACCATCAAAATCCACTAATCAATAAATATTAGGGAAGACCCTTGTGAAGACCAACTATACAGAATAGCTAAAAAGGAACTCTTGAGTCTATAAAACGCTCCTCCATCATTTGGAAAGTCTTCCTGTTCCGCTGCCCCTATTGATTCACACTAGGAAAAGAGAAGCCAACAACCACACTTTCCTCCTATGCTTCCCCCCCCCCCCCCCCCCCCCCCCCCCCCCCCCCAAAAAAAAAAAAATTACATCACTATTTTGCAAACCAGAAAGTTTTGCAGCTGTATTACAAAAAGTCTCCTTGCAAAGTGATAAATTTGGCCACTAAATTTGAATTGATGCCCACAAGCTAGCAGCATAAAGTGATAAAATTACAATGTTCAAAGAAAATGTTAACATGAATTGAAGAGAAGCGGTGTAGGGGTAAATCAAAAGCCTTCAACAGAGACTAAATAGAAAGCCAAGAGAATAATGGTCCATACGGGGTTTGAAGTAAAAATTACATTGCTAGTTTGCGAACCAGATAGTTCCGCAGCAGCAGCATTACAAAAAGTCTTCCTCGCAGTTCTCAACCCATAAATATTTGAAGCAATTCTTTTTGCAATCACGCTGTTTCCAGTACACAAAGTATTAGAGAACAATGAAATGATTAATCAATGCCTCATCATTATTTCCATAATCTTCAGTAAATAAAACTTATATATTTTTCTTTTGGTAATTAAATAAAACTTGTATAAAACAACAGAATTCAGATGAATTACTGCAGAATTCTCTCTGACTTCCCAATCGAATTTTCAAATTCCCAAATAGCCAATCGAAATTTTCAAACCCCTCAATTCCCAAGAAGTTATATGAAGTCTCTCTGACTCCAAATTCTCAATCTAATTTTCTTGAGTTTATTTTTTTTTTTTGAAAGCTGAAGAACAAGAATGTAGGTTCACCAAAATGCAAAAATCCAACACAAATTTGCAGCAATACTCATCATTCTGAATATATGTTTACGCTAATTTCACAACTAACAGATTTTTATCTAACACTCTGCGAAGCTATATATATACTGCAGCGACCTATACATATACCTGTATATGAAGTATGAACAAACATCTATATATATAGTGTGTATGTATATGAGATACATGTTTTTACTGATAAATGTGAAATGAGAAATGCGAACCTGTTCATTTCCGAGACTCAACGAGTTCACTGTTTGTATGCTTAGGGAGAGAAGTTTCAGAGAGAGAAGCAGGGGGACGACGCTAGTGAGTCAGACGCGAGTGAGTCAGACCCGTGTTCATGTGTGTAGGGGATGACATAGGGGGTGTTTGGACGGCTCTTTAAAAATTCATAAGCTATAAGCGCAAGCCAAGTTTGAAAAGTTAGTTTTTGGAATAATTATACTTTTTATCTCCTTTTGACTTGAGTCTCTTCAATTATTCATCTAGCTGTGTGCATATGAATTTTGTTGGCCAAAATTGTGTAATTATCTCACAAGAAAGTAAACTGTATTTACTGAAGGCAATCCTTTATTTTAGCATTAAAGTATTTTTGATGTTCTAATTTAGAGAGAAAAAATAACAAAAATAACTTAGTGACAAAATTTTCATTAAATCTAATAATTTTAATTTATTTTGCAGATAAGTCTAAATTATAGGGAGTTATGTATTTACTTTAAATCACGAGTAGGTCACTTAATTTTGACTCAAACCACAAGTGGATAAAATGTAATTATCTCTTTTTAAAATAACTTTTTCAAACTTAAACTTGTTTTAAAAAATCAATTTTAAAATGAATTTTTCAAACTTAGGAGGGTATTTAGATTACTATTTAAAAAAGTTATAAGCCATAAGATTAAGCTATTTTTTTTTTTTATGCTTCGGCTAAATAAAACTACAAGCGAAGCAACTACTCACTCAGAGGGGATTTCTAACATGTTAGCCACTAAAAGTGGTCCAAGTTGTTTGTGGGATACTTCAAGGAAAACAAAATATCATTATGATCATTTCGTAGGCTTGCAAGCTTGTGGGCACATTTGTTACCTTCTTTTAGAGTGTGCTTAAATGTGCAGTTACATCTATAGAAGATGAATCTTGCATCCTCAACCACAACCCTGAAGGTCAATTGCTGGTACCCAAATGATAGTAACATGTGGCTGCTTTCTCTTTAGAGTAGAGCTTCTCTCTCTAGTTTCTGCTAACATTCATCTTTGAGCTTCCTCCTCTGCGAGTGTAGTCCCAGGTCTTCCCTCTCCTTTCTTCTATCTCTCTCTACCTTCCCTTCCTCCATTTGTAATATGTGAGATTTGGTTTCCTGCTACACCCTTTAATCCGTGACCTCCCCTTTGATCTTCCATACATATCTGTAAGAGAAATATATCCTCTACTCTTATTGTTGACCTTAGTTCATTTACTTTCAACCAATCAATACAACCATTTATTCCCTTCTTTAACCCTCTTTCTCCATTCACCTTGACCCTGTTCTATCAGTTTCAACTTTAAAGCCTTCATCCTTTAGTGGCCTTTCTAGTATGGAAACCCAAGAGGAGGACATTCTAATCCTCTCTCTAGATCCAGATCCCAAAACCGCTGCATCCATAGAATCAAATTGGTTGATTGGGAAAATCATTACAGCAAAGACCATAAACAAAAATGCAGTCAAAACCATCATCAACAAGGCTTGGGGTTTGGCAAGCACTATAGGTGTGTGGGAAGAGAGTTTGAATACATTCATATTGTGTTGTTCTATTGAAGCAGATAAGAAGAAAATTCTGGATAAGGCACCATGGACCATTATGAGCAACTTAATGGTGATTAAACAATGGAATCCTAGTCTCACTGTGGCTGAGGTGAGTTTTGAGACATCACCTTACTGGATTCAGGTTCATGGACTTCCACCTGACAGGATGACAAAGCAAAACGCTATTAAAATTGCAAATACGATTGGAACATTATTATTTATTGACGAGTGGAGTACAAATGAAGGCAGTTTCAGCAAATGCTTGCGTATTAGGGTGGAAATTGAAATCTCCAAGCCACTGAAAACCGGTTTTAAATTGAGAAGAGAAGGTATGTCGGAGCTAAATATTGAGTTCAGATATGAAAGACTTGGTGATTTTTGTTTTTGTTGTGGAAGAATAGGGCATGTTCTAAGCGATTGTAAAGCGGGAGATAGCAAGAGAAACCCAAAATATGGTATTCAGTTAAAAGCGACCTCCTTTCAAAACTTTGGTCCTGTAAGAGATGTATCCGAGGTTATCCAAGAAAGGAGCGGAGAAAATGAAACTCCTATGATGCAAGCCACATTAAAGGGGAGTCTTGAAAATCATACTGGTTGTAGAGAGTGCTACAAAACGGGCAACTGGGGGGCGATTACCGATGAAAGAGAAGAGGAGGCAAGAACTGTGGCGCGTGCAGATACGTATTCTATGGAGGCGAGTGAGCAATCGTACCTCAGGAGTCATGATCTGACACAGTCTCTGCCGCGCCTATCCATCGTGTATGAAGATGAAATTACAGAGAGGAATATAGTTGAGCCAAGTGGCAACCATCAGCATGTAACGACAAAGGTGAGCCAGCAAATTGAGGTAAATCGTAATCTTTTAATGCCCCAATTTGCGAACAGCAATTGTATGGAATGCCCTAACATAGGGGAAGGAGGATGGAACAACAATGATACAGCAGACCATTTAACAGAACAAATTAGGCTCCCCTTGATGGCCCAAAACCCATAACCCAATTTAGTTATTCAATTAGAGGGCCCTATTTCTAGTGCAAACAAAACAGCCTAAACACAACCAGAGCAGCCCATTAGTTCTCAATACCACCAAATAACTACCACCAAATAACTACCACCAAACCAAACCTTGGCCAATTGGATCAATCCATTACTGCAATAAACTCAAGCCCATCTGATATGATTTCTTTCTCCCTCCCACCTGATATTCAAAAAGCTTTATCAAAGGATTTACATAACCTCTCACTAAAACGAAAGTCAGAGAAAGTTCAGCCAGAAAATAGCCCATGTGCAAAGAAAGGGAGAGGGTTGGACCAAACTTTCTACAAGTCCATGGCCAATGCAGATGACGATAGCCCATCACATAGTTTAGCAGAAGCTAACACAAGTTGCTACCATTTTGTAAAGCAAATAAGACGAACCAAGTTCAGGAAGAAAATAAGGAATACCACCTATGATCAAACGAAAAATCGAATCTGTGACTGGAATTTGGAGGAGGTCAATGTTGAATAGGATTTTCAAATTACTACTATGGCTGAGGAGGCGGGCCTTACCATGCCCCCCACTTCACCATGATTGGATTGATTTGGAATTGTCGAGGGTTGGCTTATACCTCGACAGTTCGTCAACTAAGGGCCTTCATAAAGGAGACTAATCCAGATTGGCTCTTTCTGTCTGAAACTAAGCTGATTGAGAATAAAACTGAAAATCAACTACGGCAGTTGGGTTTTACAAACTATAAAATTTGCCCCGCAGTGGGTAAATCAGGTGGAATATGCTTGGCATGGAAAAATGGTGTTGATTTAGAAATTATATATGCTGATCCAACTATAATCTCTGCTCTAGTTTTCTCAGAACCCCCAGAGCACTCTTGGCTACTTAATGGCATCTATACCCCTGCTGCTAGGCATCTACAGTGTAAGCTCTGGGATTCTATGGAGTACATTGTAAACATCTATCAAGGCCCAGCTATTTTCATTGGAGATTTTAACAATGTGATGTCTCAAGTTGAGAAAAAAGGTGAGAGGCCTTATGCTGAATCTTCAAGAGGTGGTTTTAGGGGTGTTATTGAAGGCATGGGCCTAGTAGATTTGGGTTTTTCAGGAAATCCTTTTACATGGTCAAATAATAGATTGGGTCTTGCAAACATTAAAGAAAGGTTGGATAGAGGTTTAGCTAGTCCAAATTGGAGAGCTATGTTCCCAAAAGCTACAATTTGCCACTTCCTGCCATAAGGTCTGATCATGCCCCTCTATTGTTTGATTCCATAGGTGAAAAAACAACAGTCAAAAGGCCTTTCAAGTTTGAAGCCATATGGACCAGAGATCCATCCAGTCATAGGTTGGTTCAAGGTGCATGGTCCAATCCAGTCCAAGGTTCACATGCTTTCAATTTATGCAAGAAAATCAAATACACCAAATAAGCTCTCAAAGTTTGGAATAAAGAGCATTTTGGTTTTTGTGACTCAAGGATAAGGGATTTAATGTAGCAAATTGATGCAATACAACATCTAGAGCCTTCAGAGGGAAATGTTAAAGCCGAACAGGCCCTAAAGTATCAAATCAAAGAATAACTCCTTAGAAAAGAAGTGTTGTGGAAGCAAAAATTCAGGATTCAATGGCTGCGAGAAGGTGATGCTAATACTAATTTTTCCATACTACTACAATTATCAGAAGACGTAGAAATTCAATTGATTCCCTGAAGTTAGAGGATGGGTCCTGGGTTAATGATAGGGAGAAGATTGGGAATGAATTTGTGCAATTTTTCAAAGATTTATTTGCAACATCTAATCCAGACATACCTGATTGGATATCTGAGTTTATCATTCCAATGGTCTCAGATTATGAAAAGGAAGCTCCAAATCAGGTATGTCTAATGATAAAATGGTAGCTCCAAATCAAGCTGCATTTGTTCCCAACAGATGTATTAGTGAGAACACCATTCTAGCTCAAGAGATAATCCATACCATCAAAAGAAAGAAGGGCCGAGGAGCTTTGATGGCCATTAAGGTGGACATGGCAAAGGCATACGACCGAATGGAGTGGCAGTTTCTTCTTAGAATTCTGAAATGCCTTGGCTTTCTTGAGATGTTCATTAATTGAGTGAACCAATGTATTTCAACACCATCTTCCTCTGTTTTAATCAATGGTGGTCCAATTGGTCATTTTACTCCTCAGAGAGGTCTTAGACAAGGAGACCCATTATCTCCCTTTCTCTTCATCGTTTGCAGTGAATTTCTATCTCGCATCCTTGTTTATGCTGAAGAAAAAAATTGGATCCATGGAATCAAAATTGCTCGAAATTGTCCCCCCCCCCCCCCCCCCCTTCTCACTTGATGTTTGCGGATGATCTTCTCATCTTTTGTAGAGAAAATAGTGAGGAGGCCAGGGCCATTAGAATATGCTTGGAGATGTATGGAGATTGGTCAGGTCAAGAAGTGAATAAAGATAAATCAGCCATCTTTTTTAGCAAGAATGCCTCTAGAGATACAATTCTCTCTATAAAGCAAGAGCTCGGTCTAAAATAAGGTAAAGGTGATGCTATACACCTGGGGCTTCCTATGTTCATTGGAAGATCTAAACAACAAGCTTTTGGGCAGATTGTGGACAAGCTAGACTTCAAGCTCAAAGGTTGGAAGAGCAAAGTCTTGTCTTTTGCAGGTAGAACTACTCTAATTAAAGTTGCAGCAGTCTCTGCCTGTTTATGCTATGTCATCTTTTAAGCTTCCAAATTCCACTTGTGAAGTGATGGATAGTAGAATTCGCGAGTTTTGGTGGGGATCTTCCCCGAGGAAGAAAGCCTGTTATCTAAAGGCTTGGGATTAGATATGCAAGCTCAAGGATGTTGGGGGTCTCGTTTTTAGAAAATTTGCTCTCACAAATCGTGCTCTAATAGCAAAGTTAGGATGGAACCTTTTGAAGGGGAGCAACAATCTCTGGTCATCTCTTCTTCTTAAAAAGTATTATCATCATTAGCAGTTCATGCATATTGATAAGAAAGCATCCAATTCTTTTGTTTGGAAGGGCATTCTTGATTGTAGGGATCTGGTCAGTAAAAGGGCTTGTCGCAGAATTGGTGATGGATCTTCTATTGACATATGGAAAGACCCTTGGGTCCCCAATTTGGCCAATTTTAAACCCATTCCTACTCATAATATTACTACTTCACCTAAAATGGTTAGTGAGTTGATAGATAGAGGTGGTCATGCTTGGAATATTGATACTCTTCTTAGTCTCTTTGATTACCAATCCATTCAAGAGATTTTGAAAATTCCTTCCCTGTTACCGCAATAGCTGATTCTTGGACTTAGATCCCTCATATCCAAGGAATTTTCTCTTCTAAATTAGCTTATGGTTGTGATATCAATGAAGATTTATTACTAACTACAATTCTAAATGTTCAAGATTGGAAAAGACTTTGGAGCTTAAATATTCGTAATAGGTATAAGCTTATGCTATGGAGGGTGGCAAGTGATGTTCTTCCTACAAGGGCTACTTTGGCATCAAGGTTCCATGTTGAGGATCAGTCATGTCCTTTATGTGGTGCTTATACTGAGTCTATTACTCATATTTTCTTCCTCTGTCCCATAGCCAAAATGCTTTGGTTTGAGTTTTGGGGTTTTCGCACAGAATGTGTCATGGCATTTTCAACAGCAGATTGGATCATAAAACTACTGAATCTAGTTTCTTTGGGTCTGCCCTCAAATCCCCCTCCCCTCAAGCTGACTGCCTTTGCAACTATTCTTATGGACCGTATCTGGAGATGGAGAAATTTGGTTATTTTTGAATCTAAAAAAGCCAACCCAAATGTCATCAAGAAGAAAATCTATGAACTATGGATGGAGCATTCTATTGGGAGGCATATTGATAAGCAACTTTACCCTCATGCCCTTGCCCAAAGTGTTGGTGTGATCAACTAGAGCCCTCCATCTCCTGGAGTGATAAAGGTGAATGTTGATGCAACCTTTATAAAAGGGAAGATGGCTATTGCTGCGGTTGCAAGAAACAATCATGGAGTAGTTATTCGCGTTAATGCTGCATTGGGTTTGACCTCTTCTGTTCTTTCAGCTGAAGCTCTAGCAGTTAGGTTGGCAGCAATCTGGGCTGTGAGTGAACAATGGCAAGAGGTGATTTTTGAAAGTGATTCTCAGGTTGTTATCCATGCTTGCTTAGGTATTCTCAAACACCCCCCTTGGACTATCTGTGCTATCATTGATGATATTCTTGCGCTTAAATTGTCAAGGGAGGTTTGGTCATTCGCCTATGTTCCTAGAGTTGCTAACAAGGCTGCTCATGAGATGGCAGGTTGGGCCCTCCAAAATTCTTTCTGTGGTTCTCTTTTAGGCACCGAGCTTCCCTTATCAATGCAGATAGTGGTCGATCAAGATACACAGCAAGCGCCCCTTGACAGTTTTTCGTAAATGTTTATGTTTTGTTGTTTTTGTTTCTTTTCCTTTCCTGTTTTCTGACCGTATTTGTCATCAGCAAAAAAAAAAAAAGAAGGTCAATTGCTGGGTATGACCTCCCTAGATTAGTTGTTGCTTGCTTTAAATCAGTTCCACTTCAATCTCACTCATACCCTTTTTCAAGATGATTGTAAGGCCCCTGTAAATGCCCTATATTTCGGCTTCTAGACTTGAGCAGTCTTTGATTTTTCCATAATAACTTTGAATTCAGGTTCCTCTTTCAGCCATGAATAGCCCACCATACCTGGCTGGTCCTGAACTTCCTCTAGTACTTCCATTTGTATTAAGCTTCAATTTACCTGCATTTGAACAACAACAATTTGTTAGGATAGGAACTTTAGGCCAATTGCATCATGTGTTTGGAAAGCCTCTTTAATCTCATTGGCTAACATATATACATGGTGTATGCTTCCTTGTATATTGTTATCTAGGTTTTCAAAAACTTTTTTATTTCTATCTTTTCAGATTTGCCAACAAGTGGCTGCAAACATAATATGCCAGAAAGTATCACCATATATAGATTTCTTCCTAAGGTTGTTGTCAATCCATGCAGATATAAGCTTTGCAATCTCCCTAAAGTACCACTGGTCACTTTTAATAGAAATCCACATTCCCCTAGCTTCACTACATTTTCTTAGAAGGTGGTCCATATCTTGCATGAGTATTCCACATCTAGGACATGTGGCATCGTAGTTAATGCCCCTATTAGCCCTCATCTGGTTTGTAGACAATCTACCATGTTTGATAATCCAGAGGAAGACTTTCATTTTCTGAAGTAGCTTAATCTTCCAAAGCCATTGACAATCTTCTTGACCATTATCCGGATTAGCTATCATATCATAAACTGAAGCTGTTGAGAAAAAATGCCATTAGAGGAGCCAGTCCAGTGTAGGGAATCTGGATAGTTGGCAAATTTAGGAATTTGAATGTTCTTGATTTTAGCAGCAACTTGAGGAGTAATGAGGTGATCTATACTTCTTAGATCCTAGTCACCCTCAGCATTTATGAGACTAGAGACTTTACTTTAGTTATTGGTATGAGGTACACAAGATAAAAAGGCAAGAGGTTTTTCCCCGCACGGCCAATCATTCTAGAGAAACATTTTTGAACTATCCCCAACAGTCCATTTAGTTCCTAATTTGAGGGTATCTGTAGTTTTGATGATGCTTTTTCAGAGATGAGAAGCCCTTCTGTTAGAAGGCTATTCAAAAAGAGTGGTTCTTAAGGTATTTATCTTTTAGGATTTTGAGCCAAAAAGGAGTATCATCGTGTAGTAATTTCCATCCCAATTTAGTCAAAGGGGCCATATTCTGATTTCTAGCTTTTCTTAGACTAAGGCCCCCATCCCTCTTTCTCTTGCAACTTGATCCCAACTCATGAGATGCATTTTTTTCTTTCTTTCAGTATCTCTCATAGAAAATTTCTATTAATTGTCAATATCATTACAGATACTGACAAAAACTTTAGCAGTTTGCATGATATATATGTAGGAGTTGTTGCAGTAACAGATTGTATAAGAGTGGCTCTCCCTGCCATAGTTAAGGTAGTGGTTTTCCAGTCAGCCAACTTTCTATGGAGGTTTTCAATTATATACTGAAAATGCCTTCTACTAACTCTATTATGCAAGATAGGTGCTACAAGATATTTCCCTAAATCCTGGGTTGGAGGCATGCCACACCTAAGGCTAAGGGATTGACATAGCTCTATTTCTGGGAAAGTTAGGAGAGACAAGAAGTTTAAATTTTTGAAAATTAATTTTATGACCAGATATATCACAAAAATCTTTCAAAACTTCTGTAATAGTATCACATATGTTATCTTTAGCCTTAGCAAAAGCATAAGATCATCAGTAAAGAAAAGGTGAGAGATAGAAGGAGCATTTCTAGCGACTTTGAGTCCTTCCTAGTTTCCCTCTTTAACATGTTGATAAATCATAATAGACAATCTCTTCATACATAAAACAAACAGATAAAGGGATAAAGGGTCTCCTTGCTTAAGTCCTCTTACAAACAGATAAGGGGATAGAGAATCTTCTTGCCTAAGTCCTCTTCTTAGAGAGAATTTAAGTAAATGTTTCCCATTCCAACAAATAGCCACTTTAACTGAACACAAATAGCCATTTTTAGTGGAGAACCAAACACAGTTTAAAAAAGTTATAAGTTTAAGCCATAAGTTATTACAAAAAGTCACATCCAAACACCCACTAAACTAGTTCTAAAAAGTCACTTTTTTAGTAGGAGTCAAACACATTTTTAAAAAGTCATAAGTTTAAATCATAAACTGCTAAAAAAACTAACATCCGTACACATTCATAATTCTTGGACTACCTTAGCTCGGCCCACACGTGCAGACCCGCTTGGTCCATAGTTTCTTGGCCCAAAAAGTCGTGAGCCTTTTTAACTCGTTTGCATGACCTTGGAATTAAATTATTTTTTCCCTTTTACTAGTTTTTTAATAAAAATTCCAATTTTTTTTTTCATTTGCCAAAAAAAAAAAAATCTAGAGAGAGAGAGAGAGAAGCTAACAAAACTAAAGGAACTAGGATTTATAGTCATTTAGGAAAGTGGAAATCCAACTTATGTGGTTTTTATTTATGAAAACAAGACGTTTTAGAAACAAAAATTACTTTAAGCTTATATTAGCAAATATTAAGACAAAACTGAATGTCAAGTTCTAAGAATAATTAAAATCCTTTCTTCTTCTTCTTCTTCTTCTTTTTATTTATTTGAAAAATGAAAATGTTTTGGAAACGAATTTTTCAAGAAGCTGAAAAATGGAATATTGGAGATGTCTCTTGGCAACTCTTCCATTTCAAAAATAAATAAATAAAATGCTAAAGCAAGCTTGAATAAACTCTACCAATATTGATCTAAAAAGGAAGTGACGAAACTAAATTTGATATTTTACATTCTCTATTGTTTTTGGATTCTTCATTTTGTGGTATAACAGTCATGCAAGATGATATCATCACTTTGGACAGGGTATTAAAAACATCACAATTTATTTCAATTTGATAATGAAATAGAGAATGCAAAAATACATTTTGAAATAATTTTTTTATGTCGATCTAATAAATTATAACCCAATTTTTACAAGGATTGAAAATTCTATAAATTAACAAAACTTAAACCAAAACAACAGTCTCTGATCTTATATAACTAAGAAATGAATGAAAGGAAAATTATTGTTTCGATTATTAATCATATATAATTTTCGTAGTGTGTTAATTGATAGCAATCTCTCTCTCTCTCTCTCACACACACACAGATATATATATATATTAAACTAAAAAAATTCAAACAAAATTTCTTGGGTTGAAATATTTAAGTACTGAATTTTTATATCTAAAAAGTAAACATATATTTATAAACCATTGAATATGCTTAAATAATTGTTGAATCAAAACAAGCCCTGCAAAAAATTTTGGGGTAAGTTTTTTACCTCATTCCTCATGAAATGAACATGTAAACAATTCCTCAAGAAAGGTACTTCTTTTTTCTCCTCTCCAATTCTCCCACTCTAGGGAAGAAAAGAAATGTGACTTTGAGGGGATTCTTGTCAATCCAAAATACTTTTCTTCCCCACCTTCTTAGCCATGCATACAAGAGATAGTGCCTATCATCCCCCCAATACCTTTCTCCAAATAAAGCTCAAGGTGATCCATTTATTTTCCAAAGATAGAAACAAAAATTGATTCTTTCTAATGATATTGGAACAGACACCAGGATTAAGATAAGTAAGGGTAATTCTAGCTTGGTGAAGGATTTTGTCCTTAAAATTGGATGATGTGACTTTTTGCACATGCATACACAAATTAACTTCCAAACAGGTGAAAAAGAAAGTTTTTGTAATTGGTCCTCTCTTTTCAGGAAAAAAAAATTCAGCACAAAAGTAGCGCTTGTGATTTTAGATATTACTTCTGTTTTTATTTTTTTTTCCTTTGGTATATTTGGTGTGCCCCTCACCGTAAAATTAAAATTTAAGTGGCTATAGTTGATAGTTGATACTATCTTACTAGAGAATACTTGTCCTATCTCTTCAAAGAGGGCAATGAAAGGTCTCATTTTCCATTTCTATCTCATCAGTATACCAAAACCATAATGTAAAGAACTTTAAGTCCTTCCTTCTGAAATTTTGCTACAAAACATGCTTTTGTATTCAATTCTTGTCCATTAAACAAAACCTAGCCATTTTTTTTGATATATTCTTAACTAATATTTCCACAATTGTCTTTTTTTTTTTTTGTTAACTTGCCAATATCAAGAAACATCCTCTAATGTTGTTGAGGGTGTCTTTTTGTTTTTTCCTTCTTAACCTTCAAACTCTTATCATTTTGTAGTCCTTCGATTTCCTTTCTAATACACTTTCAAATTGCTTTGTATGTAGAGATTTAGAGAAAATTAACCAGTTCCTTTCAAACTTTGGCCTATGTATAACGATAATATTCATTAAAATACTTGGTGGCCTCGCGATATCCGATTTGTCTCTCACATGTAAACATCTGAAAATTTTGTGTTATTATCTTGAAAATATGGAATGAATTACATCATAAGGGATCCAATTCATGAACATTATGGAATGAATTACTTTATAATGAATTCGACCAACTCAGGCTCATAGAACAATGGCCATTTTACAATATGGAGAAGGAAGAAAAACCACCCCCTAAAATGCCTAGTGGCAAACAAACAAAGAAGCCTTTATAATCATGTTGTTCTGTCTTTTCCGTTCAATATCTTCACATCTCTCTCTCTCTCTCTCTCTCTCTCTCTCTATATATATATATATATATATACACATTCACATTGCCAACGCATGGAAAAAGCAAAATAGCACGAGAAAGAAAAGAACATATGCTTGTCTCATGCTGAAACAACTAAACAAACAATGTCTACAATCTCATAATTGCAAACAGCCTAAAAAGTTAAAGAGCAGCCTTTTCTTTTTGTTTCACCCTTCTCACTTTCACCACACTAATGAGTACCAACACAAAAGAAAAAGAAAACAACCCCTAGTGGGGAGAGGCATCAGCATGCAAACACATGCTCCTGTATCTCTCCATACATCTTTTTCCAAACCTAAAAAATCCATCACAACCCCACCTCTCAACAAAAACTTCCCAACAACTATCTTATTTGCAAAGCATAATACAATAATTTTCACATACTACCCACATCAATGAAATATATATACTCTATATATCTCTCTTATCATTTCATTAGTTTGATAGTTTGATCTTATATGCCAATCCAATACCAGATTGTCATTGAACTGGTCATGGTATCAACAAATAGGAAGGTCACAAAAAGGGTTGATTAAGCTTTTTGTCTCTATTCCTGGAGGTGTCGGTGCAAAACAGGCACACTTCTTAAATGTGCTATTGACTCGAGACCATTTCGAGATTTTAGTACCGTAAATTCTTAAAATGCCGAGTTTGATCACTAAAAGTATTATTAGAGTAAAAAAATACTCTAACTCCAAAGCGGATGGTCCGAATCGAGCGCGGTCGTGGGCGGACCTATGTATGGGCCAAGAGGCCTTGGCCCACTCTAAATTTTTAAATTATGCTTAGGCCTCATAAGTTTTGTATATTTATGACAAAAATTAGTATTTTGCCCCCTTGAGTTTTTTGAAATTGTATTTATATCCCACAAATTTTTTAGCATTTAGGATTAGAATTGAGGTTTAGTTCCCAAAAATTCAAAATTTTTTACCTTAACTCTCCAAAATTTTAAAATTTCTTTTTTGATCCCCTCTAAAAAATTTCTGAATCCCCCCTTGAGCGTGTTACGTTCCGCACGTCACTCGTGTCTAGGTATTCTAACTGCAAAGGTAATGGGATAACAACAGAAGCAGCAAAAAATAAGAACAAGGAGCGATTGCCCTGGGCGAATAAAGATGGGGGTCATGGAAGATGTTTGTAATAATCGATTACAAAGTCAAGGTAAGAGCAATGGTGGGAGCAATGGTGGGAGCAGTGGGACTAATGGGCCTCAAATTGATCAACCCAATCCTCTCAAGGGTAATCTAAAGAAAACTACAGCAGTGGAGGTGAATCAACCAAGGACAGCTACAAGGAAAGTTAGCTGGCCAGATGCTCATGGGAAAGATATTGCTCACGTTCAAGAGTTCAATCCAAGGTACTAAGTTATCTTGTACCTCTACTTTTCTTTCTTGATCATGGGTTTGTTTATGTTGGATGATTCACACCATATGCCACTAAAATTTTTGAAAAAAAACCCTAATGCTACTTTGTATCTAAATAGTTTAAAGGGTGTTCTGCTATGAACTTATATGTTCTTTTATGAACTTACATGTTCTTTGGCACTAATTTAGCACCACAAACTTCGAAAACCAGAAATTCTATATAATTAAACACTAAGCTTAATTTGTATCTATTTAGACTGACTTTACTGTATATGTTCTTACATTCTCTCATCAATTTATAGTTTTTCAGAGGATGGCAAACTCGAGGGAGTACGGAACTCTTGCGTTTGTGCAATTCAGTGAAAAAGGTATCACCCACTGCTTCCAAGCAAACTAAATGGAATTTTGATTGAAGTTCTTCCATTATGATTCCTCAAATTAGCCATTTTCGATTAAATCTCTGCTTGTTATGTGATTTTGGTGAACTTGGTGTTAGTCCATTTTATATGACAAATATCTATGTTCAAATGCTATCTAAATTTAAGTTAAACTACTTCATTACCTTCTGCAGTTCAATTACTTAATTGCAGTTTGGGGATGACATTATGAGATCATTATTTTTGTTCTTGACTCGCAGATTGTATACTTTCAAAGTCATGTTCTGCAGCATTCAATCCTCCTCAGATGTTATTTTCTTCGGCAAAAACCGGTAGGAGCCAGAGTTCTGTATTCCACTGGAATGGGAAAAGTGGCAAAGAAACATTGTAACTTTGTAAGGATATGTCTTGAGAAGTAAAGTTAATTGACACTGAGGATCTGGAGGCCCTTTCTTTAAATTGATCTTATTCCAAGTTTTGAGGATTGAGAAGTCAAGAAAGACATTCACAATCAACTATGATTGAAATATATAATGCCAAGTTTACATAGCAACAAGTCAAGAACAAGACTAGACATGAGCTTAAAAACCAAGCTAGAAGTCAGTCAATTACGAAAGAAAGAAATATTGACAGCCAAGTAAGATTTCTGAGATGGTCATTTATAGAACACATATTATTCTAAAAACAATTTGTGAATGAAAAACAGAGTAAACTTACAAGAAGGAGATGAAACCCAAAAAGGGTACTTAGTGCAAAAGGCTCCCGCCACGTGAGGGGTCTGGAGAAACTTAGATGTATGTAACTTTATTCTAGGATTTTTTGTTATCATTGGAAGAAATTACAAGGAGGTCCAAAGCCGGGAAGGAGAATGGGAATGGGAATGGGAATGGGGGAGGGGGGCTAGGGCTCGAATTCCGGTTGGTGAGTGAGAGGGGCAAGTACCCAACCACTGGGCCATCCCTCGTGTGGAGAGGTTGTTTCTCTATTTTAAACCCATGAATCCGTGACACCTAAGTTGAAATGAAAAAACCTTAGTGCTACACCAAGGCCAGCGCACGAGAATGGCATTCTTGTCCACTTCAATGCTAAATACTAAACTAGATTTTGGAGACAGATGAAAATATGAGTTACTGACTGACCCATTTAATGCCAAATATGCAAGTTAATGCTGTGGCCTAGACAGCATAACTTGAATCCAGAAGCAAAACTCCTGACATTCAACAATGGAGTAGGCAACAGACCTCAAATCCCTGAAACCCTGTTGTTTCCTCTCCAATACATTGTCTTATTAATTCAATCCAGGTTCACAAATACAAAATGTTGTTCATCCCAAAGTCCCCACTCCACAAGACTGCAAAGGAAAAAATAACTTATCTTATGGTTACATTTTCATTTTTGTGTTCTTAGAAACGGGAAAAATAAAAACTTCTCATTATTTTTCTTGAAAACAAAAAAAATGGAACCATAAAAAACACTATAGTTTATCAAGTTCCAAAACTAATTTACGGAATGCGGTCTCGGCAGAAACAGCAACGCAATGTCGGCAAATCTCAGAAATGAACAAAAAAAAAAAAACAAAAAAGAGGAATCCAAACCATAACCAAACAGTAAATTCCCAATAATCCACAGGGCAGTACCAGAGCACTATCATGTTTTCCACTTGTGGAGTCGTACAACTGCAAATCCATTTCGAGAGGGGAGGAATTCTGAGATGAAACCCTGATGACTTATAATGGTTCAAAGAAAGCTTTCAAGCATGTCCAAAACAGAAGTTAGAAATTGAAGAAGTTCGGCGATCTGGGAAAAGGAAATCCAAGTGAGTGAACAATATATCTCAACAATAAACAAAACTTGTCATTACATCAGTGATGAATAGAGAAAAAGTCAGAAGAATATATGGAAAGAAGACAATCAAATGATTTAAATGGTGTAAGCATCCACCAGAAGCCAAACAATTGTTGCATATAGATTACAAGCATTTGCAAGAATCACAACTTCCCCCCAAACAATGATTTACCAGATTTTCACCCTACAAAAGGATATCATTGCTTCTACGTAGAAGCGCGGCCCAAATTTTTTTCTTACACTATTGCAAATTAGTGGAAATAATCAAACAAGTATTCTCACTTGGTACCTCTATCCGGTCCCTCTCGTGAGATAATACTCTTTCACAAAGATGGATTCTCAATCTCATCCCTTACTACTGATTATGGTTTCTACCTTTCTTTGATTTGCTCTTCTCCTGCATCTTCTTTTTCTTTGCTTCAGCTGTAACCCATGCGTAATCCGGAGGAATTGCAAACGGATCTTGAACATTTTCTATCCTGCTGCTAGAAGCACCGGTGGAAGAACTTGGCTTTTGGTAAGGAGCTTTTATCCACTGAAACCATGATGAACTCGAGGATGGCATCATTGCTGGGCTCTCTCGGCCTGCAGCAGTTGGACTTGAAGGAGGAGTTGAGAACTCGTCCACCGGCTGTAACTCTTCAAACTTTGTAAAGGTAACCAACACTCTGATAGTGGGAACCACTGGGATAGCAACCTGAAAAACCATGTACAACTTTTCAGGGAAGGGAAAAAAAAGAAGAAGCAATTGACAGCTTACATGAAGCTGTTTTTAAGAAAATAACAAACTACAAAAAAAAAGAAAGAAAAATATCTTTCGTGCCATATAAGAGCAACAAAATTCAAAAGTGTACTGTGAAGAGTTTCAAAATCTCGTAAGGTCAAAATAAAACAATAGTGAAATTTACAAAAGTAGTTTGGAAAGCAAAGCAGGTTACCAGGGTCCTTCCTACCACTTTGCCACACTGAAAACCCTACCACCAGGGTAATAGTCTAACTTTATCTCATCCAAAATTGCTTCCACTTCTCGTAAAACCCAGTAGTACAAAGAAAGTGGATTAAGCATGTAATGGTCCAATCTAGCAACTAATCAGGAGTCCCAAGGTAAACTAAAGAGGATAAAGAGACTGATAACCACTGTTCTTAGAACTGGGGAGACCCTACAAGTAACTGGGACAGAGAGACTGAAGAACAATTTTCTTAACACTGGGAGGCCCTATAAAGTGAAGTATCTGAGACAGAGACTGATAATAAGTTTTCTTAGGATTGGGAGACCCTGATACAGAGACTGATCATTCGAAATGGAAGGCCCTATAAACTGAGAGCACGAATTAAGTGCAGAGAGTAGCAATTGTAGCAGGTGGCCGAAGTTGCTGCCAGTTTAGCCAAAATATATGCAGCAAAATTCAATACCACTTGCCAAGGAGTTCTGAGGTTTAACACTTGAAAAAGAACAGAACTCCAAGTCTTTATTTATTTTTTTGGTCAATCAGAACTCCAAGCATGTATAAGAAACATACTTTGATGCTATTGATGAATTGTTTTGTATTTAGGGAAGAAACAGGAAGGACAGCCATTCACAAGCACTGAGAATCTTACCCGTGGAAATGCACCAAAATTCCAAACCCTCCATTATTCCCCAAAACCCATTCTGTCCAATACATAAATGAGAAAATCCCAATTGACAGGATCATAAATTTCTCAATATCCAGCTTGCATATAGCCCCTGAAGACCCACTTCTAATCCTGGAATCCACTAACTCATTTGCCACAAGGACTGAATCAAGAATCTGCCGAGCCCCCACAAAATCATCCTGGAATTCAGAGATAACAGTGCCAATCACCTTTTTCAGCCTCGAAGCTAAGATCTTTGCAATCAATTTATAATTCAGTCCAACTAGGCTTACAGGTCTAAAGTCCTTCAGCTTCTGTAACACCACCTTTCTTTGGAATTAAGGGAATGAAGCGTTAAGACTTCTCTCAAAAACACCACTCTGGAAGAAACGATGAAAAATGACCATAATCTCCCTCTTTAGCATAATATCCCTCTTTTTGGTCAATTTTCAAAGATCTGAAGTCATTCAAATTTTGTGTCGGCAAGGTTCTTTCACTAAAGAAAGGTACCGAGGACCACTTACTGAGTTTACTTAACCAAACAAATATTAAATCTTCATTAATCAATGCTCAAAATATTTTCATTGACTTTGTAATGTACTGGTATAATAGGATTGAAACTCCTCCAAAGCAAAAACATTTGGCTAAAATATACTGTATAAGTGTAAATAACACATTCCAAGACAAGACTGCATCTATTTGAGTTGGCTCTAACTACATGAATGGTGAAGGAATTGAACAAAGAAACATAAAAGGTTGTTACTGAAATTTATGCATCATAATATTGATTAGTGGACTACAATACCAATTGCAGATGCTTTCACAACAGCAAATAATTCTAAGGCCTAGATTTTTCAAGTTCAAAGCTCAGTGTTACTATTTCCGTACTCCACCTTTTGAGCAGGTGTTGAGTAGCTTAATGCAATGATGAAATGTTTGCATACAAAGCATACATTGAGAAGGCATATGACTAAACTATGATTCTGCTTTTCTGCTCATTATTAATTTTCTTTCCTCTTGTTGATTTTTCTTCTTTCAAACCCCAATCAGTCACATTTATCAACAATCAAGACAGAAAGATAATGACACATGCACTGGCCCTAGACTGAACCTATTATTACCAAGGCTCTATACCTTCATCATTATAATCTGTAAAAATTTACATACTGTGATGAACTATAACCTTAAAAGTCACCTTTGCTTAGTATTTGACTAAATCAAGCTTCTGTGAGTTGAATATCTGAATATGCAGGTACACACACACACATATACAATAAGTAAACTTCTGCAAATTATACAAGTCTATCATTGTACAATTTAGATTTTTGTATTGAGTATCTTTCGCTGTTAGCATTTCATGTATAAATGTCAATGAGCATATTACATCAAAGCAATCCAAACAGTATATTTTAGGCACTTTGTACCCAAACAAAAAACCACGCTGAATATATCTGTCAAGTAAGTTCATAAACAGGCACCACTACCAACCCTGTGACAATATATGGAAATTTAGAATTTTGATGTGACAGAATCCATATCTTCCATATAATTAACTATTCAAAAGCCTCCTTTAAAAAAAAAAAAAAAGAAAGGTTTTTGCCACATCCTTTCCATTTACTGCATTCCTGTCAGCCCTGCTTCTATCGGTTAGAGAACATTTGGGCTAATTCAGAAAATTGCTAACCACAGTGCTAGTAATTCCGAAGAACAAAGACAAATCCAAGTCCAAAATGCTAATGGGAAGGAAATCTGAGGATATCTCCCTGAATTTTCCTTCATGTACAGCAAGTCTTGTTTTAATATATAATATGTCTTAGAACAAGATTCAATATACCAACAAGTCTAGAGAACACATATACTAACAAAAAAAAGTTTATGGAATAAGTATGTCTTTGATTAGTCAAAGCAAAAGAAGTATTTCCAATGTCCAAGTTTATAACCAATTGACCACCCAAGACTCAATCTTCAATGTTAGTCTCCTTCATCCAAAGTGCTCAAACAAGTTGATAAATAGAGCATAGTTTGCTAAATAAAACCATTGAATTTAGAAACTTCAAACTACTATGCACTTATCACCTCCAAATCAACGCGTGAGCTGAAATGACTGTTACTTCAGGTAGTAGGGTAAATTAGGCATCATGGATAGTTAATGACCTTTTTGAGTACCTTTTTACTTACTTTTTCTGAAAGCCTTATGAACTATAAAAGCTTGTAAGGCAACTACAGTTGCCTTTGACTCAGGTTCAAGAGAAATTGTGGAAAGGTTTTTAAACAAGTGAAAGCTCACTTCTCTAAGTTATCAGTGGAGTCCAAATGCAGCCAGATGGAAGCATGTATTTACAATTTTACACCATAGAAATTTTTTCAAGAGATCTATTAGATTCCATGGAAAAATACTGAGTAAAGGTTACAGCTCGTATTGTCTGTTGTATGATTCCTTTTTATCGTACTTACTATTTCTTTAGCTCTCTTGTGGAAAGATTTCTAATTCTCTGTTCTGTAATTCTCAATTTCTTTGCCTTATCGATCTATCAACACACACACACACACACACACAAACTTCACTACCTTGAGGCAGTTGTAGTTATGTTCATCATTTTCTGAGACTATGGTCACTGTTGAGTGTTATCTAGGTCTGCAATACTCCGCCAATTTCCTTGACCTACAGGTAGTGGTTAAGGCTCAGCCCCCTAATGTTATATGTGTACATATACATTTTGTGTGTGTATATAAATCTAACACATCAGTATAACAAGTAAAATAGGATTTGATGCAGTATTGACTATAAATGCCAAAGGGAAGAAGAAGACAAGGGAACTATGCCCCAAATCTGAGAAGGAAGATAACGCATGAGGGTGTGCATGGACAACTGCATGTACTTGTGCAAGTATGTCTATGTGTGAGTGTATAGAGAAAGAAGAAAAGGGTCCTCGAAACCTTCCAGTTCTCCAATTTTTTACTCTTACTAAGGGAACTTGCTGTATTGCAAATATCAAGTGAACCATTTTAACATCTCCAATTTGTGTGTCCATTTTATGGACTCTATATCAAGAAAATAACATCTAATGTCAATTAGACAGTGTGTCACTGGCAGCATTTCTACAAGGTTTTCACATCTATGGCAAAAACAACTAACCCTAGAAGGCAACGAACGACATACTAAAAAGTGCCATTATAGACCAGCTATTGGTGCTTGCCGAAAAGCAAGAAGTAACCTTCCAAAACCTACATACAACTATCTCATTCTATTTTCTGGAATCTTAGCTAGATAGTAACACTAGCACTCCTCAAAAGGGTACTACAATCCCCAAAAAATCCCCAAGAAAGGTGACATCCAACTGCACAAACAAAGCACGATGACATATGCAAAGTAAAGAAAGCAGTCTATAGATTTAGTTACTAAAAGGGTACATCTTTGCAAAGTATATGAAGTAAGCAAAGAGAAAATTAAGAAATTACGCGTTCATAAGGTTATACTAAGATGCCAATATCCAAAATTTCAACCTGAACAGTTACTCTTCCAACATACCTTAACTGGAAAGGTCCCCATAGGAAGTTTCGTTGTAAGTAGTTCCCGCAAGCGACGTATGGCCTTAACTTTGTTTGCTAGAATGTCTAGCAATGGCAGGAGTTCTTCAGTCCGCAGTGGAAAATTTGGGGACAGCCAGAGAACAGGCCTCAAGCCTTTCTTATACTCATTTTCACGGCTTCCATTGCGACGAGTTCCACTCTCAGCATTCATGGATGAGGATGTTTTGGTATCCCTTCCTCTACGGTGGTCATCCCCCCTCGCAACAATCTCAATGGAATGCCTTCCTGGTTTGTTCTGACTTTGCGATGGAGAATCCCCAAGGAGATTGCTAACCTTCTCTTCTACACAGAGGGAACTTCTAGGTGGGGCAATAATCTTCTGCTCTTCATGCTTAGTGTCCCGTTTTCTCCAGCCACCAAACCATCCTTTCTTTTCCTGCTTGGTCTCTCCATTTCTACAACTACCCATGTCCTCAATGGGAATCTCCCGTTGCTCATAACAACTATGGCGGTGCGCAATAATCCCATCACCATTCTCATTGCCTAATTCTGAAGAATCCAACTTGAGTGCAACTTCAAGTTGCCTTCTTTCCTCCTCTGTTAGAATATCATCAAGCTCTTCACTTTCTGTTTCATTTTCATTGCAAGATGAGAAGAACTCGTCATCTGTCATAGCCCCTGGGACCCTCCTGGATTTGATGCTCACAACCACATTGTGCATATCATATACTTTAGCCTTCCAAGGACCCACCATTTCTGTTTTCTCCTGTCTTCTCCATGTCAGCTGTGGCAAAAGAACTGCTTCAGTCACATCAATCCCAGGCCTGATTATATTAGTCTGAGACATAGCTGCAACTTCTTGCTGCACCTCTGCCTCACTTGCTGGAGCACCAGCACCATCCAAAGCATTCATCACTTCCTTATCTTTGTGTGAGATCATACAAAGTGACCCAGGAGGAACCTTTCCATCCTCGGACCCATCACCAAGAAAAAGAATAGTCTGATCAGAGCGCTGTATCCTGAAACCATCAAAACCAGCCAAAGTCATATCCGCCCTCAAATTTGCACCTGTTTTCCAAATTTTATAGGTATCGGAAGGTGCAATCCTCGATATAAAAGGAATAACAGAACTCTCAAAGTGGAATGTTATTTCCATGTAGAAATCTCGCATCCTCCTCATGGTTGCAATCAACCGTGGCAGCCTCCTACACCATTTTGCCCAAGCCAATGGCTGGTAGTGCCTAACTATAATTCTGGCAATCACTTCTTCCCTGTTACATATAGCTTCCTGGAGTGCACTCCACCCCTGTTCATTTTGCAAGCTCCAGTCAGCACCAGCAATCATAAGCATCTCAATTGCAGTCTCGTCACCGAGCTTGACAGCCAAGTGAAGAGGGGTGTCACGGTTAGGGACATCACGCCTATCAATCACGGCAGAGATGGCATCAGCCTTCTTTTCTTCCACCAGTGAAGCCGATTCAGTGTGAATTTCAGCTGGGTCACAAAACCGTGGGAGGCCCGCCAGTATCTTCCTAAGACCGGCATAGTCTTTCATGGCTATAGCTCTGTGCACTGGACTATGGGCATACTTCGAAACATCAATACCCGCCATGCCTCGAGAGTATGCAGGGCCAACCCAGACTAGTATTTCCAATCAAAATGTGATCCAATCATCCAACACAACCAGCAGGCGTAGACCAAACAAGCAACCCTTCTTCCAAATCAATAGAATATGATCAATGAACACTGCCACCAATTCAAATCCCAACAAGACTAATTAGTAGGTTCCAACCCAGCACCAAATTCATTCATTCAAACTACTGAATTCACCATATAAAACAGACACAGTTAATAATTTGTTGCCAAATTGCAGAAGTCCACAAAATCTTTCCCAGAACTGTATCAGACCCAGTTCAAATTACATCCAAATGACACAAGAAAATGACACAGACTAGACATTTATAGCTATCATAAACAAAAGAAGAGAATTTTACAGGGGCCTAAAAGCAAAAGATCCAAAATGGTCAAGAAATCTCACCTCCTTCTTCTGCTTCTGTGACCCCTCAAAGACACCAAGATTGCTGCCAAAAGGGACTCAGTTAGTGAACCCCACCACCTATCTGCCTCTCACCTCCTCTGCAAATAGAAAAAGAACAAATAGATCCTTGTGATCTAATCCAGATCAGACAAACGCAATAACATGCATGTGGAGGGAGCAAAAAAAATCTATAAAAATTTCCAACTAATAAGAAATTGATAGGCCTGGGAATCTAATAAAGAGATTGAAAAGTTGCAGAATCAAAGAAGGGAATACAAGAAGCAAAGCATATACCAAAACCCCACCATCCAAGGAAACCAGAAAACTGTTTCCATTAAAAAAGAATAACACAAAAGTAGAATCACATAAAGAAACTGGGACAAGTATTCGGAGTTCCAGGGAGAGAGAGGAAGAAAGAGAATTTTAGAGAGAGGGTATACCCATGTCTAGAGTGCGAGAGGAAGAGAGAGGAAAAGCTATGGGAAGGGTTAATTTGGGAGTAAGGTTGAAGTCGGAGGGAGAAGAGCAGAGGTTCCATTTAACCTTTTTTTAACAGATAAGAACACACAAAGTCGGGAAATATATAGAGTCGGGGACAGTTTTAGAGAGAGAAACGGAGAGACTTTTAGAGAGAGAGACCAAAATGGGATGGCTGGCTCCATGTGAACCTGGAAAAGAGGAACCTGCTTTCCTATGTCCATTTTTTAAAAAATTCTTTTTTTCTTTTCTTGGTCAAAATTTTCATTTTTAATTAGATATTTTTTATAATTTTTTGAAATAATTAATAGAAGCATGATCTCAAGAATGGTTTTATTATGCTAATTGCTGGTCCAGTTGTAGCCTTATAGGGTATAGGGCCAGGCTAGTAAGCTGTCAGCCTGGCTGGGTAAGCTGTGACCCGACCCAATATACCCATTTGACTCGACAGGATCGGGTTTTATTGGATCCAACAATGTTGGTACTTGGCACAACCGAGTCTGGTGTCACTTGCCACCCACACTTTTCTAATCTCTCAATTAAAAACTTCTTTCAAGATAAAAAAAATAAATAAATTGTTTGACATCATCTCAACTCAACTTTACAAACCGTTGATCATGGCACACATAAAACCATATTCTCCATTTGACTCTATTAAAAGTCATATTTTTTATTTATTTTCAAGGATGAGTTCATAAATTTAAAAAAAATTTCTTTTTTTTTAAAGAGAAATATGTTTCTCCACTATCTAAAGAATTTCATTTGCATCTTTTGATGTATGCTCTTTGTAGAGCCAAATTTAGTTTGTGATAATTTCTAACTCCGTTTTAATAACCAGAAGTAGTAGTTGGTGTAATACTATCGCTGATGCTTCTTCCGTTTGAGAATTAGAGTAGGTGTTCGACCAACTATTCTCTTGAACTGATATAAGCTCATCGTGCATACAAACCATGTAAATTGTATATATTGTTATCATCTTTCGAGCTCGTATAAATTTATCGTTCATACGAATAATATAAATTTTATGTATTACATAAATAATATCAACTACTTCTTGTGGTTAAAGTCATATCTTTTATTAAGCTTAATGCAATCACATCATTTGTTGTCGTTTTTTCCAATTTTCTTCTTAACCTTCTTTTTTTTTTCCCATGGTTAATGTGAATTAAAGCACTCCTCTTTATAAGGGCATTAATTGGTTTACATCTATATCATTTCAAACGTTTTTTTCTCTCATTTATTTATAATTAATTTTTGTTTTGAGTTAAATGCATTGAATTCTTATATCATCTCTTTTTCTTTTTTCTTTTTTAACACAATCCATTCATTTCAACTTTTATTTATTTATTTCAACCACGCTCATTTTCAAACATGTATCTTATAACATTCTTATAAAAGAAAATTTCAACTTAATAGAAATCCTTCAATTAGTTCATGAAAATGGTTGCCTTTCACTTTAAAACGAAATGCCTAGAGCAAAAAAAAAAGTCCAATGGTTGGATAATAACAACGATTTAATACTCATTTCTATTAAATTAGAATATGAGGTGTTTTATTACATTAGCAATATGAATTCATAATTAATAAAATGCGGTAAATAACACATGACAAAATTTGATATGCATGAGTATCGAAAAATCTCATACTACCTGGCTAATAAATTTTTCTCTCATCTTATGACTCTTAATTATAAAATTATTATTATCACATCATTCTGATAAAATTTTCTCTATAATTTTTCAAAAAAATAACACCTCCTTGTAGCAAAAATTCAAGTATTGCAAAAATTTTTTAATCAATTCCAAAAGATGCTCTAAAGTTAGTTACCATTCTTACTTTCTTTAAAAGTGGGAGTCAAGTGGGAAGCACCATAATGATTAATTGTTAAAATAATATGTTGGACTGCTCGAGACAACCATATTCACCTATCAATCTCATTAACTACAACCAACCCAACATTAGTACAAATTATCATTATTTTTTTCTCTGCCCTCTTCTTATATTAATGTCAATTGACACCATGTGTTTTGTATTATTTGAACTTGTTTAAAGACAAACTGGGTGGTGGCTGGTGGTTTTGGACATGCTTTGTTCAACAGCCACCGTGTTTTGACCCGGCCCACACCACTAGATTGAGAAAAACTATTTGATGCTGCAGGAACATCGCCTCACATTTGCTTTTCCTCCAGCAATGCTGAATTTATTATTAGATGGGTCCTAAACATATTAACCGGACCACCTCAAAATCCATCTAATAGGGCAAGAGTCGTTGCACTATAAGTAAAGCTGTAAATGAGTCGAGTCGAGCCAAATAATAGGTTATTCAAGTTGGTTTCGAAACATTAACGAGTTTCAAAATTTATTCAAGTTTCACTTATTTAACTTTCGAGCCGAGCTCAAATGAGTTTTAATTAAGCCGAGTTCGAGTAACTTGAATTTTTTCGTGCATCTAAGCTTATTGAGCCGAATTCAAGCTGAGCTTAGAAAATTTTTAAGTTTTAAAATATTTTTAAACTTGATTTGTTTATATAACGAATTTTTAAGAGACTTAGCTCGAGTAGCTTGATTTATTTTAATATCTTAATTGTGAGAGCAAGAATAAGGATAACGTGGTGCTCGCTGCAAGAGTATCGAATAATTTCTCCATCCACTCCCCAGTTTTTAGCCAGCTTTCCCAAACACTAGCATGCAAGTGATGAGACATCCACACAATCATGCACTATAATGGTGAACAGAATAATTGCTTCTAATAGAAATGGAACTTATTCATGCAACCAATGATGTGCTTTTGTTCATTTGATGGATCCAGCAATTTCACAGTGTAATTTTTCATTTTCCCTGCCCAAAACTTTTTGGTGTGTTTGGGTCATGTATTTTTGAAGGGAAAAGAAAAGGGACGAAAAAGATAGTAGAAGAAAATGAAGTGAAAGAATTTTAATTTCTTTTCTTTTTTGGGTTGGTTTAGGTAAACGAGAAGAAAATAAAGTGGTATTTGTAAAGAAAAAAAAAAGATAGAAAAAAAAAATGAAGTAAAAGAAGCTAAATTTATTTTCTTCAATATTTTAACGCTTCGTTTGAAATCTAGATTTTTGGTAGGAAAAACAAAAGAAAAGGAAAAGATGAAGGAAAAGATAACCAAAATAGTTTTTATTTTTGTTTACTTTTTTCTCATATTTTTCTTTTTTTAATAGAAATCCGGATTCCAAACGGTGCGTAAATTTGTAAGAAAACAAAAATCAAAATGCACCATGTTTGGTTGTGTAATTATCGTTTACCCTAGATACTTATCCCTCCTTTCAAGAATTGAATTATAGTGGATTTCACTAGAACAACTTTAGTTTTGAAGTTGAATCGTTTCCAATACTTCGTGGGTTTTGTAAATTACTAGTTGATAACAATCATTCTAAGCATAACATGCCATATTAAAATGAGATACGAACAATAATGCTAAGTTTGAATATTGAATTTGTCAAGAGAAATGAAATTATTCATATACATATACATATTCATTTTTTTTATCAGTAACCAAACAAAAAAATAAATTTTATTGTTAAATACATATTTATTTTCTTCTCATTTTTCTAAGTCAACAAATAAAAACAAAAAATTTATATATTTTCCATTTTTTCTTTTTTTACGCAAATCTAAGATCTAAACGTATCTTAATTCTCAATTCGTTATTCCGATAGATCTGTCGAAACTTAGTTTAACTTGCACATATTAATCTAATCTCTTCATCAAATTTTAGATGTGAGTCAAGATACATCTAAGGATTGTTTTGATTCCATCTGCTGTATTGTTGCCATCTAAATATTAGACTTTCTGGCAATTGTAATTTCTTTTGTCTGGGTATGTCCAAAAAGAAAATTTGAAGAAGTGAAAGCTCCGGTTATGAGACTGTAGGTGCATGCTATGAGGTGATTTTGGCCTGAATCATTCTTTCTGTCATTCTGATTTTGGTGTTGCAGGTGATAATAATTGAAGAAAGAACAAGTTTTGCTTGAATAAGCTTGTCCCCAAAATATCTTCTATTGTTTCTGCTCTTTTTTTTTTTTTTAATTATCCGTGTTCAGGTATTTGACCGACTACTCTTTTGAGCTCGTTCACTATTACCCATAATCACGCAAATTTTTTATATTGACAGATCATAAAAGAGTGTAAGAAGACATTGAACTTAAGACTCATAGTTAACACGAGAACCAACCGATAGGGGCTATTATGGGCTATTCTTTATGGTTTATATATATATATATATATCTTTTTCCACTTTGAATTAAGAATGGGAAAATTTTTTAATGCCATTTTCTATAGAGCAAGACTCAAAAGAGTTTAGCTGCTGCTTGGAAAGCCTACTATACGGGGGTGATTAAAACCAATCCTACTCTATCATGTGGCTTAACCAACCTCTCTGAAAACACCAATATTAGCTTTGTTTGGTTTTATGATTTGTTGAGGAAAAGGAAAATAAAGTAAAATTATTTTATTTGTTATTTTGATAAGTAATCAAACAAAAAATTAACTTTTTAGTGATACAAGTTTTTCTTTTTTCTCATTTTCTTAGCCTAACCAAAGAAAAACTTATTTTTTTTGGGTAATCAAATAAAAAATTAAATTTTTGGTACTCATTTTTTCTTTCATTTTCTTAGCCTAACTAACGGAAAACGAAGACTTTGGTTTCTCTACTTTTTCCTTCACTCACCAAATATCTAGGTATTCCATGTACAACTTGCCTATTCTCATTCAATGATGTCCAAATGTACAATTTGCAGAACCAAAATGTACTATCTTTTAATTCCCTTTGCATTTAAAATTTGAAGAAGTGGTGTCATAAAGTTCTTGATGTGAAGAAAAGTTGCCTTCAGGAGTAAACAAAGGACTGGGCCACAAGGAGTGCTCTTGCAAAATTCTTAAAATCATTGTCTTTCTCAATGGCACTTTAGGAATACAAATGCTCACCATTTGTTAAAATCTCTAACAAAGCAAATGGTGATTGATTCAGTCAGTTATTGATTAGCCTTTTCAGTAATGGTCTTACATATACATATATATATATATATATATATATATAGAGAGAGAGAGAGAGAGAGAGAGAGAAATAAACAAATAGGACCATAATGATTAAGGTGCCCCAACACCCAAAATCCCAAAATTCTTTCATTTATCATATTATAACAAAGAACAGATTATTTCCATTATAAGTCATTACATAAGTTCCATTCTTACTTTAAAAAGCACACAACAAAGTGGAACCAGACAAAAGGCAATCAACACAACCACACATTTGGAAAAAATTAAAAGAGCCATAAACAATGCTCACAGGCTCATTAAGCAGGCCCTCTCTAAGTGGACAAAGTGTGGAGCACCACAGTCTCAACAGTGAGCCCAGGCCCGAACCCGAAGAGCACGCCCCACTCGAGCCCCTCACCAGTGGTCTTGAGCCCGTCCTCGGCCGACTTCTTCCTCATCTCGTCCAATATAAACAGCACGCAAGCGCTCGACATGTTTCCGTACTCGCTCAGCACGTGCCTCGTGGCCCGTAGCTTCTCGGGCTTGAGGGCCAGCTTCAATTCCACCTGGTCCAAAATGGCAGGCCCGCCTGGGTGGGCAATCCAGAAAAGGGAGTTCCAGTCAGTGATGCCCAAGGGCTGGAACGCCTCCACCAGGCTCTTCTCTATGTTCTTGGAGATGAGCCCAGGAACATCCTTGAGCAGGTGGAAAGTAAGGCCCACTTCACGGAGATGTCCGTCGATGGCCCCGTCACTGTCGGGGAGAATGGTTTGGGCCGCCGAGACTAGCTCGAACAACGGCTTCTCGACCTCGGGCACTGGGTCGGCCCCAACTATTAAAGCAGCCGCGCCGTCACCGAACAGGGCCTGGCCCACGAGACTGTCGAGATGGGCGTCACTGGGCCCACGGAACGTGACGGCAGTGATCTCAGAGCAGACGACTAGAACACGGGCTCCCTTGTTGTTCTCGGCCAGGTCCTTGGCCAGCCGGAGAACCGTGCCGCCAGCGAAGCAACCTTGCTGGTACATCATGAGCCGCTTGACCGACGGGCGGAGGCCGAGGAGCTTGGTGAGCTGGTAGTCGGCCCCAGGCATGTCGACGCCACTGGTGGTGCAAAAGACCAAGTGGGTGATCTTGGACTTGGGCTGGCCCCATTCTTTGATTGCCTTTGTAGCAGCCTCTTTTCCCAATTTTGGTATTTCAACCACAACCATGTCCTGCCTAGCGTCGAGTGAAGGTGCCATATATGCACACACGTTAGGATTTTCTTTCAGAATCTCCTCGGTCAAGTACATGTAACGCTTCTTAATCATGGATTTGTCGCCTGAAATGCACAGAAGAAAAATGAGTAAGAAAATTAATGCAAAATCTTTTAGTCATTTAAACAGAAAATCAGAGGCAAAATTTCCAAATAAGAAAAAACAAAAACAAAAACAAAAACCAAAAAACCCGGTGCAGCGAGGCATGAGACTTTCATCCTACCGTCTACCCGGAAAGAGAAATTTCATACACTGTTTTGCAAGTCACCCAATAAACTAAAAAATACTCAGTTTTGGTTGTTTGGATTGTTTTACGCCTCTAATAATCAGAGCATCGCTCAAATTTGCCGGCCATTCGGCTTTGGTATTGACTAAAACATCTAGTAGCTATGTACCACAGAGATGGGTTTTAGAGAAAATCCAAGAAAATTAAGGTCGTATCGTTAATACATATAGAAACCTCAGTATTTTCCACATATATCATAACAAATCATTCTCTAAATCTATAATTATCGTATGACAAACCAAGTCATCCATGATTTAAACACCATTATTAGATAAGATTTCTGAATTTTCTAAATCGTTTTCATGCACGTAAGAACTAATTAAATTCGTGTTATGTACAACTTTTTTTCATGTAACCCATGAAATAGATGCGTGGATGTAGCGAACTTTCCGGTCACCGGAAAACAGAATGAGTAGAGACATGAAGAATATATATAACATCATCTTACACATGCGCTGGAACTTTTCTTTCAGCTCTGTCTTATGCTCGCTGTTAGTGATCCGAAAGTAGTAATCCGGGTACGTGCTCTGATCGACACAGTTCGGGGGAGTCGCCGTTCCGATCGCCATGACGGTGGCCGGACCCTCGGCCCGCTGAGCCCTCCGGACATCCTCGACGGTGACCATGTTTTCGCAGGAGAAAATATGTTCTCTAGGACCAGCTGCTAGGAGGAGGAGTAGTAGATAAGTGAGCTTGTAACAAAATTATGGTAGGGTGTGATTTATATGTGGCTTAAAGAAATGGTAGCTGGGAATCACGTGCTTGACCAACCTGTGCAAGGCAGCCACAACAACCCGAGAGGCCCGCTAGCACGTGAGAGGTGAGTTTGGTTTATCTACACTAAAAATTTTGCCAATCAAAGCCTCCACATGATTTGGAATTATTGTACCTAGCTACTTCCTTGTTCCCTAAGGAAAATATCCATAGTATGATGAACGGTCCAGATCGGTTAACGAATATGGGATGCAGTGTTTTACGGTAGGCCCGGTTTTAGGGTTTTTAGATCAGACGGTTGAGATTTGTTCACAAAGGTTGTGACCATTGATTTGCATTGTCGGGAGGGTGACACATTACTTGTATGACCCAAATTGATGACTGTTGTTTTCAGGAATTCCCTGTGAACAGCCAGATTTTGTGAAATAGTGTAAAGATTCATTGTTACTAGAAGGTTTTCTAGTTTCTATGTACACTCGCTAAGATGAATTATTATTATTATCTATAAGTAGCCCAAACCTAACCAGGTAGGTTACTACTGAGGAATGATGGATATACGTAGTAGTTTCAGTGATATTGTAGTTGGAAGAAGAAGCTGAACAAAATTTAGGTAGTTGAAACAAACAAAAAAAACTAAAGCATTTACAACCAAAAAAAAAAAAACAAAAAGTAAAAGAAAAGAAAACCAAGTGCATGAGACCGGCGTCATTGCACCGTTTAAAGATGGTCAGATGTAAGTAACATTACTTTGTGCAAAAAACTATTTATGTATTATGTACTTCAAACATGTGATACTTGAGTCGAAACCGACCATCCTACCTCTCTGCTGGAATTGTTCTATCTAAATGCTCAAAATATATATAGCGAAGGTAATGGTGATGACAACGTGATAACACTGCAAACAAATAATAAAAACTCAAGATGAAAATCTTATTGAAATATACAAAAGAATCAAATAATTAACATCCAAATTAATTTTCTCGGTGTTGAAAATCGAACATTGAATAGAAAATTTTCCAATTGTAACAAGTCAAATTAATTGGCACCCCTTCTGCTAAAAAAATCGATCTAAAGAGATTATTTTTTCTTTAGTCGTTTTTCTTTTTGGGTTTTTGTTGAGGGAAGCAACCAATTTAGCCAAGGTTCTAACAATTAATTTCAAGCAATAATAAACCCAAGTTTATAGTTGGAACAGAGAGGTTGAAAATTTCTATCTAATTGGCATCTTGGGTGTTCTAAATCTTCTTCAAATTAAAAATATCCAATAAATGAAATCCATATATCTATTTCAAACTAGAATGTTAGTTACAATTGATGTTTTGATGACAAAAGAATCTATCTATCGATCAAATGAGGTGTCTAAGGGTCAATCTTGAACATATGGCCAAATATGAGGTATCTGGAACCTTGGATTGGGTCAGCAAATATTCATGCAGTGACCATTCCTAATTTGATAAGGAAAATCACAACCTTTTTTTTTTTATGCTTTTCTTGTCATTTTCTTGCTATTGCCGTTCTTTCTTTATTTTCCTGGCCTTTTCTTGAGTATTTTGTGGAAACAACAATGAAAATAGTGATGATATTAGGACAAACAGATATTTAGTAGTACGATAATATGAACTGTTCAGATTTAAGCTTAACGTGAATGATCCATAAAAAATACACTAAAAAGAAAATATCATAATAAAAAAATAATACCAGAAATCGTGAGTACTACCTTAGAATTTTTTTTTTCCCATTAGTACAATGAAAGCTCCATTATTGCCTTTTGGGTTTCTACAGTCAAATGAGCTTAGCTAAGCTATTATGTTGGTTTTGTTTGCAAAAGTCAACTCAAACAATGAGTCCTTGACAACATTATTGACACATTTCAAGTTCATTTGGTGAACTATGCATGGAAAGGAACTATTATCTTGGTTTCGTTAGCAAAAGTCAGCTCAAACAAGGAGTCATTGCCAACATTATTGATATAAAGATACTGCATTTTAAGTTCATTTGATGAACTACGCAAGGAAAGGAATACAACAACATTCTAGGAGAACATCCAAGCACAAAATGCAAGAGCATCTTTAATCTTAGTTTTGTGGGCAAAAAGTCATCTCAAACAATGAGTTATTGCCTATATTAATAATCTAAATATACTGCATTTTAAGTTCATTTGGTGAACTAAGTAAGGAAAGGAACTATTCAACATATCCTAGGGGAACATCATAACAAAATGCAAGAACATGCGACAACATTCTAGGGAAACATCCTCCAACTTAATGCAAGAGCATCTTTAATCTTAATTTTGTTGGCAAAAGTCATCTCTAACAATGATACATTGCCAACATTAGTGATGTGAAACTACATTTTAAGTTCATTTGATGAACTAGGAAAGGAATTGATGATGATCCATTCTTGCATGCCAAGGCTCCGCCCACGAGGTATTGTCTGCTTTAGTCCCATAGGTCCCTCACGGCCCTCGTAGGGGAGAAAGATACCCAGTGCTTATAAGCTACCTAAGTCCTCATTTCGCACCTGATGTGGGATGATGGTATCAACAGTACCCCCCAGTGAGGGCTTAGGAACCTATTGAGTGCATGGCTCTCTCGGTTCCCACAGACGGCGCCAACTGATGATGATTCATTCTTGCACACTGGGGCTCCGACCATGAGGTATTGTCTGCTTTGGTCCCATAGGTCCCTCACGGTTTTGTCTCCAAAAGGGCCCCTATAGGGGAGAAAGGTACCCGGTGTTTATAAGCTACCTAACCCCTCACTTCACACCCGATGTGGGACGATGGTATCAACAGTAAATTTGTAGGGTCTGCCCCTAGGTTCCAGTGAACTGCTCTTGTTGGTTGCAAAGAGAAGCTAGGTCAAGAAACACTAGTGTGGTGCTTGCCAAAGACTCTTTTATGCCAAAGTTAGGTTTAAGAGGATCATTGGACAAAGTTTTCACTAGGGTTTGTTATACGTACCTTGGAGAAGAAGGCTTAGGTCTCCTTTTATACATTCATGGTTAGGAGTGGTCCCGGGTATGCTTGCAGATAATTAGTGAAAATGATCGTATTTCCACATAGCTATACATCGTTGGACGGTCAGGTCCTTGGCAGCGTAGTGATGGATGTGGTTGCCTCCCACGCGTGGCATCTTCTAGGGCGCCTATCATATGATGTCGGGGTGGTAGGAAAGGTAGTTGTCCCCCCACGCATTTTATCCTTTTGGTAGTACACAGCCTGGCTTAGTGTTAGGCGTGGTCCCCATTGGCCAGGCAAGATGGATGGTCGGTATGCTTCTGTTTGGCACTATCTACTCAGTACCAAACCAATCGGGCCCGATACGCTCGGCCATCTTTCGTTCAACACTACTAGAATGCCCTGCCCTTAATAGTCTCCTCGGTCAACCTCTTAAAAGGGTCCTAGTCAGCCTTGGCCAGATAGATCCCCATCAGTTGCCCCCAATTCCTCTGAGTACCCAGAGCGTGGTCAGGGGAATTCATACGGCGAGTGTATCTTCATAAAGGCGGGGGGGGGGGGGGGGGGGGGGGGGGGTGCGCTCTGTAGGCATAATTATGGCCATTGCTAGTAATGACTAAGTGCGTCACTCGATGCCCCCATGATGTGTAAACTTTTTATTGGGTTTCATCTCGTGATGTGACTTGACGACTACCATCTGTTAGATCTGTGGTTAAAGAGTTGATTTGAACTATTGATTTCGAACAGGAGGGTCCTAGGCTTAACAGTTTCAGCCTTTAGTTGTCACTTCGCATTCCCCACACTTAGACAATTTCTGGCTTTCGAAACCTCCCTTCTGTCCTTCCCTCTGCTTCTTCCTGTTCTTCATGTACCTGTATTTGGAGATTCAAGCTTCCCTCTTCTTTGGTAAGATTTCAAACTGTGATCCTTCTTATTCATGTGATTCTTCTTTGGGTATTGTTTCTAGTACCACGCCAAAGTAGGGATTTCCCCTTCTCTCCAAGGGTTTTTTGGGAACCTAGAGTTGTTCAAGTTTCTTTGAGAGTCAGTTGGGAGTAGCTTTAAGTCGGCTAGGAGAATACACTTAATAATCACTATGGTGGACCCTAAAGATGTACATTCCTTGGGTTCTGTGAACACTGTTTCTCAAGATCTACTTAAGGTGCTATCGGAGGTCCCCAACAGTGCTTTAAGGGGGCCTTTTATGGCTTTTGGTGAGAGGCTAGCCCTTGAGGGTATGGTTCCTGGGCCTAAGGGTATGGTAGTCCCTAGGCTTAGGGAGTTTAATTTTGCTGCCGAGGGGTGTCATCCGTCATTACGGAGAGGAAGGTCAGGAAGTTGTGAAAAGATTACAAATTTCCTTCTGGGTTGTCATATAGGATCCCTAAGAAGGGAGATTGGGTTTGTTCTGCCCGCCCTGGGGAGGTCTGTGTTTATGAGGCTGCCCTAGCTAGTGGCCTCAGGTTTTCTATTTCGACCCCCATTAGAGGGGTTCTAAGTGTTTTAGGGTTGGCCCCTAGTTATCTCCTTCCTAATTCTTGGAGGATTCTGTTGGCGTGTGTCGTGTTGTGGCAAGTATTCAGTGATGGTAAGGACTACCTCACTGCTGATAAGTTCTTGCATTGCTATAAATTGATTGAGCAGGAGAAGTCCTGGTGGTACTTCTTAGTCAGGAGTAGTGAAACAACTCTGGTAATAAGGCTGCCCTTTTGCAACAAAAGGTGCAAGGACATATTCTTCTTTATATATGGCGATGACTGGAAGCATCAACCCTAGGAGGTTATAAGTGATGATTTTGCTCGAGTTCTTTGATCGTGGAACATTCCAACTTGAAGGGGTATATCCCTTAGTTTCTTTTGCTTTTGATTTCACTCAGCCGTAGTTTTTAGATTTTTAGGGCTCTGACTTAGGTTCCTTGTGTCTGGCTAGCTCGTGTTACACCTACTCTGGACAAGACCCAGTACGCCAGGGTGAATAGGGCCCAGGATTATGGCATTACTAATATCAATACTCTGATGAACTTAGAAAACTTTGGTATGTACTTGTTGGGCCCTAAGCCTACAAGTGAAGCTCTGAGGGCAGAACGTGAGAGGAGTGAGTACAGTTCATTCTCTTCTTTGTCTTTGTTGGTTGCTTGTTGATGTGTCTGTCTTTATTGCTCTTATGCAAATCAAGGCAAGGACAACTCTGACAAGGAGGAAGATATGGCTCTTAACAAGAACATCCCTATAAAGATAAGGCTCTGTTCAGAGCCCTCTGTAGGGGCCAAGCGCTTCAAGCTTCTTGCAAGCTATAAGGCTGGGGGCAATGGCAGCAAGGATAAGGGGGCTGACCTAGGAGACTTCCCACCACCTAAGGTCGTCAATCCTCCTCCTGTGCCCTTGGTCACCTAAGAAGCATCACTAGCCCCAATTGGGCCTGCTGACACCCTCCCCCCACCGAGGGTTGTCAATCCATCTCATGCTGATATTCCAACAATGCCTGCCTCTTTCGTTCAGGATCTTTTCACTAACGGAAAAACGATATTTGAAAGTCCAGACTTGGCTTGAAGGAAATTCCATAGCGTAATTCCATCTACAAGTTGACCAGGGACCTTGGTCAGGATTTGCTTGAGGCAAGTTTCGTAAAGCGTAGTTGCTCTACTCATCAAGTTTCATAAAGCGTAATTGCTTTACTCATTCTTTCTTGCTTCTTGATCCTGCCTTTTTTGTTTGATCAGGCTGCTACCAGGCTTTCTCTACTAAGCACTAAAACGTCAAACAGCGAGAAAGCTTTCCTAGAGCAGAGGCGCATAGTCGACCAAGCCCTGGCTAATGTAGCTTCTTTAAAGAAGAAACTGAAAAAGGTATCTTCAGAGAATGACAGCCTAGAGGGTGGGGTACTGACCTTGCAGGAAGAGAAGAACAAGTTGATAGGCAATTTGGCCAATGAGAGAGTTGCTAAGGAGGCTATTCACGATAAGCTTACTGCTGAGAACACTGCCCAGAAGGTTACTTAGGCTAAGATAGCTGGTTTTCCTACTCAAGTTTAGGCAGCTGTAAAAAAGGCTTTTGAGAAGTACTATCAGGGGGAGACTTATCAGTTGGCATTGGGTGGGGCCTACATGCAAGGATTTACTGAGGCAAAAGAGATGGTTGCTCAGGCTTACCCTAGCATGGTTCTCTCTTCCATTGAGGTTGTTCCTGAGGATGATGCAGCTTCTGTGGCGGTTGAGAGGGGCAAGGTAGTGGAGAAAGATGGGGCGACTGAGAAGGATGATGCCTAGTTAAAAGCTTCTGCCCAACCAAAGGTGCCTCCGATAACTAAGTAGTTTTTCTTTTTCTTTTTGTAGATCTTTTTGTCTTTCCATTTTGCCCTTGCAGTGGTTTCAAATGTAACACTGCTCTGGTTTTGTTTGTACTTGCCAGCTTATATTAATGAAAAATATCTTTCTCCATTTGACTTCGCGACTGTAGCTTTTGTCTTAGTTTCTATAGGTGATTTGATTTAGTTTTTGTAAATACTTTGGCATTTTCTTTTGTCTTCAGATTAGTAGTGGTGGGTAGAGCATTTGCCTCTTTTTTGCAATTTATTAGTTTTTAGATAAGTGTAGACACTCTGGTTTGGACTTCTGTAGACAACTTGGCCTTTTCTTTTATGCTCTGCTCGGTTTTGGCCTGAGTAGGACTTTTATTGATCGAGTATAAAGCCTTCACCTGCTCGGCCTTGGCCTGAGCAAGACTTTTGAGTGGTGTAAAGTCTTTGCCTACTCGGTTTTGGCTCGAGCAAGACTTTTGTCATTTGGGCATAAAGACCTCGTCATAAGGCCTTTGCCTGCTCGGCCTTGGCCTGACCTGGACTTTTGTCGATTGGGCGTAAAGCCTTAGCCTACTCGGTCTTGGTTTAAGCAGGACTTTTGTTGAGTGTGCGTAAAGCCTTTGCCTACTCGGCCTTGTCCTGACTAGGACTTTTGTCGATTGGGCATAAAGCCTTGGGCGTAAAGCCTTTGTCTGCTCGGCCTTGGCCTGACCAAACTTTTGTTGAGTGGGTGTAAAGCCTTTGCCTACTCGGCATTTACCTAAGCATGACTTCTGTTGATTGGGTATAAAGCCTTAGGCGTAATGCCTTTGCATGCTCGGCCTTGACCTGACCAGGACTTTTGTTAATTGGGCATAAAGCCTTTACCTGCTTGACCTTGGTCTGACCATGACTTTTGTTGAGTGGGCGTAAAGCTTTTGCCTATTCGGCCTTTGCCTTAGCAGGACCTCTATCAATTGGGCATAAAGCCTTTGCTTACTCGGCCTTGGCCTGACCAAAACTTTTGTCGATTGGGCATAAAGCCTTCGCCTACTCAGCTTTTTCCTGAGCAGGACTTCTGTCGATTGGGTATAAAGCTTTGGACGTAAAGCCTTTGTTTGCTAGACCTTGACCTAACCAGGACTTTTGTCGATTGAATATAAAGCCTTGGGCGTAAAGCCATTACCTGCTCGGCCTTGGCCTGACTAGGACTTTCGTTGAGTGGGCGTAAAGCCTTTGCTTACTCGGCCGTTACCTGAGCAAAACTTTTGTTGATTGGGCATAAAGCCTTGGGCGTAAAGCCTTTGCTTGTTTGGCCTTGGCCTGACCAGGACTTTTGTCGATTGGGCATAAAGCCATGGGCGTAAAGGCTTTACTTACTTGGCCTTTGCTTGAGTAGGACTTTTGTCAATTAGGCTGCGCAGGGCCTTTGTCGTTCCTTTTGCAAGAAAGATGTTAAAACATTTATAGAAGCATGATGAGAATTGTAGACAAGTCCATGTAGATTATCAACTATTTAACTTTTCATCTATGTTGTTACATCTGGGGATAAAAAGAGTTGCTTACATATAGTACTTTTTGAGGTGCTCAGCATGCCATGGGCGGGGCAGTTCTTTGTCATTTAGGCCTTTTAATATGTAGGTGCCCTTCCTGGTGAGGCTCATTACCTCGTAGGGTCCTTCCCAATTTGAGCCAAGTTTTTCATCCTGAGCAATTTTGGTAGATTGGTTGACTTTCTTCAAAACCAATTCCCCTAACTTGAAGTCCCTCAAGCGCACTCGGTTATTGTGGTACTGGCGTATCTATTGTTGGTATTAAGCCACTCTGATTGCTGCCTGCAACCTCTTCTCTTCCAGCAAATCCAGGTCAATTGCCAAGTCTCGTCATTTGTCTCTGGGTTGTAGTTCCGAGTTCTGGGACTCAGGAGGCCAATCTCTACTAGTATTACCTCTTCCATTCCAAATGTGAGAGAGAAGGAGGTTTGTCCCGTAGAGACTCTCTCAGTGGTTCTGTAAGCCCATAGGATGTTGGGGAGCTCCTCTGCCCATAGCCCTTTGGCTTTCTCTAGTTTGGTCTTGATGATCTTGATGAGGGACCTGTTGGTGACCTCCACTTGCCCGTTTGCTTAGGGGTGTTTCAGGGATGAGAAATGGTGGCTGATTTGCAAGTTTGAGCACAACCCGCTGAACTGCTTTCCCTTGAATTGCTTCCTATTATCAGTGATGACCACTTTTGGTATCCCAAAGTGGCATACGATATTCTTCCAAAGAAAGTTGATCATTTTTTATTCTGTGATGGTGGTGAGGGCCTCTACCTCCACCCACTTGTTGAAGTAATCAATAGCCACGACCGTGAATTTATTCTGTCCTCTACCCAAGGGTAACTGGCCCACGATGTCGATCCCCCACTGGGCCAAAGGCCATGGGCTTTGGATAGGAATCAGCTCCTGTGTAGGTTGTCTGGGGATGTTGCAAACCGCTGGCACTTGTCATGTTTCCTCACGAACTCCTGGGAGTCCTTACTCATTGTCGACTAGTAGTATGCTACTCTGAGGATCTTATTAGCTAGGGAACGTCCTCCAGGTAGTTCTTGTAATTCCTTCGTGGATCTCCCTCATAATGTAAGAGGCTTCCTCATTTATGGCACACCTGAGAAAGGGGGTAGTGTGCCCTTTTTTGTACAGGATGCCATCAAATATGGCATAGCAACTGACTCTAAACTTGATTCTTCTTGTTTCTAACTTGTTTTCTAGGTGGGTGTCGTGCTCTAGGTAGTCTCTGATCTATTTGGCCCATAAGGCTTCTGTTTTCAACATATTGACTTTTGGGGTTTGGATGCTCGGAAAATCAAGGATCTCCAAGGGTACTTCAGAGTTGAGATGCTCTGAGGATGCTATCCTTGCCAGTCTATCTGCCTCTTCGTTCTCTAACCAGAGAACTCTCTGCAGCAATACCTTTGAGAATTTTTTGACCAAGCCTCTAGCCATCTGGTTATTGCTTCATCTTTTTTCCCCTTGCTTCGTATTCTCCCTGGACCTGCTTGATCATAAGCTGCGAGTCTGCCCTGACTGTTACCTACTATGTCCCCATTCTCTGAGCTATCCGAAGCCTAGCAATGAGGGCCTCATATTCTGCTTCATTGTTGGTAGCTGGGAACCTAAATATGAGAGCATACTCCACTTTGTGGTCGTCTGGGGTGACAAGAACAACGCCCGCCCCACTTGACTGTTTAGTAGAGGAACCATCAACATTCAATATCCAGTTGTTCTCTATATCGTCTATCTCGGGTGGGTTCTTAGGGAGGGCTGTAAATTCTGCAATGACATCTATTAATGTTTATCCTTTAATAGCCACTGACTCGCGCCACACGTGCACTTGAGATTAACCCAAGAGAAGGCCGACGGAGTAGTATTACTCGGAGTACGAGACCGTCCCACAAGGAGTTATGTGTGCACAATAACCACAAGATCTAGGACCACCCTCTCAATTAACCACTAAATTCTGGCAAAAATAAACTTCCAATGCAAAGAAAGAAAATGGAAAAATATATTTGTTGTGGAAATGGGTTGGTTATCTGAATTAGCTAACTACTAAAAGAGAACGACTTGAATCAAGTTTGATTTTTAACTTAAGGTGACAGAGTCTCGGGATTAACTGATCCAATCAATTATTGGTCTAGGAATTCCAAAAGAGGTATTCTATAACTCAAATCCTTTGACTACAACGTGAGTCTCGGATTCAGAAGTTTTAGCGATAGAAACAGGGTGTCCTTTAGAAATCCCACACCTAGAATAAATCAAATCTTTAGAATCGAAGATGAATACCATCGATTCGTGCAACACCTATCTGAGCATGCATGAGTGCATAAACGTTACCGAACATAATCAATCGTCTAAGTTTTCCAAGGTTTTTAGAATGAAGAATAACAAGAACCATACAATTAAAAGATTTAGCTTGAAAATCCAAAAACACCCTCTTATGGTTAACCAAGACCTCTAATCGGCTTTCACATTCAATCTCGAGATGGGGGAAGTTAGCTACTCATTCCTATATACGAATAATTTCGAAAATACATGAAGAAGAGCTAGAAATTCGACTTTAGAACAATAACTCCACCAACATTATGACTTTAATGTAAGAGAAATGGAAGACCATATATTAAACTAAAGCTTTAGAGGTTACATTTACATTTAAACATAAATTTAACAAATAAAAGATACAAAAACCCTAAAGTCGCCGCCCCTCCTGCTCTGATATCTCGAAAATCACAAAAAGGGTTGTATTTATAGGAATTACAAAGCGAATCCTAAAATCTGGACAAAAATAACATGGGCCGTTCGAACCGTCCAATTAGGAGTTCGAACGGTATGCCTTGTTTTTCTCCTTTTCCTACTTCTTGCCGTTCGAACAGCTCTTTAAGGGTTCGAACCATAATCCCCTTTTTCGCTCAGTTCGGAATCGCCTCATTTGAAGCCCTTGGAGTTGGAATTTGGCAAGGCTCATTAGACGCAAACATGATTGTCTTGGGGAGAGCTTTCCAAAGACTCATCAAATGCTCCGTTCCAAGTCACGAGCCAAAAGTTGCACACTTCCCGAGACAAGACCCCCGGGGATGTCCCTCAATGATCTACGCTCTCAGCTTGGATCATTTCTTTGACTCCCAATTCACTCCTTTAGCTTTAGAAACCTATAATCAGAATGAGGAAAAGGTTCAATGCAAAATATATTAAAGAAAACAAACTTATCCCAAAACTACAACTAACAAGGGGTCGTTTAGAGGCGATAAACTATACTTTCATTATCTAATCAGCCACTCGTGGTCTATACTGAATATCGAACTGACTGAGCTCCTCTAACCACTTCATGAAGTGCCCTAAAATTTCACGCTAGTGCAACACTTTCTTGAGGGGTTGGTCGGTCGGTACCACAATTGAGTGCGTTTGGAAGTAGGGTCTGAGTCTCCTTGTTGATGCTACCAGAGTGAAGGCCAGCAACTCCATCTTCGGGTATCTTTCCTCTGGTTCTCTTAGGGCCCTGTTGGTGTAGTAGACTGGTTTCTGGAACCCTTGGTCTTCACGGATAAGGGCTGAGCTCACTGATGTTGCCAAAATGGCTAAGTAGAAATAAAGTTCCTCTCTAGTGATCGTTTGGCTGAGCAAAGGAATTAAGCCCAAGTACTGTTTTAACTGCTAAAATGCTTCCTCACACTAGCTAGTCTACTGGAAGGCTCTTTTTAGTGTCTTGAAGAAGGGGAGGCATTTGTTAGTTGACTTGGAAATGAACCTGTTCAAGACTGTTACTCTGCCTTTCAACCTCTGAACATCTTTAATTGACTTTGGTGCTTGCATGCCCAGTATTGCGCTGACTTTTTTCAGGTTGACCTCTATCCCCCTTTACGAGACCATGAATCTTAGGAACTTTCCCAATGTTACCCCAAATGCCCATTTGGCAAGATTTAGCTTCATGTTGTAAGCCCTAAGGGTTTGAAAAGTCTCCTTCAATTTTTTCAGGTGGTCAGTCGTCTGCTTACTCTTAACCAACATGTTATCGACTTAGACCTTCACATTCCTCCTGATTTGGGCCTTGAACATCTTATTCACCAGCCATCGGTACGTTGCCCTGGCATTCTTCAGGCCAAAGGGCATGATTTTGTAGTAGTACAGTCATCTGTCGGTGATAAAAGTGGTGTGTTCTTGGTCTCTTTCGGCCATCTTGATCTGGTTATACCCCGAGAAAGCGTCCATAAACAAGCGCATCTCATATCCTGTGGTGGAGTCTACAAGAAGGTCAATGGTAAGCAGGGGGAAGCTGTTTTTGGGGCAGGCCTTATTAAGGTCTGTGAAGTCCACACACACCCTCTACTTTTCATTCGTCTTCTTCACCATCACCATGTTTGAGAGCCAAGTCGGGTATTGGGCTTCTTTGATAAACTTAGCCTGGACGAGCTTGTCTACCTTGTTAATGATGGCTTCATTACGCTCTGGGCCGAAGCTCCTTTTCTTCTGCTTGACTGGTCTCGCTTCAAATGAAATGTTGAGGTGGTTGGCAGCAATCCGAGGATCGATGCCTGTCATATCCTCATGTGTCCAGGCAAAGACATCAGCGTTACTCCTAAGGAAGCTTCTCAGCTCCTCTTTGAGCAGTTCTGGGGTTACAGATCCAATCGTGACCACTCTAGCCTGGTCTGGGCTACCATCCAGGTCTAGGCTGTTCATTTGGTTTAGACTGTCGATGGGGACTTGTTTTAGCTCTTCCATTAGTTCTCCTCTTTTCACTTCTTTCTCGTCTCTAACTTCCAACTTTTCTATTATGAGGGTCTCATTGGCGATGTCCCCCTTAAGGGATACCATGTAGCATTCCCTTGCTATTACCTGGTCACCCTTGACAGTTCTCACTCCCTACTCCGTTGGAAACTTCAATCTCAAATGGTAAGTGGACGTGACTGCTTTGAACTGATTCAGGGACGTTCGCCCTAGGATCACATTGTAGGCTGAAGGGCAATCCGCCACCAAAAAGTTGACTAGTTTAGTGGCCTGCTGGGGGTCATCTCTTAACGTGACGGGTAGCTGGATGGACCCTATAGGGATCACCCTATCTCCAGTGAACCCCACCAAGTGGAAGGTCATAGGTTTCAAGGCTTCCTTCTGTATCTGCTGTCACACCCTGATTTTTCGCACTCGAAAAAGACAATTGAGAAAAACACAATGTTCTCTCGTTAGAACTCATCCTCCTAGAAGAATGAGTGCAACTAGTTTTGAATTGAAAATTGATTTTGAATAAAGGGCTTTTGGATAAAATTTGGAGTCGCCACCTAATTTGATTAAAGTGAGTTAAGTCACGTAAAACTAAGTACATTCTAAATATTACACTCATGATTTTTTAAAAAGATTTCGAAAACTTCCTCAAAAAAGGATTTTTAAGAAAAGAGGTTGTTTGGCAACCTTTGGAAAAGTATAAGCCCTTTTTGAAAACAACTCCATTTTGGTTTTTGAAAATAGTGATATAGATTCGGAGGTTGGTTACGTGTAGGGAAGATGCCCTTGCAGTACCTACATGTCTATTCACCCTAGGTTCACTTATTCGAAATCTTTGATTAATATATGTCCAATACTATCTATTTTTTAAAAGAATTTTGAAAGAAGTTTGTCATGATGCATGATATGCAAGTGCAAGAAAAGACTTTGATTTTGAAAGTGGATTTGAAAAGACTTAATTTGATTTTGAAAATAGATTTGAAAAGAACACTTGATTTGAAATCGGAAAGTAGGTTTTAGAAATTAAAAATAGAGATTCGAAAATAGATTTTGGAATTTGAAACTTGAAACTTGAAATAGATCATGGAATTGGAAGTTTGAAAATAGTTATGGAATTGGAGACTTAAGAAAAGTTATGAAATTAGAAACTTGAAAGAAATTATAAAATTGGAAATTTGAAAATAATTATGAAATTGCAAACTTGAAAAAAGTTATAACCGTACCTATGAAGGTTGCCTACGTATCCATTTTTGAAAATCAGGTCAGTCGTAGTTCGGACAAGAGTCCGATTGAAAATAGATACTTTGAGGTTTTTGAAAAGTTTGATTTGAAAAGATTAGATTAAAAAGGAGTTTGATTTGAAAAGAATTTAATTTGGAATGGTTTTAGAGATGTTAAAGTTTAGGAAACATTGGACTTTAGAAAGCTTTAGAATTTTGAAAAGTTTGAACTTAGGAAAGTTCCGTTTTAGGGAAGTGCCAAATTAGGAAAGTTTCATTTTAAGAAAGGTTTTGAATTTGAAAAAACTTGTATTTTGGAAAGTTTTCAAATTAGAAAAATTTTCAAATTAAGAAAGTTTATTTTTAAGAAAAAGTTGATTTTAGAAGTATTTGAATTTGGAAAGCTAAAATTAAGAAAGATTTGATTTAATAAAGTTTTAGATTAGGAAAGATTAGATTAGTAAATAATTAAATTCTATTTCCTAAAATAAACGATTGAATTTTCAAAAAGAGATGATTTGATTTTGTTTCAAAAAACGGAGGATTGGATTTGATTTCCTAAGTTGGGAATTATATTTGACATGGAATTGGAAAGGATGAAATTTGGAAAGCTTGGATTTAGAAGTTTATGACTTGATATGAAAAAGAGATTTTTCAGAGTTTTATGATTTGATGCAAAATTGGAAGTCATGTTTCTAGGAAAGAAAATTAGGGTTTCCTAACCATGGGAACTAAGACTTGACTTGAACTTCAAGAAAAGGAGATTTTGAAAAGTACATCTTTTGAAGTAAGTTTCGAGGAAGGAAACTGAAAGAGTGTTTTTAGAAAGTATAATTTTGAAGAGAGCTTTTTGGAAAGGAGTTTTGAAAAGAGGTTTTGGAAAATAGAACTTTTAGAAAGAAAGATTTTAGGAAAGAGATTTTTAAAAAGAGTTTTTAGAATGTAGGTTGAAAAAGAAGTTTGGAAAGAGATTTGAAAAAGCGATTTGGGAAGGGAATGGAATATGGACTTTTACAAGTCTCTAAAAATATCTCACTTTCCTAAAATGACTCTTAACCATAGGAAGATTAGAACCATTCTAGAATTGTGGTTTTGAAAACAACAAAGATTTAAAAATATGGACCATATTGGTCTCATTAAATATAACGTTTTCCTAAAGCGACCCTAACCATAGGATGGCTAGAATTACCTTAAAATTGTAGTTTTAACAAAAATATTTTTAGGGTTTACACCCAAAAGCTTATGTAACACTTTCCTAAAACAACATTAATCATAGATCAGCTAGAATCATCTTAGGATTGTGACTTTGAAAACAAGTTTGCAAAAAGAAGATTTAATGCAAGTTTTGAAAAAAATTTTTGATGTAAGTTTTGAAAACAAGTTTAGAAAATGATTTTGAAAAGATGTATGAGCATGAAATGCATAATGCAAGCAGGGTAATGAACAGACAAGGTTTAGGCTTCACCACATAATCAAAGGGGCCGAACCCACGTGGTCTAAGGTTAAATTAGAAGAAAGCCCTCGACACGGCGACTTTTAACCATTCTTCTTACACATGAATCGGGAATTCCCTTGTTTTAAGCATACAAGAAAGCGGGTAAGAATATAGGGAATTAAAATAGAAGAAAACCTAAATGGGTTAGGAGAGAAAAGAGAGAGGGGAGAAATTACGTAAACGTAAATAGAAAACCAATCTTGTGTCTCCTTTGATTTGCTTGCTTTACTTCGCTTTTATCTTTGAGAGCTTCGAGATTGTAGCACCTTGAGTCTTTAATGGTTGACTTAGAGGCTCGTATAGGCACGTATTAAGTCTATGTATGCTAGGGTTAAAGTGTATGGGGGCTAGGGTTTGAGGAAGCCTAAGAAAACTAGGGTTTAGAGAGAGTTCGGTGGCTATATATCGAGAGACAGAGTTTCTGGAGTTAGATTGCCGACCCCTTCACGCAAGGGAAAGGCTCTATATTTATAGACAAAAGATTGACCTAGCGCCAGTTGCAATGACGCCAAGCTTAAAATCCTATTGGTGCCACTAGTAGTGGCACCAACCACTTAGGAAATATTTTAAGGTGGCAAGAAACATATCTTCGACTCTTGATACGCAAGGCAGAAGCCTGTCCTAGTGACTACCATATAATTTTTGGCTTGGCTCCACTAAGAGTGACTCTAAAAAGTCCGAGAATGTTTCGAAGGATCGGGAATGGTTTGAAAATTCAGAAATAGGTAGAAACCCCTAAAATAGTATCCCAGGGGTAACGGACTTTAAAAACAAGGTCGGAATTGTCAACTGGGCTATCAGGGGCAAAATGGTCAACTAGATAGGAAAACCAACGAAATGGACTCAGAATGATCCATGAGAGGACTTGAAGGTTGGAAACACTATCCAGAGTGTTCCAAGGGAGTGTCGGTTTGATACCTAGAGCCAGTGTGGTTAGAAAAGGCGATTGGCCCACCAGGGGCAAAATGGCCATTTTACACTGGGTTTGCCAAAACTGACTCGAAATGATCTGAAAAGGCATTAGAAGGTCAAGAACACTATTAGAAGCATTCTTGAGAGGTTACCGGTTTGATACCCAGAGCCGGTGTGGTTTCCGGGGGCACTTGATACCTAGGGGCAAAATGGTCATTTTGACCGAATGGTCTCGAAATTGGTTCAGAACTGACTGGAAGACGTTCGAACATGTCGGATCATCCTTAAGATAATCTTGAAATGGTGGATTTACCATTCTGAGGACTTAGGCACTTTCTCGAAAAGCGCGCCAAAAATGGGCCAAAGGGCAGTTTGATAATTTTTCACTGGAGTGGGCTAGCAGGCACTGGTGTTGACCTGGGTTTTGGGTATTTTTGTCACTCTAACAGTCTGTGATGAGTTGGTTTCCAAAGTTATCTCGTCCTTTGGTAAACATGTCACGGCCAAGAGGCGAATTAAGTCCCGTGACATAGGGGGTTTGTTGGCAATTCCCAATGTCGACCTGTTTACGAGTGTTTTCACCACTTTACCGGTTGCAATATTTACGAGTGTTTCTGCCACTCTGATGGTTTGTGTTCTTTTCAGAGGCTGCCTGATCTCGAGAAGCTGCTAAGTGGACTTATCGTTTGAGGAATCAACTTTCTCAAAAGACGTGCTGAAGAACGAACATTCTTCATTGGCGGGCTAGCAGGCGCCAAAGGTGGACCATTCTACCATCTTGGAGACTTGGGATCTCATCCCAGTCGACGGGTTTAAAGGGACTTACCGTTCTGAAGAGTTTTCTTAGAAAACGTGTCGAATTGGATGGTCTTACTTCCTGAGGGATTAACTTTATCGAAAGACATGCCGAATTGAGTTTGATTGACTTGGAATGGAATTGAAAATTAAATAGGGACTTACCATCCTCAAGAAGACGTCCCAACTAGAATTGGACCGAGCAATGCCACAAGGACATTTTGGTCATTTTGCCTCTATTAGGCCCAGCGGGCCCCCAAAGCGATTGATTGATTGGATTGAGTTTGAAAAGTTAATTTAAACTTGAATATGTCTATGTCAACGTTGGGCCGAAGATTGCCGAGCGGGTAAAAATGGGGTGCTTACATCTGCAACTACTCGAACGCCTCCCAAAAGATGATGTCCGCTGAGCTACCACTGTCGATAAGGATTTGCCTAGTTTGAAAGTTGGAGATAATGGCACTGACAACTAGAGCGTCGTCATAAGGTTGGCTCAGCTTTGCGTCTTTCTCCTCTGTGAACACTATATCTAAAACACTAGAATGGGATTTCTTGCTCAGTCTCTCCACTGCGAACACCTCCGCTTGCTTCACCCTTCTGGTATGATTCTTCCTGGTTGATGAGGACTCGCTGCCCCCTCCAAATCCTCCAATGACGACTCTTATCTCTCCGATCGGTCATTGGTGTGCTGGGGCTCTATCTGGGCTTCTTCGTTTTGCAGCATGTGGTCTATCATGCCCTTCGCCTGCCACGAATCTTCCCAAGTGACCCTGTCTTATCAAGTTTTCAATTTATTGCTTGAGATCTATGTAATCATTAGTGTTGTGGCTGTGATTCCTATGGAACCAGCAGTACTTCCTCTGGTATCTCTGTTTTGGAGGGCTTTTTAATCTCTCGGGCCATTTCATGTTGGGATCGTTCTTGATCTCGTTCAAGACGTGCTCTAATGTTGTCGTTAAGGGGGTAAAGTTACGATCGAAACTAGCAAACAAGCTCCATATCCCCTCTATTTGGGTTATTGGTCTGTCGGTTCTTGAGGTCTTTTTTTCTCAGTCTTCATTGTTGTCGGCAACTGACCTCTTTTTCTTCTCGGGGCAAGAGTCAACATCCCCATCTCGGTCACGCTTCACGTTCATGGCATCCTCCGCATTCATGTGTTTCTGGGCTCTAAGCATAAGGTCAGCCATGCTCTTCGGAGGTTCCTTGGCCAATGAGAATAAGAACTTGTGGGTTCTCAAACCGCTCATGAAGGCCGTAATTATGACCTTGTCATCAACGTCGTCCACTTCTAGGGTTTCCAGGTTAAACCTGGGGACAAACTCCCTAAGTGTCTTCTCCTTCTTCTGCTTCACATTGAGTAGGCAGGTAGTTGGTTTCCTTTGCCTTTGGCCTCCAATATAGTGCCCTATGAATAGCTTACTAAGCTGGAAAAAGGAACTGATAGTGGAGGGTTGGATCCGGTTGAACCACACTCTGGATGCCCTTTTGAGAGTGATTAGGAAAGCCCTGCACATGATCTCGTCTGGGATGGCTTACAGCAGCATCAAAGGCTTGAAGGTCTCTAAATGGTCTAAGGGGTCCTTGGTCCCATCAAACATCTCCAAAATTGGCATCTTGAACTTTGGTGGCAGGGGCACTCCCATCACCGTCTGGGTGAAAGGGGAATCGGTTCTGTTTACCAACTCCTCTACAGTATTGGGAGCCTTGATCTTGACGGCCTACATGACCCCTATTAGTTGGGCTTGGAGGGCTATGATACGCTCATCCCAGGCGGGGGGATTCTCTGCTTTGTCTCCCACAACTTTTATATGTTGGGGGTAATGCCACAGGTGTGAACCTGGGGCATGGCTATGGGTTTCCTCTGGTTGGGCCCTTCCGTTAAAGGGTAATACTCCATTTGGTGGTAATGCGCCGCCGCCTGAGATGACAAGATCTTCATTCTCGGGGCCAGCATCATCATCCCCCCTTTCTTCTCTAGGTTGGGCTTCAAGTTGTTGGCCTCCTCCTGGTGTGGTGGGAAGTCACCGAAGCAGCTCCTGATTCTGGGTTATCAACATCTGCATGTTGGCCATTACATCAGCCATTTGGGTCTCAAGGGTCGCAACTCGGTTCGTACTGTGTTCCTTAATGGGTTATGGTAGATGCAAAGCACCGGACCTGGTTAAGACCATGGACATGACGAAAAGTTGATTCCCACAGATGGTGCCAACTGATAGATCAGTAAACTTGTAGGGTTTGCTCCCATGTTCCAGTGAACTGCTCTGGTTGGTTGCAAAGAGAAGTTGGGTCAAGAAACACCGGTGTAGTGCCTACCAAAGACTCTCCGATGCTGAAGTTAGGTTTGAGAGGATAATTAGACAGAGTTTTCGCTAGGGTTTATTATGCGTACCTTGGAGAAGAAAGCTTGGGTTTCCTTTTATACATTCATAGTTAGGAGTAGTTCCAAGTATGTCTGCAGATAGTGAGTGGAAATGATCGCCTTTCCACGTGGCTATATATCGTTAGACGGTCAGGTCCCTGGCAGGGGAATGGTGGACTTGGTTGTCTCCCATATGTGGCATCTCCTAGGGCACTTTTTAGATAAGGAAGGTGGTTGTCCCCCCACGCATCTTGTTCTTTTGGTAGTACACAACCTGACCTAGTGTCAGGAGTGATTCCCACTAGCCAAGCAAGAGGGATGATCGGTACGCTCCTGTTCGACACTATCTGCTCAGTACCAAACCAATCGGCCCTGATATACTCGACTATCTTTCGTTCAACACTACTATAATGCTCCGTCATCAATGATCTTCCCGGTATGCCTCTTACAGGGGTCTTGGTCAGCCCTCGCCAGATTGGTCCCCATCAAGAATTATTCAATAACATTCTAGGAGAACACCCCAATAACAAAATGTAAGAGCATCTTTATTCTTAATTTTTGTTGGCAAGAGTCATCTCTAACAATGGGTTATTGCCAACATTAGTGATGTAATGATGCTGCATTTTAAGTTCATTTCGTGAACTGAGCTATTCAACAATGTCAACATTAATATTCTAAATACTGCATTTCAAGTCCATCACTTGAATTATACGAGGAAAGAAATTGTTCAACAACATTTTAGGGGAACATCCAATAACAACATCTTCTCCCCCAATAAAAGAATGTCGGGTTTGTACTCTTCTTGTATCCCATCAATATTGCTACCTGTTTTTATTTTTAGTTAAAACATAATGAACACATTGATATGGCTCTATGTGTTTACTATGAACTGTAAAACTTTTGAACATCACACCTTCTAATATAATAACCCATTGCCTAATTCATGTTTTGTCCAACCAATCGTTAAATCGTTTTATCCTTCCATATTCCTCATGCTGAATACACTCACATCTCATATTATAGCATAAATATTAATTTAGAGATCTATGTAGACAAGATATTTCTTAATATCTTAGCAAACTCAAATTTGGTAAGCCTCATGACAGAATCATGAGTATTGACTGATAACAATATTGGTCGCTTACGATATAGAGTCGCACAAAAATTTATTGAGACTGAATATGACATCTCCTAATCTCTTATCAGATCAATAAAATTTAGCGAGCATGACAAGAATTGAAGGAATTTATAATGCAATGCTGAGATCAATATGAAATGACTTGGGAATGTAAGGCTAATAAATTTTGTCCATGTATAAATAAATGATGACCCATTTTTTTTATTGTTGTTCCTCTAAATAAATGATTTATCATTTATAATTTATATTAGTAGTGCCGTTTTAGTATTTGACAACAATGCATCTTGGAGCAAAATTTCACAGTAAATTCATGAGCAGTTACCTTGCTTGGATCTTTGTTAGTTTATTTATTATGAAAACAAATATAATGATTGTCAACTTTTTCTGCTGTGCAGACAGTAATAAACTTAATAAAAAAAATCTCAATTATAGTTCTAACCATACAAATAGTGTAGGGTTCTGGTATAGTATCCAATGAAATGTGGGTCTAAGTTTTAGGATTTGGCTTTGGAGCACTTGTGAATAAGATGACATAAATAGAAAGAATTGACTCAATAGTCAGCTGGACTGCATGCTAGCTTGATGTCCCAAGTTAGGAAAAAAAAAAATTCAATAGGTTAAAAAAATCTATATTTTTAAGGTACTATTTTTGTTCTAATCTTTACCTTCTACATATTTGATGAGTCCCATATTGTAAGGCTTTGATCTCAATGGCGGTAGTTGGTGTTATATTACCACTAAAAATTTGTTCCTCAAGTTCTATTGTACCTCATGCCATCTCCAAGCCAACCATTATTCATGAATGCACAAAGTTTACATAGTTTATGTAGACGATAACATTGCACGAGATCAAGAGAGTAGTCGGCATCGAAGATCTGGACACTCTGTTGCAACTAAAAAAAAATAATTTTTTTTACTTCAATACATCAATTTACGATATATTAGTTTTTTGTTTTTAACAGAACAAATCACTTAACGACTCTTTAAAGGAGAAGTTAAGTGTAGGTATATAAACACACACATCAAAACTCGTTTAAAAAAAATAGGTAAATTACAATGACCTCCTTTAAAGTATCTGACAATAACAAAAAATATCTCTGTGATTTCTAAAATAGCACTGATTTCTCTCTTGTTTTAGTTGTTTGTTGTAGATTCCCGCTGTTAAACCGCCGTTACTGATATTGACGGAAAAGCGTGAGACCAGATGATGTCATCTTCATAATATAATTAAAATACCAATTTTTCCATTATAACAAGAAATAGATAATGTAAAAAATATAATTTTTTAACTTCCAATCACATAGTGCCACCTCATAAGCTCATTATCACCAACACCACACCTAATCCTAACCCATCATCTCCATCAAACCGTCTGTTCAATCCCTACCAAATCTGCTCTAATTGACTGCCCCCTGCCTCACACCCATGCCAACCCCTTCACCACCTACCAAAACAGGCATCACCACCACCACCACTGCCCTCTCCATCCACCTATGCCACCACCGACCCCGTTTTCTGGCAGCGATCATCAAAACACCGAACACCGCCCCTTGCTTGGTCTCTCTCTCTCTCTCTCTCTCTCTCTCTCTCTGTAAATACCGAACCCCCAGACCTCCACTACAATTTTTTTTTTTTAGTTCGGATATATCCCCAAAGGAATTGTGTTATTCTCTCACTATAAAACAAAAACCCCAAAAATAATTTTAAAATCCTATATTCAAGCACAAGTTTTCATTCGAATTGAAAACCCATATAATATAGACTAGAGGGTGGACACACGCGATGCATGTGCAATCGTCGATTGTTGGCGATAATATTATCGAAGATGATGGTTGTCATTAAATCACCGCCGTAATAAATTGAATTATTGAATAAAAGATCATCATATCAATATCAGCAAGTAAATTGGATGGATAGTTTATTGTAGTTTAAAATTTTTAAATAACTGTAGCAGTTATTAAAATAACTGCTGTTAGACACCAATGAATTCTCCTTTCATATATTAGAATAGATAAATATACATGTATATGTTGAGAAAATAGTGGAGGAGACGTGGATATATTAGAATAGATAAATATACATGTATATGTTGAGAAAATAGTGGAGGAGACGTGGTTTTGTTGCTACGATGGGGTGGGTTCTTCCGGTTGTGTATAATTTACACACATGAATATATACTTGTATATATGCGTGTACATATATATAGGGTGGGTTCTTCCAGTTGTGTATATACACTATACACACATGAATATATACATCTGGGAGGTCAATGGGCAGTGGAGGGAGAACAGGGGCAAGAGAATTTGTGGAAAATTTTTTACCAACTCCAATCAATTGCTACCCATTTCCACCAGTGATATATCCATGATGAACACTGGTGGTGATGGGGCAGCAGAGGTGGAGTGTGTGTGGGAAGACATGGATGGTAATGCATGCGGTGGTTCCGAAATGGAGGTTCAGCCTTGGCTGTTTTGATAATGCAGGTTGAAGGCCCGACTGTGTGGCAATGGAGGTTGGGGTTGGGGGTGGCTAGTGACTGATTCAAGGGAAAAAAGTATTTTCATTATATAGAATTTTTTTTATTGGTCAGAGCAATCCGCCGGAGAGGAGGGAGGGAAACGGGGGCCATCGTGGAGGTGGAGGTGGAGGTTGAGTTGGGGTAGTTTTGGACTTCGGCCATCGTGAGGTGGAGGTGGAGGTTGAGTTGGGGTAGTTTTGGACTTCGGCCATCGTGTTGGGTAGGGTTTGTAGATAGGGTCATTTTGGTCATTTTAATTTTTTTGACTTTAAATTAAAAAATATTTGAACAAGTGAGGGGTAAAGAGGTAAAATGCCACCCTCGCAACTACAAAGATACTATCTCTTATTGCCAAATAAGGTCACTGTAATTTATCCATAAAAAAAAAAAGGTCCATTTAGTACCCTTGTAAGTCATATCGATTAGGCTTTTAACAGTTTCTACAAGCTAGTGTAATATGACCTGTATGTTCACTTAATAGAGAAACAATTAGGATCGACTTTACCATTTACTCTAGAATTTGCGTAAGAGGAATTATATTTATACAGAATTTTTATATGAATAAATTCTAATTGATAAACATGAGATTTATGAAGTAAAATGATGAATGCTTTAATTTAAAATAAAATAATTACAAATAACTATGTCATTTTATATAAAAAAATTATGTGGAAAAAAATATAACATTACTCATTGTATAATAACTTTATTGCAACTCATATGTTTTGCACAATTCACACCTACACAAGCTCTCTCTCTCTCTCTCTCTCTCTCTTCAATTTTGGGGCTTTAATCTACAAAAGTTTCCTTTTCTCACAAATTTAACATTTCATGTCTTGTAATCTTTTTCAGCCCTAAAACCTGGATTAGATTCGTAACATTGGTTGTTCGTCTACCACGTACACCTACTCGTCTTCCTTTCTTTTTTCTATTTTGTTTCCTTCCTCTTTATCACGTCAAGTCAACATCCTCTTTTCCAATTTAATTAAGAAAAGAAATTTTCATGAATTTATTTTTGCTATGTCAATCCGATTATTGTAATGTAATTTAATTTTGAAATTTATTTATTGTAGCTTTTTTACTTTGTTTTTAATATACTCCACCCCATTATAAGAGAAATCCCAATATATATATATATATATATAAATTCAAGTATCATTTAGTGCAGTCGATTGACAAGATGTTTGTACTTAAAAGGGGTGATTTTTTTTACTTGGCCATAAGTTTTCGACATATTACCAGCTCGCTCAGTATCACCGTTTACACAAATTATTTAGTTAGTTAATATAGTAAAATCTCGACAATTGTACTAAAGTTACCTTATAGATATGTGCTGCACTATTACACAATGGACAGCAATGGAAAAGAAAACATGCACTTCATTTCTCAAAAACTCTACTTTTCGTTAATCCCTTTAATGCCGCATTACTGCAAAAAATCAAGGATTGGCTCTCACTTTTTTTTTTTTTTTTTTAATGATGTAGGAGAACCTATCCAAGGCATGATTCTTCAGCCTTGCCACTAGCGAATAAACTTTTTCAAAGACTGGCTGTTGACAAATACCTATAATCGATCAGTCTCGGGTAAGCAGATATCGTCAATGCAGGCAGTTGCTCTCAGGGTGACTGACACCAATATAGTAATTTTTTTTTAAGTATGCTTTATACCACACAGATGACTCAAACTCTTGTAACGTCAATATTGCACAAATAGTACATTCCTACTTCACACTCCTTCTTAATTGAGTAAATTTGAATAAATTTTTTACATAATTGACTGAAGTCAAGAATTGAGCATTAATATCGGTTGCAATGTGACTCACTTAATCTGCCACAAGAATGAGAAGGGCACCGGTCAACTAGACTGGTTACATGCCCATAGTAACATCAAACAATATGCTAGAACTTTATGGCCCATGGCTAACCGTCTCAATTAATAGTAATATCATCATGGCCCATGGCTATCCCCATCTAGCAAAGCTTCTCAAATTGCTAGAACTTTTAATTGAATTTACTATAACTAGAAGACCTTTACTATTTGTGACTACCAAATTTATAGCGGCCACTGTGGAACCATAATTAAATGCCCCATTACAATTTTAGTCTATAACATCGAGCTTCATATTTAAGCTTCATATTTGGAGTCTAAATAGTCGATTTTCTTTGGACTATAGAATTCCAACATATTGAAGGCAGAATCTGGACTTGTAGCAGGTTCTTGAGAAATTATAACATTGAAGTTTCTGTTAAAAGTAACTGGTATCAGTCTACAAGAATAACAAAAAAAAAATCCTTTTAGACGCCCAAAAAAAAAAAAATTCTGGAAGCTACACATGGAAATTTTGAGCTTTAATAGAAAATCTGTTCATATATAGTGGTTTGGGTTTTGAGAGAGAGGAGATGAAAAGAGGAGGAGGAGAGAGGCAGAAAGAATAATCCTCCAAATATACCTAAATATGTAGGTTCCAAAGATAGGTTAACATTGATGGAATGTTCACCATTAGAGGTCTTGGAATTGAAATGCATAATAAATTAGCACGTAAAAGACAAAAAAAGATGAGTGAGTTAATACGTGGCTGCATAAATGTTCGACATGTGTTCGGGTAGTAGAAGGTTTTGGTTTGGAAGAAATCCTAGTCCATTATAAAATTGAATATTTTGAGTCCAATTGGCCCAATGGTTGATTTTCCTGCTAAGTTATAGAATTGATATAAAGTACGATCACTCTTCACATCTCCTATAGCAGTAATCATTTATACAATATATAAAGTTAATATGATTCAGGTAAATGATAGCCCTGCACTTAGAATATTTGATTGAAAGTCGAGACAATCTGTAGCCAAAAAAAAAAAAGAAAGGGCAACTGAAAATCTAATGTCAAATTCTCTTAGTTTCATCCTCGTTGAATTGAAGATTCGGATGATTGGAGAGCAATCCTTATTTAGCTATGTTTTCCAACAGCGACCTATATGTATGTGTATACATATCCAAATATGTACATGTATATATATATATATCCTAATACATTCGATGTTGTGATCGTGATGACATACGATGATACCTCTCTCTTCTTTCTTTACAATACCAATAGTATTGTAAAATGCTCTTGTGCCGTGAATAGTGTGAGATTATTTGAATTGAGTAATGATATTCCACCACGAGTGATTGACTAGTATAGATCGTGTTCTTGAAGACGGATATGGACATAAAGCATACTTTGTATTTCAGGTTCGTATCTGCGGGTTCACTTTGCACGCATTATTTGAATATACATTTTGTTTTTATAAATTTATAATATTTGATGTGATAATATGTAAATAGATATACATATTTTGATAAATGTATACTATCTATAACAATAAATTTGCAAAAGTATACTGAAATGTATCGTACCAATACTAAAAACGATATGTTAACAAATTTTGTATAAGATTAACGATTATAACTACATATAAAAGTGCAATCTTTAAGTACCAAAAAAAAAAGAGTTCAACCTAATAACCCTTGCGTGAATAGGGCTATGTGGGATGGGAGGATACGGCTATGTGGGATGGGAGGATACACAAATCTCAAAATTATTGAGGTGCATACAAACTGCACAAATTTCTAAATTATCAAAGCGCATATAAATTGTTCTAGACACTGATTAGACAAAAAAAAATACAAAACGAAACAAAGGAGTAGGGACATGCTGTGGGGTTGGGAGTCTTGGGACTCGCGAGAGGCTGGGCTGGAGTTTCTTGTTTTTATGTTACTTGTTGGACTGGAGTTTCTGGTATAGGCCTATGGGCCCACTACCATAAATTAGGCACAATCCTAAAACAAAGAAAGAAATAAAAAAATTAGAAAAACCTTGTGAAGCTTGAATTGCCGTAAATTCTACAGAATTCGGCTTGGTTATGCTATGAGAGAATAAATTTAAAATTTTTAAATAAAATAAAAGAATTAATATTATATTCTTAAACTTTATATTATTAATATAAGTTTTACTAAACAGTAAATTATACTTATTATTTGAAGTTAAAAATTTATCAAAATCTATGCATCTATATCATAAAAAAATATTCTCAAAATAGTTATAATATTCACTGTCAAACTTATCAAAAAATATCAAATTACATTAGACTCACATAATTAAAATACTTGAAATACTTGTTGTTTCTTTATTATTTATGGCATACTTCAAAGTTTTGTTCTATTTTGATTAAATGCTTTTTAAAATATAATATTCTAATGGTATTAAAAGTATAAAAAAGGGAAAAAAATTTAAAAGGTCCTTTCATATTAACCTAGGCAGAATTAGAAAATTTGTTTATGAGTTCATTTCGATTGGTGAGATTATACAACTCAATTACTGATAAATAATTAAATATATATTATATAATAAATTAAGTTTCATTGGAGCTTGTCAAAATTTTGATTTATTTTTGTTATTACTTTTAAGCATATTTAAAGAGATGTGATTGAAGAGTATTTACAACCAAATGACAAATTTATTAATAATAAGAAATTTCTATAAATAACAAAAGAATAAATGATACATAATTAATAATTTTGTGACATGTATACTTCCTATAATAGAAATTTAAAATTACTTTTTATTTTCACTAAAAATTTTGTGAATGACCATATTCTTCAAGGAATTTTGATAAACTTGTCATATTGATTAAGAGTCAAAATAAAAAGAAATATAAAGTAAGGCTAATAAGTTGAAAAGTTGAATCAAGGTTTTTAGCTTTAAAAACATCATAACCGATTGTTATACTATATAATATAGATTGATGGTTATAACATTTTCAAGAAATTAAGATTCAAGAATGAAATTTTAGAGATTATTTATTTCATTTGTAAATTACATTTTTAACTAATCATTGAAACCACAAAACTAGACATTTTGGAATAGGGACAAAAAAATTAAAAACATTAAGGTTAAATGTTTCAATTTCAATTGTCTCATAACTAACTGCAATAATATATACTATAGATTTATTTGTATTTGTCTTTCTAAAAATTAAAAAAAAATTAAATAGAAAATTTTAAAGTTTTGAATCTAAGCAAAAACTTTTCAAAAGTATAATAGAAGAATTCAAGGAAATTCAAAATAATAATCCTAATATTATTTTTAAATTTTAGGAAGAGCTTTCTAAAATTATAAAATAGGGATTTAAGGAAATTTAAAATAAGATTTCTTAGTTTTAAAAAAATAATTAACTTAGAGAATAACAATTATTACTTAAAGCTGAAAATTTATCCAAATTTATGCATTTATATCCTAAAAAATTCTTTTCAAAATAGTTGTAACATTCACCGCCAAGCTTACCAAAAAATATCAAATTACATTAGTGTAGGTAGGATTTTTAGGAAGGTTTAGTTAAATTCTCAAACCAACTCGACACAAGCAATTTGCAAAAGAAGACGACAATGAGAATGACTCGACCCCTTTTGGGCTGAAGGCACTCCGATGATTAAGTTAGCAAGCTTAATCACAATGAATCAAATAAGTATTGAGAGTTAGAACTCAAGTAAATGTACCTTATCCCTTTGATGCATAGGGCATTTATAGTTTTCAGAATGCCACGTTCCCTTTGGGATTTGGAGTCACTTTCCTCCTAGGAGTCATCCTTGTTTGAGTCTATTTGATGTATTGGATTTATCCTTTATTTGTTCTAGTCCACTTAGGAATATGATTTGTATTATGGACCTATTAGTCCTTATAAGTTTTTGGATTAGATACCTTGGGCTGGCCCTTTTGGGTCTGATCCCTAGATCAGCATAAGCTAGGTATGCCAGATCGGCAACCATTGACTAATCTTACTGGGCTGGTCTTCTCTCGGTTTTGGACTTGGCTCTTATTGGGCCCACAATTACCCCCAGCCCTTGCATCCTGTTTTGACTGACGTAAGGGGCATGGGTTGAGATTTGCATTTAAAACTTGTCATTTGGCCTTCCCGTCAATTCGAGAACTTATGCACCATGTAGCAATTTCACATCGGTCCTTGAACTGAAGGGGTACGCTATATGGATTGCCGAGGTGACGGTTGGGTCGAACAACACAATTGCTACAGTTTCTCGGCCTTCGAAACGATGGCAGGGCTCACAATAAAATTAAAGTGCGTACCCTTGCCCATTCTGCTCATTCAAGCCTAGCTTAAGATTTCTAGTGAGAGAGAGAGCAAATCTAGCCTTCAATCTGTAAGTTCTTCTAACCCTTGCTCTCTCCTTTTTTGCCTTTTTCCTCCACGGTCGTCCCCTGATGGATGCTCGCCTTAGGAACTTATCTTCTTGGCAACCCTATCTCCATAAGCGAAGAGGGATTAGGGCCCCTCTTTATGAGATGATTTGATGCATGCCATGTATCCTTAAGGTCACTTAGTACTCTTAGGAGTTTTGGTTGGCTTGATTTGAGTGAGAAGGCCTTTGCACCATTCTTTGGAGATTAATCACATGTATGCAGATGCAATGACTTAAGTTACTTTGGGAACTCTTATCTTAAAATAAATACGAATGCTTGAGCAATTATGATGCAAAAAGATGTATAAATAACATAATGACAAGAATCAAACAGCATAATAGCATGAATTGAACAGAATATAAGGGAAAGTAAAACGATCGTCCTTTCCTCCATGGTTTTGAAATTGACACGCGTGTCTTGAATCTGGTATAGAGGTTCGGCTATGCATGGGTTGCTACATGAGCATGAGGTTGGGGGTTTACTAATATTTTCTAAAAAGTTTCGATTCCCGAACCTTCAAACCTCTGGCGTCTACCCCCGAAAGGGTAAACTCCATCTTTGGTTGGTGGTTCGAGCGAAGGAACTATCAAGAAACTGTAGGCTAAGAAACTGACACAGCATCCGCCTACAGTGAATATACTGTTCCCCCTTCTATCTAAAAGGGTAGTAACAAGGTAATTATACAGAGATGCAAATGCAAGTGAGCGCACCAAGTGTATGTGAAATTTTCAAAAATAGAGGAAAGAATCCAACAACACACATCCCATCTTGTTCATTTATCACATACATGACAATTAATTATGACATAAAAATAAAATATGAACAAAGGTCTACCTACAAAAAGAAAATGTAAGGAGTTAATAACTTTTCAAAAAAATCAAAGCAAGAGTCAATGCAAAAACATGAATATGGAAAGTAATGTAAGAGCATGCAAGTGGATCTTGATGCAAGAGCAATAAATGTAAGTGATGACACTTGTTTAAAAACCATTTTGATGACACTTGTTCAAAAACCGTTTTGGAAAGTAATGTTCGTTTTACAAACTTATGATTTTGAAAAACTATTTGGGAACTTAGAAAAATTTTGAAAACTAGATAAAACTGGACAAAGTAACCGAAGATTCTAGGTGAGTGAAAGATGAAGAGATATGACAATGGCCTAACCCTCTAAGCGTCCCTAGTGGAGTCGCCAACTGTCGCGCCCTAATTTTTAACCAAGCCCTACTGACTCGAGAAAAAGCACGGTACTCTCTCGTTAGAACTCATCCTCCTAGAAAGATGAGTGCAACTAGATTTGAACATGAAAACTTGATTTAAGGGCTTTTTTTAAAAAAATTGGAGTTACCTTCTAATATAGTTAAAGATGTGTTAGGTCACCTAAAAGCTAAGTGTAATTCGAGGACTAAAGTTAGGTTTTTCGAAAAGATATTGAAAATGTACTCCTTGAGAAGGCTTTTAGAAAAAAAGGGTTTTTAGCAACCTTTCGGAAATATTTGTAGAGCCCTTTTGGAAAAAATGACTCCAGATTGGTCTTTGAAACTAAAAATTTATGATCTAGGGGTTGGTTACGTGTAGGGAAGATATCCTAAAAATATCACCCTACCCCGCTATTTCGGTACCTACATGTCTAATCACCCTTAATTCACTCACTTGAATAACCGGTTACTAGTATCCACTTAATATTCGCTTTAAAATTTTGAAAACGGGGTTTAGTCATCACTTTTTGGATAAATGATGAATGATGCATATTTTTTAAAAGATGTTTGAAAATAGAAAGTTTTGAAGTAATTTGGGATGGATATTTTGACTTAATGAAAACTTTTGAAAAAGAAACTTGAGTTGTAATAGAAGTTATAACTATACCATTTTAGGTTGCCTATGTATCTCATTTGGCGAAAATCAGGTCATTCGTAGTTCGGGTAAGAGCTCGATAGAAAAGCGGCACATTAGGGTCTTTAGAATGCTTTGAAGACACATTGAGGTCTTTGGAAAAAGAGAACTTGAGAGTTTTAAAAAATACCTTTAAACTAGGACTTGAGAAGTTTGAAATGTTTTTGAAATTGGGTTTGAAGGTGATTTTAAACGTTTTTTAAATTAACTCAATGGAGTTTTGGAAATGCTTTGAAACAACTCAAGGGAGTTTTAGAAATGTTTTGAAAGCTTTGGAGGTAGAGTTTGGATTGGAAATGCTCTTATGAACTCGTCTTTTGAAAAGCTTTTGAAATTAGTTTTTGAATACCTTATTAAAAGACATGCTTAATGTTTCATCATCTTTAGGAAGTTAGTCATTAAACTCCTTTAGGGTTATGAGTATTGAAAACGTATTTGGAAAGGGGGCTAGAAACTTCCCTTTTAGTTTTAAAGACTTTAGGGTTATGGAACTCTTCTTGAATATCTCGCTTATGCTTGATCAATCCTAACTATGGAAGGATTAGGGTTGCTTTAAGAATATGATGTTTGAAAATCATTTTTGAAAAAGGTTTTTGAAAACACTTAGGGTCTTGGAACCCTAATATGGACAACCTTGAAGGTTGTATTTAATGTACCATTTTCCCTTGAAATCATTAACCATTTGAAAGGTCAGAAACACTTTAGGGTTATGAGTTTTTGAAAACATTTTGAAAATAGTTTTTGAAAAATATTAAGTGTCTAGTCATTTTGGTTGAGACAAGTTTAAAAAAATTTCTTAAAAGCATTTTTAAAGATAGAACATAGGAATATTTGAAAAGGGTTTTGGAGTTGACTTTTGAAATCTCAAGAGAGTAGAATGTTTTTTTTTTTTGAAAATATGTTATGAAAATGGTTCTTGAGTTGAAAGATTATTTGAAAAGGGGTCTTTCAATTAGAACCTTGAAGCTTACTAACCTAGGTTAAGGTGACCTAAGGTTAAATAACTAAGGTTAAGTTAACTTAGGGTTAAGGTGACCTAGGGTTAACTAACTTGCGTTAAGTTAACTTAAGGTGAAGGTGACCTAGGGTTAACTAACTTGGATTAGGTTAACTTAGGATTGAGGTCACCTAAGGTTGAACAATTAAGGTCAACTTAACCTAGGGTTGGAAGGTGGTTTTGAATGGGGGTTTTAAACTAGGGTTTTGACATAGTGGTTTTGAAAGGGTGGTTTTATGTATAAAACTTGAAAGTGTATTTTTGAAAACCATTTTATGAAAACCACTCAAGTGAGTGTTTGGTTCATATGGTTGGTATTTAGAAACCACTCAAGAGAGGGTTGCCTTGGAACCATTTCAACCACTAACTCAAGATAGTGAAACTTGTGAAAATAAAGATGAAAATGGTAGTTTTGGAAAATCATTTTTATGCAAATTAAAGAGGAGGAAATTTTGAGAACCCTTCTTGAAGAGGGTTGTTTTGAAAACCATTTTTGAGGTGTAGAAAACCAATTTTAATGAACTAGGTTTCATATGATCAAGATAATGAGAAAACTACTCAAGAGAGGGTTCTAAGGGACTATTTCAACCACAAGGTTCAAGATAGTGGATTCTACAAAAATCAATATAGAAAAGAAGAGTTTGAAAATGAATTTTATGCCACATGAAATGAAAGAAATACAAGGATGCAAAATGAAGCCAAGGGACTTAAAGGGGGGATTTTCTAAGACATGAAAATTGACCTAGGCTACAAGGAACCAACTCTTACAACCATTTTTAGGAAAACACTTGGATATGAAATTTAAAAAAGACATAGAAATGAAGATAGTGAAAATTTTTACAAAATGATGATGGACATGAAAATAGGGTCAAGCATGCAATACATGAACATGGTAACCATATGCAAGGGGATCATGAATTCATACAAGGCTATAGGCCACACCAAATTGAAAGGTGCATTAAGGTCAAGCCATCTTAAAGTAGGCTAGTGAGAGATCTCCCTACAAGGTGGCTCTCACAAACTTTCCTCTGGGCATGAACTAAGAGCTCAAGCATGCAAGAAATGGGGGGTAAAAGATGGGGGTTTAAAATAAAAAATAGCCTAAGTAGGCTATGAGGGAAAAGAGAAGAGTGGGGATGACAAGAATGTAAAAGAGAATACTACCTTTTGCCTTCAAGCACTTTCAAACTTCTATAGACGCTTTTATTTGAACTTGAATGGCCCTAGAAAGGCTTGAAGGAGCTGGAACAGGATCTTCTATTAAGAGCTATGTAAGTATAGTGTATGGGCTAGAGGGGGGTGGAATCTAACCTAAGTGCTTGAAGGGTGAGATGTATATAGAAATTCGACATTTAAAGGATATTTCTGCAGAGCTTTGCTATTATTTTTTATTTTGGAATATGTAAAGGGGAAGGCCTCTATTTATAAGCAATCTAGAAAGGGCTGGTGTATATAGCATGTGCGCCTGGGCCAATTTTTCGCTGACGCATGTGCTACATGTGCCAGTACTGTTCCACTGGTGGAATGCCACATGGCACACTCTGTATTGACTCAATCTTAGAGAGTAAGCAAAGTTTTGATCGATCTAATCAAAATCTGGGCGTATATAGCATATACTCTGCGGCCAAAAATTTTCGTTTAAGCTTTGCTTTAATAATTGTGCAATCCGAGAAAGATTCGAGAAATCGGTCACGTCCACAATATTCCCTTACTGTTTCTCAAGAGCCTAGAATTTTTAGAGAGCTTAAAAGGTATTCGAAAGAGGTAGATATTGCCTTCGGAAGTGTGAATGAAAACACACTTTTGTAAAGCGTTTGTAATACACTCCGTAGATGTTCAAAAGTAGTAGTTTTTAGGCCAAGCGATCGGGGCTTTCGGGAAGCGATCTCTCCGATTGGACCTTACCGATGGAAAGTGCTCTGGAAATATTTTTGAAAATTTTCTATTTTACGCATTGTCGCGCTCAAATTTTTCGCACTTGAGGAATACACATACAAGCGGGAAAAACGTTATACTCTCTCGTTATAACTCACCCTTCTAGAAGAATGAGTGTGACTAGGTTTGAATTGAAAATAGATTTGAATAAAGGACTTTTGGAAAACATTTGGAGTCGCCACCTAACTTGATTAAGGTGAGTTAGGTCACCTAAAGATTAAGCACAATCCAAAGACTACACTTAGGGTTTTCAAAAACGATTTTGAAAATACTTCCTCAAGATAGGGTTTTTAAGCAAACAGGTTGTTTGGCAACCTTTATGAAAATATTTAAGCCCTTTTTTGAAAATAACTCCATTTTGGTCTTTCGAAAACAGTGTTCTAGGTTCGAAGGTTGGTTACGTGTAGGAAAGACACACTAAGCCATCACCCTACCCCGCCCTTCCGATACCTACATGTTTATTCACCCTAGATTCACTCAATAGAGTCTACAACCAACAAATGTCCAATTCTATCCACTTTAGAAAAAAAAAATGTTTGAAAAGAATTGACATGATATGCAAGTGCAAGAAAAGATACTTGATTTGGAAATAGATTTGAGAAGAAAATTTTGATTTGAAAAGAAATTTATTTGATTTGAAAAGAGATTTGAAGAAATAGATTTGATTTGGAGATTTGAAATAAAGATTTAGAAATAGAAATTTGGAATTGAAAATTTGAAAAAAGTTGTGACTGCATCCTTAAAGGTTGCCTACGTATCATTTTTGGGAAATCAAGTCAGTCGTAGTTCGAACCAAAGTCCGATAGAAAAGAAGATTTTGATTGGAAAAAGAAATTGAATTGGAATTTGGATTGAAAGATTAAGAGATTGAACTTGAACTAGATTTGGAAAGATAGGGTTTTGGGAAACTTAGACTTAGGAAAGATGGAACTAAGGAAAGACTTGAGATTAAGAAAGATTTGACTTGAATGTTGGACTTGGAAGACTAGGAAAAGATTGGATTTAGGAAAGGTTCGAATTAGGAAAGTTTCAAAATAGGAAAGTGTCATTTTAGGAAATTTTCGTTTTAGGAAAGATTTCAAATTAGGAAAGTTTCAACTTAGGAAAGTTTTGAAATAGGAAAGGTTTCGTTTTAAGAAAGTTTTGAATTTGGAATGCTTTGAAATAGGGAAGTTTTGAAAGTAAGAAAGTTTAAAATTTAGAAAGATTTGAAGTTTAGGAAAGTTTAAAATTTTAGAAGGATTCAAAGTTTGAGTTTTAGAAATTGTTGAGATTAGGAAAGATTTAAGTTTAAGAAAGATTTGAAAAACTTAGATTTTGAAAGTCGAAATTTGGAAAGGTATGGAATTAGGAAAGGGTGGAATTAGGAAAGATTTGAAAGTTTAAGTTTAAGAAAACCTAAGGTTTAGGACAGTAGGAGATTAAGAATGATTTGAATTAGGAAAGATTTAGAGTTGAGATTCCTATTTCCTAAAACGAAAGATTGGATTTTGATTCTAAAAAAAAAAGAGATGATTTTGTTTCTAAAAACAGAGGATTGTATCTAGTTTCCTAAACGGAAAGATTGGATTTGGTTTCCAAAAGGGAAGATTAGATTTGACATGGATTTGGAAAGGAAAGTTTTAGAAACCCTAGATTTGGAAGACTATAGTTTTGACATAGAAAATAGGTTTTGGAAAATTATGATTTTGATGCAAAGGGGGAGATTTTGGAAACCTAAGTTTCAATGAAAGATTGAAAATCATATTTTTAGGAAGGAAAATTAGGGTTTCCTAATGGTTAGTTCTAGGGCTTAACTTGGACACTAAGAAAAGAGATTTTTTGGAAAGTGAGTTTTTGGAAAGGGAGATTTTTGGAAAGAAAACTCTAGAGAGGAGTTTTTAGAAAGTAAACTTGAAAGGAGTTTTAGGAAGAAGATTTTGGAAGAAGCTTTTAGGAAAGAGCTTTTAGGAAAGAGATTTAAGGAGCGTTTTTAGAAAGTGAATTTTGAGGAGAGTGTTTTTGGAAAGGAATTTTTAGGAAATAGTGTTTTGCAAAATAAATCTTTGAAGGAAATGTTTTAGAAAACAATTTTGGAAATGAATTTTGAGAAGAAGATTGGAGAGAGTTTTTAAAAAGCATGTTGGAGAAGAGATTTTTTAGAAGGAGAGATTTGAAAAGAGAGTTTTTAGAAAGTATATAAAATATCTCACTTTTCTAAAGCGATTCTAACCATAAGAAGGTTAGGACCATTTTAAGATAGTGGTTTGAAAATAATGATTTTGAAAATATGGACTATATTGGTTACTTTAAATGTAACACTTTCCTAAAGCAACCCTAACCGTGAAAAGGCTAGAATCACCCTACGATTGTGATTTTGAAAACAAGTTTTGAAAAAAAAGGTTTTGATGCAAGTTTAAAAACAATGTTAATGCAAATTTTGAAAATGAGTTAGAAAACGAATTTTAGAATAATGCAAGATCATGATATGCACAATGCAAGTTGGGGTCGTGAACATACAAGGTTAAAAGGCTTCACCACAAAATCAAGGGGGCCGAACCCACGTGGTCTCCGGTTAGACTAAAACAAAACCCTTGACATGGTGACCTTCCAATAGCCTAATCCTACACATGAACCGGAAAGTCCCTTATTTCAAGCATGCAAAGAAAAGGGGGGGAAGAAGATGGGGGATTAAAATAGAAGAAAACCCAAGTGGGTTCGGAGAGAGAATAGAGAGGGGGAAGATGAGTAAACTTAAATAGAGAGCCTACCTTGTGCCTTGTTTATTTTGCTTTGCTTTGTGGCTTTGTTTTTCTTGCTTGCTTCGATCTTCGCTTCAGTCTTCGTCTTGGTCTTCGAGTGTTTATCTTGATCTTCGAGAGCTCCGAGTTGCAGTACTTCAAGTCTTCAATGGAGGCTTTGGAGGCTAGTGTATGAGTGTATAAGAGTGTATGAGTGTATAGGAGGCTAGGGTTTGTGTATGGAGGCTAGGGTTTGGAGAACGTAAAGGAGACTACGGTTTTGGGGGGCTACGAGCTCTGTATATCGAAGAGTAGGGTTTTTAAACTGAATTTGTGGACCTTTTTCACGCTGGAGAAGACTCTGTATTTATAAAGAAAAAAAATGACCTGGCGCCTGTTATAGTGTAGCCAGGCCAAAGAATACACTGGCGCCACTAGGAGTGGCACCAGGCCATTTTTTGGGTTGGTGCCACTACCAATGGCGTCATCCACTTAGGAAAGCTTTTAAGTCAGCAAGCAACGTATCTTCAAAAGATTTGGGCGCCTGTACTACTGACTACCATGCAATTTTTAGCCTAGCTTCACTAGGAATGACCCCAAAAGGTCCAGGAAGGATTTAAATGACTGAGAATGACCCGGAAGGCCAAAAAAGGGCAGGAACCCTTAGAATAGGGTCCCGAGGGCAATGGATTTCAAAAAGGATATTAGGGTTTGTTAGAGGGGTCGACCGGGCCATTAGGGGCAAAAAGGTCAACCGGGCCAGAAAGCTGCCAAGACGGACTCGGAATGTCCCGGAAGAAGACTCAAGATTTCAAAACATTATTTAGAATGTTCCCAAAGGTTATTGGTTTGATACCCATAGCCGGTGTAGTCGGAAAAAGCGATCGACCCACTAGGGGTAAAACGGTCATTTTACACCAGCTTTGCCGGAATTGACTCGAAATGCTTCGGAAAGATAATGGAAGGTCGGGAATACTATATAAAGCATTCCTGGGAGGTTACCGGTTTGATACCAAGAGCCAGTGTGGTTCCCGGGGCATTCGGATGCCTAGGGGCAAAATGGTCATCTTGACCGAAAAGTCTCAAAATTGGCCCGAAACTGACTAGAAGACACCTAATCATGTCGGATTGCTTTTAAGACAATCTTGGAAGGGTAGACTTACTGTTCTGAGGACTTAGGTACTTTCTTGAGAAACGTGTCGAAAATGGCCCTAGGGGCAGTTTGGTCATTTTTTACCGAAGTGGGCTAGCAAGCACTGGTGTTGACTTAGGTTTTGAGTATTTCCGCCACTCTGAAGGTGGTCCCGTGATACAGGGGTTTGTTGACAATTCGCTATATCAACCTGTTTGCGAGTATTTTCGATACTCTAACGATTGCGATGTTTGAGAATACTTCCGCTACTCTGACGATTTGCGATCATTCCCGAGATTGCCTGATCTCAGGAAGCTTCTAAATGGACTTAGTGCCTGAGGAATTAACTTTCTCAAAAGGCGTGTCGATACGGACATTTCTGCATTGGCGGGCTAGCAGGCGCCAAAGGTGGACCATTCTACCATCTCGGAGACTTGGGGTCTCATCCCGGTCGACGGGTTTGAAGGGACTTACCATTCCGAAGAGTTTACTTGGAAACGTGCCGGATTGGAGGGTCTTACCACTTTGAGGAACCAACTTTCTTGAAAGGTGTGCAGGATTTAATTGGAATTAGAATTAGAATTGGAATTGGAAAAGGGACTTCCGTCTTCGGAAAGACGTGCCTATTGGAATTGGACCGAACAATGCCCCCAAGGGCATTTTCATCATTTTGCCTTTATTTGGGCCCAGTGGGCCCGCGAAGCTGTTTGATTGACAGGATTAGACTTGGAAAGTTGGATTGACTCAGAATATATCCACATTGACTTGAATACAAGTTTAGACGGACTATAGACTGCCGAGCGGTCAAAAATAGGGTGCTTACACGCATTTCTCAAGTCGTTTGACGATGCGTTATAACCTGTGAATTGGAGAAAAAGACAACATTGGCAGAGCATCTGTGAGACGCTCCGGGGGTTACTGAAAGTAGCAGTTTTCAAGTCATGCGATTGGGGGCTTCGAGAAGCGATCTATTAAATTGAGCCGTATCGATGGAAAGACCTATGGTCAAGTTTTTAGGAATTTTCTTATTTACGCATTTCTCAAGTCATTTGACGGTACGTTATAACCCGGGAATCAAGAAGAAAAAATAACCCTAATGGAGCGTCTACGAGACGCTCTAGGAGACTTTCATCAACTTGGAAGTGTTTAGAGTCACGGGACTTACCTTGGGTTAAACAGGGGCGTATGATAGGGTTTTCCGGTTTGGTACCCAGTGCCAGCTTCAGGGCACGCTCAGGCCACCAGGGGCAAAATGGTTATTTTGACCAGAATTGGTTGAAAATGGTCAAGATGGATTGGAGTGACATATTAGGCTTGTCGAATTGTTCATGAATGGTTCTAGAAGATGTTTCCACTATTTGGTGGGATTTGTATTGTGCTGGGGTGCCTAAGGGCAAAACGGTCATTTTGACCAGCGTTGACCGGAACCAAACTAGAATTGGACAAGATGGTGTATTGAGCGCCAAACCGTCTGGGAACATTTTGGAAGGGTGGACTTATCGTCTTAAGGGATTTTGAACTTTCGCAAAGATGTGCCTGACGGCCCAAGGGATAGGTTTGGTCATTTTTTACCGAGCCAGGCTACTAGGTGGCGATGTTGACCTAGGTGTTGATTCTCGAGACTGCCCAGTCTCGGAAAGCTACTTATGCGGTGTTGGTCCCTAAGACAGCCTGGTCTTAGAGAGCTACCTGTAAGGTGGTATTGGTTCTTGAGATCGCCCGATCTTAGAAAGCTACCTTTAGGATGGTGTTGGTCCCCAAGATCACCTGATCTCGGAGAACTACCGGATGACGGACATTCTACATTGGCGGGCTAGCAGGCGCCATAAGTGAACTGTCTAGAATTTGATAAGGTGTTAGTCCCCAAGATCGCTTAATCTCGAAAAGTTACCTCAATGGTGTGGTTCCTGAGACCGCCTAGTCTCGGAAAGCTGCCTGGATGGCATTAGATTTTGAGACTGCGCGGGCTCGGAAAGCTGCCTGGATTGCCTGAGGGCAACATGGTCTTTCAGCTTCAATTGGGCCTTATAGGCTTGGGAAGCGACCAGTTGATTGGATTCGTAGTTTGAAAAAGCCGACTTGGGCTTGTATGTGTTGTGATGTTTGAAATTGAATCTAGTCAGACCGGAGATTGCTGAGCGGGCAAAAATAAGGTGCTTACAGATCGAATCAAAGAAGGCCTAGCTGATAGCTGCAAAGGAGGCCGAGAAGGCAAAGATTGAATTGAAACAGGTCATTGTCGATCTGAGTAAAAGGGATGCCGACTTCTCAAAGCTGGAGGACGACAACACCATACTCTCAGTGGACTTGTACAAGGCGAAAGCCAAAGTCGAGGGACTCAAAGCCGACGTTGCGAAGGCTAAGACTGAGGCTGAGGAGAGATATAAACAAGGTGTGGTGGACAACGCTCAAGATTTTGCACTGCAAATGGTTGATCTCTCCCAGTCAATCTTTGTCAAAGGCTGGCAAGGGGCTCTAAAAGAAATGGAGGTCGAACGCTCCTCCCCCATCTGGAAGAATATTCCAAACTACTTCAAGACTACCTTGGGGGGTAATGCTGAGGATATTTCCAAGATAGCTGAAGGCATAAATATCCCAGTGCACTCGGCTACTGAAGCCTCTAAAATGGCTGAGGCTGAGGCTAATGTCTCCAAAACGGCTGAGGCTGAGGATGATGTCTCCAAAATAGCTAAGGCTGAGGCTGATGTCTCCTAGATGGTTGGGGTTGATGTCTCTAAGACGGCTGAGGCTGAACCTACTGTGAAACCTGCTAAAGATATCGTGCCTTAGCTTTTAGGCTTTTGTTTTTTGTTAGATTACTTATATCTTTTTTGCTGCGAAACCTGTAATTTCATTTTTCTTTTGAATGAATCCAGGTTTTACTGTTTCAATTGATATTTTCTACTTCTTTTCAGCTTTTATTAAAACCTGATATGTTTAGCCCTTGGTTTTTGCTTTGTTTGGCCTTTATTGGCTGACCTGACCAAGTTGGACAGGACTAATGTTTTACACTTGATTTTTATGGTCTTCATTGGCCGACCTACCCAATTTGGACAGGACCAAGTTTTTACACTTGATTTTTTTGGCCTTCATTGGCCAATCTGCTTAACTTGGACATGACCAAGTTTTACACCTGATTTTGATAACAGTGCCAGATATGTAGATTTGCCGAATGACTCCAATTTTATTGATAATGTGCTACTTTTGAAAGGAAAAACAAAGTATTGTTATAGACCATTACATCCTTTAGTATAAGAAGACTTCTACTGGTAGAATTTCCTGAGATTGTTACCATTCTAAGGTAGGGGTAGTTGTCGCCTTTCTTCAACAGTTTTTAGTCGGTATGCCCCCATGCCGACCTAAGATGCAACTCTGTGGGGACCTTCCCAATTAGCACCGAGCTTCCCATCTACTGGATTCTTCATTGCCCCCAGTACCTTTCTTAGTACTTAGTCTCCAGGAGCGAATGCTCTTGACTGAACTCACTTATTATAAGATCGACTTAGCTGTTAAGGATATCCGGTAAGCTTAAGTATGGAAGCCTCTCTCTTTTCTTCAACAAGGTCAAGGTCCTTTGCCAAAGTCTGGTCATTAAGGCCGGTGTCAAATACTACTGATCTAATGGTTAGGAGCCCAACCTCCAAGGGTATTCCACCCCATATGCCATTGAAAAATGGTTTTCTCTAGTAGATCTCCTTAGAGTGGTTCTGTAAGACCATAAGACGCTGGGTAGTTCCTCCACCAATCTTCCCTTAGCTTTTTTCAGCCTCTTTTTTATCCTATTTAGCATAGTCTCGTTTGATATTTCAGCTTGCCTGTTGCATTGTGGATAGGTCGATGTTGAATAGTAGTTTATGATCCCAAGCTCATTGCAGAATCCTCTAAATATGTTGACGTTGAACTGGGTATCATTATTTGAAACCAGTGCACAAAGTATTCCGAATCTTGTGATAATGCTCCTCCATGCAAACCTTTTAGCTTCAATTTCTCTGATAGTTAACAAAGGCTTTGCTTCCACCCACTTGGTGAAGTAGTTTGTTGTCACTATAAGGAATCTCTTATTCCCCGGAGCTCAGGGCAGTGGTCCGCCTATGTCCAGCCCCCATTGTGCAAAAGGCCACGGGCTGGTGATAGTTGTGAGATCTTCGGTAGGCTGGTGAATTATTGGCAAGAACTTCTGACACTTTTCGCACTTCAGCACATACTAGGCAGGATCTTTATGAATATAGGGCCACCAAAGCCCTATAAAATAGCTCGGTGAGTGAGTGATCTTTCGCAGATGTGACACCCACAAATCCCTTCATGAATTTTGAACAAGATGCCTTGCACTTTGTCTGGGTGGACACAACGTAGATAGGGACCAGTAAAAAATCTTTTATAAAGTTCCTTGTTGGGTGATAACCAGTACTTCAATGACTTGTGCTTGACTCTTTTGGCCTCATTCTTCTCTTCTAGCGGTTTGTCCCTATCGAGATAGGAGATGATCATGTCCATCCAAGATGGCCCTAATTGCTCAATAACCAGAGCTTGCACTTCTTATTGAAATATACTTGGGCTAGGTAGTATCTTTAAGTAAATTGTTCTCTTTGATCCTGACTTTAGGGTTGCCGCCAGTGTTGCCAACGCATCGGCATGAGCGTTGTTGTTGCGGTTGATCTGATGGAGCTTGTATTTGTTGAATTTGCTGAGTAGCTCTTTTGCTTTTGCCAGGTACTGCATCATCCTATCGTTCTTTGCCGCATATTCACCCATGATTTGGTTAACCACCAGTTGGGAGTCTGAGTAGATGACTATCTTGGCAATCTCGAGCTCTATAGCTCGGCGCAAATAGGTGAGCAAAGCCTCATTTTCTGACTCATTATTTGAGGTAGTAAACTTCAACTTTATAGCCTACTCTAATGCCATGCCATCTGACATGATTAGGACAATGCTCAATCCTGCCCCCATGTCATTAGATGCTCCGTCGACGAAGAACTTTCAATGATCAGCAATCTCCCATAGCTCTAAGGGGGGACACAATTTGGTTGATCGCCATCAGGTGTCGATTGGCTTCCTGGGATAGTTGCACAAAAAATTCAACAATAAAATCAGTAAGTACCTGATCTTTTACTGCCGAACTGGGTTGAAATTTGATGTTGAACTCTCCTAACTCCACTGCCCATTTCGCTAGTTTACCTGAGAAATTAGCTCTTCAGAAGAGTGGCTTAAGCTGATGATTTGTAAGGATATTAATGGCATACGCCCTGAAGTAATGTATCAACTTATGTGATGCCATTACTAATGCTAGGGCCAGTTTCTCCAGTGGTAGATATCTACTCTCTGTGCTCAGAAGAGTTTTGCTGACATAATAAACTGTCTTCTACTGCTTGTCTTACTAACAGAGTAAGACGACGCTCACTACGTGCTCCGATACTGCCAAGTAAAAAAAAAGCTCTTCGTGTTTGAGTGGCGTAGAAAGTAATGGTGGCTGGGCCAGATATTTCTTCAGGTCGGGAAGAGCCTGGTCACAATCAGGATTCTAGTTGTACTGCTTCCATTTTTTCAAAATTTGGAAAAATGGTTGACATTTATCTAAAGATCGGCTGATGAACGGATTGAGAGCCGCTGCCATTCCAGTCTACTTCTAAACTTCTTTGATGTTCCTCGGGCATAGATATTTTGGATGGCACCAATCTGATGCAGATCTGCTTCAATCCCCCGATGCGTGACCAAAAATCTAAGAAACTTCTTATAGCTTACCCCAAAGACACATTTAGAGGCATTCAACCTCATCTTGTAGTTTTTGAGGATGTCAAATACTCCTTTTAGATTATCCAGATGTAGTCTGCCGACCTTACTTTTAACAACCATGTCATCAATGTAATCTTCGACGGTGCTATCGATATGTTCTTTGAATATTTTAATGATCAATCTTTGATAGGTAGCACCTACATTCTTCAAACCAAAGGGCATGACTTTGTAACAGAAGATGTCCCTCAGGGTGATGAAGGCAATTTTCTCTTGGTCCTCTTCATGGACCGGGATCTGGTGGTCCCCGCGGTAGGCATGTAGGAAGCTCATCCTTTCAAATCTAGTTATTGCATCTGCATGTTAGTCTATCTTCGGAAGAGGGAAAGGGTCTTTGAGGCATGCTTTGTTCAGGTCGGTAAAGTCAATACAAATCCTTCACTTGTCATTCTTCTTTTTTACCATAACAGTATAGGAGCCAGCTAGTGTGGGTAGTAAACTTCCCTTATTGCCCTCGCTTCAAAGAGCCTATTAACCTCCTCAATTACTGCATCCACATGTTGAGTAGCTACTCGTCTTCTCTTCTAAACCATAAGTCGGCTCTGTGGGTTTACGCTAAGTCTGTGGCAGGCTATTTATGGGTCGATTCTCAGCATGTCGTAAGGTGTCCAAGTGAAGATTTTGATATACTTTGTCAGCAGGTTAATTAAAGATTTCTCCCCAGTTTTGGACAAAGATGTGCCGAGCACGAAGAACTTCTCCTCATCATGCCTATCTATATGAACTTTCTTAAGGTCCTTAACGGCCTTATTTTATGGTAATAACCCGACATCGTCAATCGTTGGAGTATCCTCGTGGAGCTCCATCATTTGAACCTTGCTTGCTTTTGTATTCGTGGTGCACGCTATCAAAAGACACTGCTTAGTTGCTACTTGGTCTCCCCTTATCTCTCATATTCCTCTTGGGGTTAGAAAGCGGATCAGCTAGTAGTAGGAAGACAATATGGCCTTCATGAGGTGTAACCATGTCTGAACAATGATCGTATTATAGGGGAAGGGAACGTTGACCACGAGGAACTCCGTTTGAATTGTGATCCCTCCTGCAGTTACCAGGATTATTACCTTTCCTAATGGCTAGACCGAGTCGGAACTTAATCTGATTAAGGGATTCAAAGATGGTTGGAGATCGGAATCCTTCAATCCTAATTGCTTGAATAGGTCGTAATACATGGCTTTAGAGGAGCTTCCCTAATCAACCAGCATTCTTTTCACATCACAATCTCCCAATCATAGCGTTACCACCAACGTATCATTGTGGGCAGTTGCACTCCAGCCAAGTCATCATCAATGAAGGTTATAGCTAACTTAGCACTGCTACCGACCTTAGCCTTTTTATTTGGGGCTTCTAACTACATCACCTCCTTGAGGTGTGCAACTTTTTAAATCTCGGCTCGGTACTTGTGAAGGTCTACGACTTCCTACCTTGTCTTTTCGGCCTCTCGCTTTGTCTTTTCCTAATCAATGTACTAATCAAGATAACCAGCCTTAGCCAATTCTTCCAAGTAGTTCTTGAGATTTTGGTAGTTTTTTGTCTAGTGCTCCTTTTCCCTATGATACAAGAAGAATTTCCTCTGGTCTCAAGTAGTAAGGTTCCCTCTCAAATTTGGGGGCCACTTGAATAAAGGCTTATCCCATATTTAAGGTAGAATCTTGTAAATCGAGCCCTGGAAGACTGTGTTGATCCCTTCCGTTGTCTTTTCCCCCCAATTGTTGTCATTCTCCTCGCATCTGGGCTTCTTGCTTTTACACCCATCTTTCTTCTCAGTTTTGTCGCCAATCTTTTCCTGTATTGGATGAACAACATCTTCCTCTACCCATGCATATTATTCAATCATTACCATCAAATCCTGTATCCGGGTAAGTAGTTTTTTCATAAGGGATTGCCTTAGATAATGCTCCCTGAGCAGGCTAATCTTGAACTACGTAATAGCCAATTGCTAGTTGCAATCCTCAATTTCATTGTCAGCCTCCTAGTAGCGCCTTGCATACGCCTGTAATCCCTCGCCATCTTTCTTTTGTAAAGTTAGCAAGTAGTCTACCTCATTAGGTTGCTCGCTATTTGCTATAAAATGATTGGTGAATAGCTCGGCAAGTTGTCTCCAACTTGAAACTGATCTGGATGGTAGCTTGTCAAACCACCGTAAGGCCATCTCTCCCAAGCTTGACGGGAAAACTCGGCACAAAAGGACTCATCCTCACTGTATAGTGCCATCATCTGTTTATAGTGCCGAACATGAGTAATGGGATATATCTTCCCATCATAAGGAGTAAACTTAGATAGGGTGAATTTCCTTGGAGGTCGGCGGGACTTAATTTCTTCTGTAAAGGGGGTGGAAGCAATCTGGTCAAGGGCTCTTTTGGTAATATTCTGGGTTGTTCGTCCCTTATGGTGCTTACCCCTGTAATTTAGCTGGTCGTTCAACCATTTTGTTGAACCAATACCTTAATTTTGATGACAACAAAACATTGTGTTAGTTATCTAATAACTCTAATTAGTGTGTAGATTATACATTGCCTTAATCTCAGATTATGACTTGAAGCTTGATGTAATGAAGACATTAAAGATCTTATTGAGATGCTTGTCAAGTATTGTTGAAGGTTAATGAGTATGATGGACAGGCAATGAAGAACTTTTCTCATACAACTTCTTGAAGAGATTAAAAGATGTTTATAGATAACTCTTACAAGACATGGAAGCTTTCTTAGACGATTTGAAGATGTCTTGCAAGAGTTAAAGAAGAAGAGACCTACTCAAAGAGTTGGAAGCTTCCTTGGAAGATTTGAAGATGTCTTGAAAGTATGAAAGAAAATATCACAAGAGTTAGAAGCTATCTGGAAGAACTTGAGGAAGTGTTAGATCAATGGAGAAAGCTATGTTGATTGAAGAACTCTACAAGGAATCAAATTGGTTGAATTTATCTCGAAGAGATTGAAAGTATTCTTAGAGATCAACTTGCTTTGAAAAAAACATTTCAAGCCTTAGAAGCCTCATTTGGATTATTATTGGAGAGCTTGAAGAGTTTGAAGTTGTTTGAAGAAGACTAGTAAAAGATTTGAAATTACTAGAAAAATGGTCGACTTATGAATTCCCAGGAGTTGACTCATTCAAATAGTGAACTGGATAAAACGGATTTTGATGAAAAGGGTCGACCTCTCCTAACTCAGGAGTTGACTTCTCAGTCCAGAATGTAAAGTCTTGAAGAAGACCAAAAAAGGTCGACTCCTTATTCCTCAAGGGTTGACTCATTCAGACAGAGCCTTGGTGAAATCTGGAGAAAATAAAAAAGGGTCGACTCCTTAAATCTCAAGAGTCGACTTATTGGAATAGAAACAAAAGTCACTAGGAAAACCACAAAAAGAGTTGACCCTTATTTCTCAAGAGTCGACACATTGGAATAGAGAGCTGAGGAAGATAATACCAAAACAAAAAGGGTTAAACCCTTCACCAGAAGAGTCGACTCTTGGACTATAATAACTAGTTTTTCGAACGATTTCTCAGTTTGATCTCACATTTAATGCACTCCTAACCACCACCAATGGCTAGAATTAATTCAATGCTATATATACAAGACCCCCACAATATATATACATAAGAATCTGAGGATTTAACACATATACAACAAATTGAAAGTTGATTCTCTGCTCTAAACAGAAACATTCTTTTTGCTAGGGTATTCTTTGTACTTTCACTTGCTTATATACTCTTTGAGAGAGTTACCCATTGTATTACCTTCATTTATTTCTTGGTGGGTTTGTAAACCTGTGAGTTTGAGTGTTCTTGATTAAAAACACTTGTAAGTTTGAGTGAAGTTTAGACAAAATCACTTGGAGGATTTGAGAGCTTGAAAATAGCTCTTGTAAAAAGTGAGTTGGGCACTTGGCAAGTAGCACTTGCTGTGTAAAGGACTTTTGCATAGTGGAAGAGCTTTTAAGGGGAGACTTAGAAGTGAGGACGTAGATCACACATTGTGACTGAACCTCGGTAAATCTGGTGTTCATTTCTATACTCTGTTTTTCATTATAGCATCTCATTGTTTGCTTGCATTGCATTTACACTATTTGATTTACAGTTCCTTTGAGTTATTAGTTTTTAAATTACATTATTGTGTGACTATCTTTGAAAAATCCAATTCACCCCCTTTTTGGGTTGCAAATTTAGGCCAACACACATGTTCCAATTCTGCTACTCTGGATCGGCCCTTGCCGGATCCCTTACTAGAGTCTGGTTTCTTCGAGGCTGCTAATCTTCCCGTCAGTTCGTGTAGTGCCCAGTGCTAGAAGTATAGCTCCCTGTTGAGCATGCGGCAGGAGGGCTCGTGTTTCTTGAATTCTTCATCCTCCTTTCATGCTGATCTGGGGATCTGTCGGGTACTCGTCCATCCCTCCTAACAATCGCTTTCCTTATGGCTTCAACCGTTGACCTGAGGTGTGTGATCTCTTCGTCCCGTTGCTGCAGTTCCCACTCGGCTACTCTAGGAGATAAATTGTTGGGTACCCAGCCACTAAAAAGTGATGGATTCAAGTTCCTGTGATAGTTCTTTTGGCGATTCGAATTTTTGACATACTGCGGAGCCTACCGTAGGCCCTCTTATCTTTCCCATTGGTTGCCTCCGGGGACTCGTATCTCTGGCCTGATAAAACGTCCTCCCGGAGTTCATGGTGAATCATCATGGCGACTTGACTGGTAAGTATCGTCCTGACTACGAACATTATGGCTGTCTTCTAACTCCCTGTCAGTGGGATCGACTTCTCCTTGGAGATAGCTGATACTTATTGTTGTGTAGACCTTCCCATAGATGGCATCAATTGTAGATAAAATTTTTAGGAAGGCCTGGTTGAACTCTCAAACCAACACGACAAGCACGAGTAATCTGCAAGAGAAGAAGATGACGAGAATGACTCGACTCTCTTTGGGCCGAAGACACTCCAATGATTAAGTTAGCAAGCTTAATCACAACGAATCAAATAAAGTATTGAAAGCTAGAACTCAAATGAACGTACCTTGCCCCTTTGATGCATGGGGTATTTATAGTTTTTGGGATGCTATATTCCTTTTGGGATTTAGAGTCACTTTTCTCTTAGGAGTCTTCTTTGTTTGAGTCGATTTAATGTATTGGACTTATCATTTATTTGTCCTAATCCACTTAGGAGTAAGATTTGTATTATGGACCTATTAATCCTTATAAGTTTTTGGATTGGATTCCTTGGCTCGGGCCTTTTGGGTTTGATCCCTAGATTGGCATGAGCTGGGTATGCCAGGTCGGCAATCATGGGCCGACCTCACTCGAATAGTCTTCTTTTGATTTTGGGCTTGACTCTTATTGGGCCCACAATTAGACTCACATAATTAAAGTACTTGACATACTTGTTGTTTCTTTATTATTTATAGCATACTTCAAAATTTTTATTTTATTTTGATTAAATGCTTTTTAAAGTAGAATGTTCTAAAGATATTAAATGTATAAAAAAAGAAATTATTAAAAGTCCTTTCATATTAACCTAGGCATAATTAAAAAAATTTTCCATGGGTTCGTTTCAATTATTAAGGTTATACAACTCAATTACTGTTAAATAATTAAAAATATATAAATTATACTTTAATTGAGAATTTTTTTTTTTAATAAATTAAGTTTATTGGAGATTTTTAAAATTTTATTTTATTTTTGTTATTGCTTTTAAGCATATTTAGAGAGATGTAATTGATTGAGTATTTACAACCAAAGGACAAATTTATTAATAATAACATATTTCTATAAATAATAAAAAAATAAATAATACATGACTAATAGTTTTGTGACATGTGTACTTTCTAGAATAAAATTTTAAAATTACTTTTTATTTTCATTAAAATTTTTGTGAATGAGCAATTTGAAGTAATTTTGATAAACTTGTCATATTGATGAAGAGTCAAAACAAAAAAAAAAATATAAAGTAAGACCAGTAAATTGAAAAATTGGATCAAGGTTTTTAGTTTTAAGAATATCATGACCGATTGTTATAATATATTATATTGTTTGATGGTTATAACATTTCTAAGAAATTGAGATTGAAGAATGAAAATTTAGAGATTATTTATTTCATTTGTCAATTAATTTTTTAACTAATTATAGAAGCCACAAGATTGAACATTTAGGAATAGGAACACAAAATTAAAAAAACTAAAAGATAAAATTAAACGTTTCAACTTCATTGGTCTCATAGCTAATTGTAATAATATATACAATAGATTTATTTGTATTTGTCTTTCTAAAAATAAACATTAGAATGATTTGAATAGAAAATTTTAAAGTTTTGAATCTAAGCATGAACTTTCCAAAATTATAATAGAAGAATTTAAGGAAATTCAAAATAATAATCATAATGTTATTTTTAAATTTAAGGAGGAGTTTTCTAAAATTATAAAAGAGGGATTTAAGGAAATTTAAAATAAAAATTCTAAGTTTTTAAAAAATTAAGAAAAAACTTTGTAAAATTATAAAAGATAGGTAAAACTTTTCAAAGTAACATAAGATTACCTAAGTTTAAGTAAAGATTTACTAATTATTAATAGAAAGTAAAAGTTTCTATAATTTATAATTAAACTAATACTATTATGACACATGTAAAATTAATTATTTAAAAATTCAAAAAACTAAAAAAATTGGATTGAGTATTTCAACTTCAAAAACTTCCTATCATTCTGCTATAATATATAGTATAGATAGATAAATACATATTCAACCAAAATCTAAATTATAAGGAAGTTAGAATGTTTTGGAAAGACAGTATATTTTTGGAACTTAGGAAGACCATTAGATTTAGTTACCATATTGATTTTAAAAAATTAATAATAACACAATTATGTAAATTGTGAATATTATCTTGAATGTTCAAAATTTTCATATTGTATAAGTGGTATGTTAAAAATACATTCTCATATTAATTGAATGACCAACGAGTTCATAACATGTGTATTTTTTTATTTTGTAAATTTAAAAATTTGAGAAAAAGAAATCAAGACTTTCAAGCTCAATGGCCTCCTATCAATCTGTTATAATATATAGTATAGATTTAAAATATTTGGTGTATGAAAATGCATATATGTTACTAGCATTAAATCTGTGCTATGCACGAATTAAAATAATAAATACTAAATATAAAATTTTTTATAAAAAAATAAGTTATCACTTGTATATGTTTGAATCTTACACTAATTATATGATTCAT